>CM046438.1:9941261-10531261 GCA_025506505.1 Flaveria sonorensis
GAATTAGTGTAGAGGATGAAGACAAAGAGTGTTTGATTGAAGCTCGAAGACAACATGTAAGATCTTATTTAGTAAAACCGCCGTGAAGATTCTATGGAATTCTCAGTTTATCTAATTATACACATGTTTGATGATTCTATGTTTCGATTATGACAAATGATCGAATACTCAAACGAGGTTAAATAGTTTTAAACATTATCTAATTATAAGTTTGTGGGATTTATTCTGAAAATTGGCTTAGCAATTTTAATTGTTTGATAGTATAAAACTGCGCAATTGCGACGGAATTTACAAACGTATAAAGGTCACGAATTTCACAACTGGTTTATTAGTGGACTCACTATGGTCGTAAATTAGAGACTATAATCAATTCGGTTACAAACGGGTCGCAAAAAGACAAACGGTCGCAAATTTGCAATGGTTTTGTTTTGATGCGAGCCGTCTCAAAAGATGGCCGTCGCAAGTCGGTCCCAAAACAGGTCAGCCGAGAAATCAGTTGCGAAACTGAAAACAGGCCGGCCCCAAATCACTCCAAGATGTGATAGTATTTTTTTTAAACGGTTAATTAGATCACTGACGCGCCATCGGCCCATACAATCATCTTCATTACTCCATTACGAATACAATTGCAAGAAGGATATAAACACATGTTAATCAAGTTTTATATTGTTAATTAACTCCAATAGTCCAATCTATTTTATGATAAGACAACGAATATTGAAATTATACTTTCTATTATTAAAATATACATTCAAAGACAAAGGTCTATATTTAAAAATCTTAAAAAAAACATTTGACAAATTAAAAGGTATCTCATTGCCCTAAGGGAGATTTAGTAGAGCACATATTAGCATTTGCATGACAGTTTCCTAGAACAATTGTTTTATTAATTACATTCTATTAAGAACTTGATTTTTAACCCACCGATAGTTGCCGCGGTATCATACGCGACACGACCATATTCGTTTCCAAACTAAATTTACGTCAATACGTAGAGTGACTCGATTATATACTATTAAATGAAAATGTATCATATTCGACCCGACTCTTTTTCAAACAAAAATTATGTCGCAACATAGACTTACAATCGCTCTGGCTCGTTTTCGAACTAAATTTATGACAGAACATAAAGTAAATAAAAATGTACTATATTTGACCCAATGTTCTCCTAATAAAACTTATGTCGAAACGCAAACCAACTCAAAAGTGTATATAAAAATAAACACGAAAACGTTTTATATTTGACCAAACTCATTTCTAAATTAAATTTACTTCAAAACTTAAACAGTAAAAGAGTATATAAAGTTAATCAAGGAAACATTTTATATTTGACCTCAGTCGTTTTTATTACATCCAAACGTAGACGATCTCGAATTAATATTGTACAGAGCTAAACCCGAAACTTTATAAACTTGAGGGGTTCAAAGTGACATTCTACAAAAATTTTATAATTTAAGTCAAAACACAGACGAATTGAATTTACACCACATAAAAATAAGGACCCAAGAAATTTGATTTTTTTAATTAATAATATACAATGGGTAAAACTAAGGCTTTTGAAACTCCCGGGGTCAAAATGACATTTGTCAAAATTTTATAAAAAGCTTAAGGGGTAAAGTGTCAAATAAAAAATTTGAAGGGTGACTTTGGTATCTTTTTAATGATATAGTAATATATATTTTAAGTGATAAGAAAGTAAGTTTCATATTTTTTAAAGTTATTTGAAAAAGTCTTTGATTTTGTATTTTAAATGATGATTCAGGATATATAAAAATATACGTCATGATAGTTGAGGGACATGTTTTGTCATAAATATAATTAAGAGGAAACTATCTATAGGGCCGTCCAAATAGCTCGCGGCTTGTAGTTCGCTCGGAAAAAACTCGAAAAAAGCTCGCTCGAAATGGCTCGGTTTTTAAACTGAACCGAACCAAGCCGACTCGGTATGAAAATGAGCTGAACTCGGCTCGGTTCGTAACGAGCCAAGCCGGCTCGGTTTAGCTCGCTTGTTAGCTCGGCTCGGTATGGCTCGGATTGTTTTTACTTGTAATATATATGTTTTTTATGTATATAACATATATCATTGTTTTTACTTATTTGTTAAGAATATAATATATTTTTTAACTAATCTTTTTATCAAAATATTAACTATAATGTTTGTTTTGGATTGTTTCATGTGATGTTTATATATTTTTATATATTAGAATAAATTATTCAAACATACTTTTAATTTATTTACTAAAAATATATTACTGGTTGTATGTGTGTTACGGGTTTTATTCATTCAATTTAGATAATGATGAAGTTATTTGTATTTTGTTGAAGTTGAACTTAGTTTCTTTAAACTAATTCATATTTTGTAAAACTTGTTATAAACCGGTAATGAGTTATGTAGTATTTTAAATTTATTTTGCATTTGATTTTTTTAATTGTGTTTATGAAATTAAAACCGAGCCAAAACAAACCGAGCCGAGCCACTCGGTTAAAAACCGAGCCGAGCTCGAGCTCAGATTTCTAGCTCGATTTTAAAACCGAACCGAGCCGAGTTAGCTTGGTTTAAATTCGAGCCGAGTTCGAACTTGGCCTGGCTCTGCTCGGTTCGGCTCGTGAACAGCCCTAACTATCTAACAGCTTTAATCTAAGCAGGTTAAGCAAAAAATATAAAAAACCCCTCAAGGTTTTAACCCGCGTCACAATGTAATTGCAAAAGATGAGGAGCTCACAACCACCAAGCTAAGTAAAAACTTGCGTCTTGACTTTGTGTTATATTATATATGTACAAAGTTGATTTATTTAAAAAAATAGAAAAACTACCACAGACCTTACATTTTAAGTAGTAGTATATAATGTCATACAAGTGCTAAAATATGAGGAACAACATACCTCGTAGTTCTTAGAGAATTAAGCCCTCAAAAATTAAATAGATTATGTGTTGATCGGACAAATAAAAACATACCTCATTGTAGTATTATCTACAATATTTTAACGTCCATACACCAAAGTTGTAACTAATGATAAATGATCTTGTTTCCCACCCTATGAAGCTTTGTTCTCACCCTCTTGAAATTTCAAGTTCTCCTATTTGCTAATTTCAAAAAGGAACAGATTAGTAACTAAAAACAGATCTACCAAGAAACAAGATGCGGAACTAGGGCCGCTTAAAAGCTCATGCTTATGTTTTGCTCGAAGCTCACCCGAAAAAAAGATCTACCAGGATTCAAGATGCGGAACTAGGGCCACTTAAAAAGCCCGCGGCTTATGGTTCGCTCAAAGCTCACTCGAAAAAAGCTCACTTGAAATCGCCTTGTTTGTAAATTAGCACAGCCACGATCCGTGGCTCGCCAGTTCGCTTATTAGCTGGCGGCTCGTGGCTCGCCAGTTAACTCATTAGCTCGCCTAAAATAAAGCCTAATTTATAATCTATATAAATTATAAACAAAATTATGACATATTATAAACATATGGTCATTTTCATATATTATAGTGTTGAAACTAAGTATAAACATATAGTAGTTAATTTATAGTCCTTTAAAATATCGATCTCGTTTATTTTTTCAACGAATTTAGATAAACGAATATAAAACATGTTATTTCTGTTTTTATATGTATGAACTATGTGTATAAGATAATGAAGTTAATTTTATTAAAAATATAAACAAGAGGGCTTGCGAGTTGGCTCGATCGGCTAGGCTCGTTTAAACAAGTTGAGCTCGAGGCTCGCTTAAACGAGCCGATCCCAAGCTCACATTTGAGCTCGTGAAGATAAATGAGCCGGCTCGATTCGACTTGGCTTTTAATCAACCCGAGCCCGAACCCACCTAGGCTCGGTTCAGCTCAACTCGTTTAAAGCCTAGGCTGAACCAAAACTCACCAATAAAACTAGTGTGAGTTTAAACATAACAAATGAAGGGCAAATGGTATTTGGGTATAAAAAAATAGTTGATTTAAAATAATCTTAAAGGATTTATTGAATTATTTTCCATATTACAACCAATCAGTTTTTTTAAACAAAAATACCCACGGCCAGGTTTATTCTATGACCTAATTTATCGCAAAACGCCGTCGTTTAACCTCTCAGTTCGTTAATCGGTCGTTAGTTCCACCCAAATTAGCAACAACATCCCCTCTATGCAATTCCGAAATCTAGGGTTCATATTCTCATCTCCCACAAAATTCAACGACAATGTGTAGATCCATACACACACCCCAATCATCATCATCATCACAATAATAATATTATTATCATTGGCATCAACACCATATGTAAACAGCATGCGGTTCGATTTGGAAACCGGAGCCACAAATGCATAACCGAGGACATCAAGATCAATGCCATGACCGTCGGGAAATACAACATCATTAAGCCCGTTGAAGGTTTCCGTTGTCGGAAGACGATCGGATCACCGTTAGGGTAAGACATATTCAAGGTTATGTATGTATGGTACATTTTAAATTTAGGAAGCTTATATGTGATGGTTTTGTGTATTGTGGGAATATTTGGTGGTTATAGGTGACTTCGCCGCTAGGGAATAATTATCATTATGCGGAGCGTAAGGAATTTGGAAGCTTTGCGTTTACTGCGGGTGAGGCTGGTGATTATATGGCTTGTTTTTGGGCGGCGAAACAGTCTCCGGAGAAGTCTTTGTCGATTGATTTTGAGTGGAAGTCGGGTCTGGCGGCGAAAGATTGGTCTAAGGTGGCGAAAAAGGGACAAGTTGAAGTAAGTTTTTTTGTTATCATGATAATTTCATATCGTATGAATCAAGTTTGCGGTTTGGTGCTTTTTTGAGTGAGTCCCGTATTAATGGGCATCTAATAGGGTTTTCAGGTCCCAAACCCTGAAATCAAATGATTTCCAGAAGCTCGACTAGAAGTGGTAGGGTGCCTATTGATGTATAGTCGAGCTTCTGTAAATCATTAATTAGTTGCAGGTTTAAGGACCTGGAAACCTCATTTTTAAACATGAGACAAGAATGCCCCATTTGTGCAAGACTCGTTCCAACCAGCACTACTGGCAAAAAAAAGAAGAAAAAGAAAAAAAATCCAGATTAGATTGTATTAGCATGAATTTGTTTTTGACAGATGATGGAACTGGAGTTGAAGAAATTGTATGATTCAGTTATAATGGTTCATGAAGAAATGTTCAATCTGCGAGCGAGGTAAGATTTCAAATTCCATATGTTCACTTTAACGTCTACAGTGTGTTCTTGCGTCTACAAAACAATTGGTGATTGTGTTTATGCTTGTGAACATGTAGGGAGGAAATGATGCAACATCTAATAAGATCGACGAACGCGAAGATGGCAACTTTTAGTTTTTTCTCCCTTGTCATTTGCTTATCAGTGGCTGCTCTGCAGCTATGGCATTTGAAAGCATTTTTTCAGAGAAAAAACTCATTTGATTCTCCTTTAACAATCTTTGTAACTTTTGTTTGTTTTACATAGAAGATTTATTGGATATTTATTCTTTTATAATGTTTAGTTTCAGAGTTTTTTAGTTTTTTATGAACATGATGTATTTCAGTATTCAAAGATTAGAGCATTTGAAATATAATAGGATGATTGATGATTCATGAACATAGATGATGTAGACTGAAGTTTGTTTTCACAAATTAATATACGAAATAGACGAACTAACATTAACAAAAGCTTTTGCTTATTTAATTAAACAAACGAATATAAGCACACAGCATGTTCCTTCATTTACGCTTGTTCATGCATGTTTGTTTACAGATACATTTAAATTCATTATTTGGTACTAACAATTGATCAATCATGAATCGGTCGATTAACCTAATCAAGTTTTAGAACTAATTGTTGGGTGATAGATTAATCAGGGCATCACTTGACAATTTAGCTTTTGGCCTTATGTATTTGGACTTCACTTTTGATATCGTTGCTTATTTTTGAAATGATTATTGCAGAATTATGTGATAATGATTGCATTTAATTTGATATTGTTTACTTTTAACTGATTTTTTGTTTAAGTTTGTTTATGTTCATGAACCATATGTTTAGAATATTAACAAAATTAAACAAACAAGACACATTTATTTTCCTAACTATGAGATGAATACGAACAATAACATATGTTCATTTCACTGTTCTTGTTTGTTCACTTGTTGGGTTAGAGTTAAACGAACAAGCCTCGTATGCTACACGCCTAGTTGCATCATTTACGAAACATCAGAAAGAAAAGTGTTTTATAATGACCATTTGTGCAATTAACTTGCAACTTCTAACATCTTCAATTCACAATGTTCAGTAACAAAGTATGCCAACAATATCTATCTACAATAACCACCCTATATAATATCCAACAAAAGAAAGTTAAAAAACTAAAAGAAAATCCCTTTTAAAAGGTTTCCAACAACCTAAGTATACAGACGGTTACATGAAAACCTAAGACTATAACCGTTGCTATCGTTTCAAAATCCAAAACTCAAACCCGGTTGTCCATCAACACCCACCTGAAGAAACCGATAAACTGGAATCATGAACTTCCTGCTCGTTTTCATTATCCGGGAAAACCACGGTCTGCAAATTCGGTGCTATGTTTTTGACATGTAACCAAGTGAGCTGCCAAAAACTATCAGAACCAACAGCATCACTTGGAACAAGAATCCCACCAGATTTCATCACAAGCAGAATGTTCTTAAGAAGTTCCATAACCGTTTCATGAATTTTATCGCTCTTTTTCCCTCTTATTTTCACCTTCATAAATCTCTCCATATAACTTAAAACTCCTAGCCATACTTTACAAAATGACACTAGCCGAGAAAGACACGATAAAGAATACAAAAACGTATTGGATAAAAGCTTTAATGATAGAATAAGGGTACCTTCCATGTTTCGATGCTCTTTAAGAGACTTTTCTTGCACGATGTCTAGTAAATCACTAACCAATGTAAAAACCACCAAATCAAAACACTGTGACCACACCTCGTCTTGTAAATGAACCCCGCGTGAACCGGTCAAGCAACTCTGCAGCATCAAAATGGCGTGGTTCCTGACTTCTTCACGTGGGTCCAGGCACACTTTCCTTAGCCCTTGAGCCAACCTGAGCCACATCTCACCTATGTCTTGATACAGTTTAATGGCGGCTTCAGCTTCTTCCCCAACCGCCTCCATGGTCTCATGAGACCACCTCACCAAGCAAGCTGCTGAGCCTGCCATTAAATCCAATGCCTTAATGGACCTCTTTACGTCTCCTACTCGAGACTCTACAAACTGCCGTGCTGCATTGACACATGGACAAAGTTTGCTGGTAACAAGTGGGTCCCGTCAAACATGATGAATTCTAATGTCTCGAATCCGGGCTTGGAAGCTTCTGGATGCCGGGCCGTGATGGAAAGAAGAGAAGTGATGATACGCCACCCCAGGTGAGATTTTAGTTGCCTTGCATTAGCCTTTACGAGCCGCATAATTTCTTGTGTGATGTGTTCACAATAAGCATCTGCCACCCGTGCATCAAGTTTTAATATTAACTGAAGAGATTTAAGAAGCTCATCAATTAGGTTTTCTTTATAAGGAAGAAGCCGTTGACAAATCCTAATAAGCCCAAAAACCGCTTTTTCAACTAAAGTACTAGGCATCACTGCTGACTGAACAATACTGGTTATGTACTCATAAACACCGTGCCATAAAAGCATAATTCTATCACGGTTATTAAGTGTGACCGTAATCAACAACTCAAGACAAAATACCGCACCTTCCTCATCAGACTGACCAGCAGCTAAAATCAAGGCCCGGGCCAGATTCGAAAGAGACTCGGATTGGAGAAATGTGCTCTCTGTAATATGGTATTCACATAACAACTTTTAACAGTTTCCACAGCATGCTTATGAGCTTCAAGCTGTTCTTGAGACGGTTGAGGAGCAGGTTTTTCAGTATCATAGTAAAGAAACTCACTGAACCGGCCCATTAGGCCTGACAACTGTCGAGAATGGGCCGAAGCTAGCATCATGGGTGCTGGCGGGGAGAGCAAAACGAATTTCTCCGAGTCCAATTCTGAAATTTGTTCTACGTTATCAGCTGCATCAGTAGCTAAATGGGCAGGAAGAAGACCTAATTTGTGTAATTTTAAAATGCAATCCACAGTGTTTCTCCAACCCGAACGTATATAATCACCATACATATTTGCTATTGTGAAAACAGCTATAGTTGACTTTCTAGCTTTAGTGTTGTTACCGAAAGCAAGAACAGACTCTTCAACAGGCATGGGAACCAAAAGGGCTGTAAATTTAGAGAGAGAAACAAGCAAACCGTCTAAAACATCATCAAGATGATAACAACTTGCAATCTTGGCAACATTTAAGAATCCATTTATACATGTCTGTAACACATCTATTTGCTCTATATGATCCAAAACCACAGATAAAGCAGCAACAGTCGGGCCTGATAAAATAGCAAACATTTCGTAGTTAATTAGCTCTTGAGAATTGCAAACGATGTATGGAACAGTTTGTCTGGATCTGTGAATTAGGCCTGCCCAGTTATCATGGATCACGGCTGGGAAATCGGATCCTAGTACAGGTGTCATTCGGATCTCGTTCTCACAAATCGAGTGGTAAAGTTCAGAAAGATACTCGCGGGGGAGATCATTTCCACCATTGATCCGGCGGTTGTTACGGATAAAATCTTCTTCGGTCATCTTTTTTTTGACCTGTAAATTGTGCTGATCTGTATTGAGTAATATTAAAGAATAAGATAACAGGAGTGCAGCATCTTTATTGGCTAAAATATCTGGTGATTGTTGATAATATCTTTCAGAAAACGCCTCAACGACTCTTTGAATCTTCTGGGCTTCCCCGGGTAATCTAAAAGTTTCCAAGAAAACACGCAAAGCAGTGTCGAGATTCATTTCTTGAAAATCAAACGTTTTAGCAAATTCTTGAAGAACATCAACACAGAATGGATCATGATTCCCTAAATAATCACCAACAAGATTCTTATCCAACCCAATTGTGTACCTTAAAAAACTTGCTACACTTATAGGATCAAGTGGATCCGGTAAAATATGCATTCCTTGAAGAAACTGAAGACTTTTTTTAGGATCTCTATTGAAATGATCAGCCCCAACCATTAACTTTTTCTTCATGTGTTTCATTTTACGAATATATGGTACCCAATAATCAGGACTCTCATAATTCTCACATTTCAACTTCCAGAAGGGTTCATGATGTTCAAGATCTGACATGGCATTATCTAATACTGCTACTTCATCTCCTATTCTTTCAGACATACCATTAATCATGGAAACTAATCCTTCTAGAGCAAGAACATTTATAGCAGATAACGGGCTGTTGACTGGAAATGCACTTTTTGATAACAAGTTAACAAGGTCTTCAAAGATATTGCTACAAGATATGTCACAATCGTAATTGGCATACATTTCATGAATAAAAGCCGGCTGCCTGCAAAGATCAACGATAGTTTCCATGGCAACTTCCTGTTGCTGATATTTAGCTCCATGTTTGCTTTGTGCAATCCTCATAAGCACAGATGAAAAAAATGCTTCCAACTGTAGTTTAAGCTTCTCTCTTAGAAAATGATATAAATTCAAAGCAATGCTGCACACAGTAGAAAGAATCAGTGGACTTGGAGACAAGCCAAACTGCATTAAGCTATGAAATAGATCATTTTCCACCAAAGATAGTAACTCAGGATGCTGGTCAAAACAAGCCCCACCAAACTCAATGGCAGAGTTAATTAAACCCAAGGAGAATAACGGAACATCTTCATCATATGATAAGAAACTAGATCTGGGACCCACTCCCACATTAGTAGCGTTCAGAAGAGAACAAGAAATTGGAGTATTTCAACCATGCATGGAACCCCATAGGCCTCTGTTGTAAAGTCGTTAGTTTGACCAGTTTGACCAACCTCCCCTTTAGTATCTCTGGATAGATTGGTAGAGCCAACAACAGAATTTACTCTGTCTTCAATTGTTGAACGAGTATAACCATTGTCCTCTAGTTTACTGCCAACCTGGAAGAGAATAGTAAATATATTTCACTTTTTCCAAAATAATCATAAATAGAGAATTATCAATGGCTGATCATATTTTATTACCTGAGTCAAACATTGTTCCTTATGCCCAACATCATGCAGATGTGAAAAAATACATCTGACCAACTCATGCATTGTCTGTCGAGCTATTCTCTGCAAAAGTTCACTTTTTGAGCTTGCTTGATGAACTATTTGGAAACACGTGTTCACCATGTCACATACATGCTGGTTACTTAACTTAACAGATGCCTTGTTCTTCAAGCAAGCTAGAAGAACTTGAAGTATCTTAACCAATACTACCTCCTCAGATGCAGGATCGGTTACTTCAAACCGACAGCTTGTCACAGTATCGACAATTAGATGTAATGCATCGGCTACATTAACGGTATTAAGATCAAGTATTTCCAGGGTTACAAATTTGTATATTGAAGATAAAGCAACACCAGTAATTGGTGCACCAGCTTCATCAGACTGAATTACATCTAAAAAAGGCTGAAGATACAAAACTGGATTGATGGTGTGCCATTGGTTTTGCCAAAAGAAAACCTTGCTTCGTATTTCTTTGAAAGATTTGATTAAGGAGTGATCTAATTGATATTCATCTTCCATATATTGAACTCCCCACCTCACATTTCTTCTCATGACAGATAAAACAGCACCAATTTCTGAATTTACTATAAATGCTGAAGAAATTTTTCGAGGCCTGCACGAAGCATCTTTAGCTTCTTGAGCAATTTTAGGCTGTTGGCTTGGGCACACCATATTATCAAGAACTTAAATGTTGTTGATGAAGCTTAGGGCTTACATCCAACTCGTTATGGCAATAAAGAAAATTTAATCTTGGGAGATGAAACCACCTTCAAGGTAAGATATGCACAATTAGGAACAAAACACTAAATGTGGACAACTGAAATTAGAAATTAAACAGAGAATTAAAAAAGCCCACATGTACATATAATGTATTGACACATGAGCTTTGCCGGGTGAATTGTGATGTACTGTTTGTATAATATCATTTCTGATCCTCTGCATACCGGTTTTCTTTATTCTTTATTTGTTTACTTCCAAACTCTGAGTTCAGATTTCTTTGTTATTAATCTGCTTATATATTCTGCTTGGGTTGGACATAAAACAAAGTTAAAGTTTGTTTGACCCTTTTTAACATACCATCTAGCAAAGTGGAAGCAATGTTAACCCATTTACAATAAAATTGACCTCTCTAACCCATGATGTTTAAAGATTGGGTGGTAACTGGATGAACAAGGTTAACAAACGGGTCAAACAAGATGATAGTTTTCAATTATAATCTTCGGTCAGGTCATAGTTTGGGAGTCCTATCAACGACCCAATCTACTCACACTTTCATTGCTGCATACTTATCTATGTACATTTTATGTTCTCATGATGTATTTGTTTGTCAAAACCCTTATTTTTCAGTAGAAAACAAATGTGTCAACCTAGTCTGACCAACTCCTTTGAGCAATGACCTATACTCGCCCAATTACAGAAAACACCCGTCTGACCCACCGCCACTATCCAGACCTAAATGCCATTGCGAACGATGAAAATTATTGAACCTAATATAATGTATAAAATTTCTGAAAGCTCAAATTTCATACACTACCACAGTTATCCAGACCTAATCGCTTATGGTCTTCTTTCTTTCGTAAACTTGAGTGTTCTACTTCACAATGCACGTACATTACCAACTAAAGCTTCATATCACTGCAATAGTGTAATTCAATTTGAAAGCATGTGACACCTAAACTTCTTAAAAATCATCAACACCACTCATAATTTCCGGTACCTAATCAGCACAATCAATCACTTAACTAATCAGCACAAATCAACCTCAAACAATCAGACTAAACACCTCAATTCCATTACAAATCAGTTCACACAAAAGCATCCAACTCATAAAATCCCCCCTCATTTAACTTAACTAGCCACTTCATCCTTGCAAATTTGCCATTAACATTACAATAAGTCAACAAGCATCCATCATTACAGATCCCACACCATCACTGTTCACCGAATCGTATGAACAGAGCAGAATTCATCAACTGTGATATGATTTATGAAATGCATAAGTGACAAACGTAGATCGGAGAAGATGTGAGATGATTTACCGTTTTTAGCTTCCTCAGGGCACGATGATATGCATCCGACGCCGGCGGGGGCCTCGCCGGATCGCAGGTGACGGAATTCAGAATTCCGATCCCCGTTTTGGTTTGATTTGGGGATTATTTGACATTTACAGAAATCAACAGATGTGGTTGCAGAGATCGGGGCGTCTTCGTACAGGGTTTGATTTTGTAAATCTCAAATTTTCAAAAGGAAGAGGTTATTGTACAAACGTATTTTCTAGAAGCCTGAGAAAACACAACCGGGTTAAAAACGTAATAAAAAAATTATATTTCGAGGGTATTGAGAATTGCTTAACTTTTGTTAAAAGGACTTATTAATTTATGATTTTTTAAAAAGGAATTTTTAAAAAAATATTTGGGTTAGTTTAAAAGTTAAAAAGTCAATAAGTAGTTTTCTGAAAAGTGTTTGTTTTAGTTTATTCATGTAAAATGACTATAATGACATATTTGAATAAGTCAATAAGTTGTTTTTTAAAAAGTGTTTGGGATTGCTTATTTATACTATTATTAACTTATTTTTTTTCTCTCTTGCGTATTGAAAAAAAATACTATCAAACATATTTTATAAATTTTTTATTAGACCATAATAATATTACATTTAGAAGAACACAAAAGCACACAAAAATAACAAACTAATGTCATACTACGTTCTTCTCCGTGATTCCATTATCTCTTGCGCAATAATATCTCTTATCGCTTGCATATGCATACCATCATTATTCGTACGACATGTAGCCGGAACTTCTTCATGAAGCTCGGCACTAGTACCGCTGGGATTGTAAGATTATTGTTATGCCGTGTTAAATGCTTCATCAAACATACCAGTGTTTTTAATAAAGTTATGGATAGCCATAGATGTTATCACAATACTCACTTGGTGCTCGTATGTGTAATTAACATGCATATCTCTTAATAACGCCCACCTAGCTTTCCATACTCCAAAAGTGCGTTCAATGATATTCCGCAATGATGAGTGGTAATAGTTAAATGTTTCTTTCATCACTATCTCTTTTTCCCTCTACATTTTCTTCACTTCCAACACCCCTATTGCCATCTTTTTGAAATTGTAAAGAAGTCATGGCATTATCTCCTACAGCAACCGAGTCCCGAAACAATATAGCATAATGAGTCTTGAGGATGTCCAAATTTACACCCCTAAATTTGGCATAGTCTTTATCCACCTACAACAAAACAACATATAATATAGTGAAACTTAAAATGCATAATATAGTCATCTACCTTTATTTTCTCATCCCACCACTCAGGCGATGCCTCGATGAAGCTTTTCGTCCCACTAATCTCAGTTTCAAGTCTCGTCAAACGATCATAAATCTTCCATTCTTTTTTCATGCTATCCCATTTGTTTTTTACTTGTTTATGGTCAAGGTTTTGCCGGTTTTTTCATGCATAGTTTTTATTATATTTGCCCACCCAACCTTATTAAAGTGAGTACTGGGTCTATTTCCTCTTCTAACTTCTAACATGCACGTTTCAACGAACTCCTTGAACGCAACATCATCCCACAAGAATCTTGATTTATTCTTGCTATATGATGTTTTACAACCAACAACATTTGGACTATTCTCATCCATAATCTGAAACTATAGATATATAATGATAACTAATGTTACTTCATGTGTACATCTTAGTTTGGATTACAATATGACCCATTTTAACCAATTACCCAACCCATTTTACCATCCACAGTCAAAAACAGAGAGCCAACCAAGATCTAAACGAAAGCAGAAGAGCAACAACCACAACATAAGGCAGTCAACTAGGTTTACCATTGAAGCAGGTTCTTGTTTAACAACAAAATTACTCAGTTTGAACCATGACAATTGACTAATCAAAGGATTAAACACAAATGTACATTAAACAAACATGAAGAACAACATATGATTCATGTTTAAAACAAAACGCAGAAGCTTCAAGTGAATTCTATGCTTCAAGTGTATTCTTGTTTAACAGTTAACTACCCTATAGTTAGTATACATTCAACAATTCATCACTTCTATCTTGTTTAATCTGTTTTCCTTCACAATTTCTGTATTTTATCTCTACCCAATTCACAGATCGTTTTCTCAAACCCCTATCCATTTTATCTCTACCCAATTCACAATCAGATCGTTTTCTTAAATTGTTATAGTTTGCCAAAGATACATCAAACGTTATTATATAATTGATTTCAGAATCATGCACTGCCGAAGGCAATATTTTAAAATTCTACAAAATATAAAATTCTTACTCTTCATCGTCACTAGAGCCGAGAACAAGCAAGCAGAAGAGCGAGCAGAGCGAGCAGAGAACAACACGAAACCAGAGCAGAGAGATCGGGTGGGGGATTGCAAAAGAGCAGAAGACATGATGGTAGATCGGTGGGTCTTCAATGCTCGACGGCGATGTGATGGTCTGAGAAGAGAAATGCTCGACGGGTGTCTTCAATGTGATGGTCTGAGAAGAGAAAAGAAGATGCTCAACGATGTGACGGGAGCTTGAAGTGTCTTCAATGCTCGGAAGAGGGAAGTGAGGATTAATGCTCGACTGCTGCTTCCGACAGAGGATTAATGCCGACAGAGGGTGATGGTGGTGATGGTCTGAGAAGAGAAGATGCCGACAGAGAAGTACTGGTGGTGATGGTCTGAGAAAGGAGGGTAGTTTTGAGGGTATTAATCCGGTGATGGTCTGAGAAGTTAGAATTTCTAGCTTCTTTCTTTTTGGCTTTTATCCGGCTTGTGAAGAAGTTGAAAAAGATAAGAGTTTTTTTCTACCCATTTAATTTTTCAGAAGTTAAAAAGCTAAAAAAGAGCTGAAAATAAACTCATCCAAACATCTTCTTTATAAATCAAATTTCAAAGAGTATTTTAGAATTCGTTTTTCTCTTTTAGAAAACAAATAAATAAAAAATAAAAAAATTTGATTGTGTATTTTTGACACCATGAGGTTATTTTGTCTTTTATAATGACACAATGACGTCATTGCGTCTTTCATAAATAACACAAAAAAAATGTTAATTTTTTTTATTCTTTTTTATTTTTCGTTTATTTTTTTCTTAGTGAGGACGGCTAGGGGAACAAAAGCTCGGGATTACTTTTTTGAAATTCGATTTAGATTGTGAGATATAATTTTTATTGTGATTTTTTTTGACTCGTTGTGTCTTCTCATATTTTGTAGCAAAAATACACTTTGTATTTGAATCTCTTTCTTTTCAAAAAACCATTTACAAAATAATAACATTAAACACTCTCATAATTCATCAATAAAAAATATTTTAAATTTTTCTTTACACGTCTTCTAATTTTACTTTTGATCTATATTATTATTTGTGTATTATTGGATTTAGAAATATATTAATTGAAAAGGCGTCACACATTCTCTCTTTAGAAATATATTAGTTGAAAAGGTGTTAAATATGAATTTCTACTATAAGAATGTTAAAGAATGGTCACAAAACTTTTAAACGATAACGTTATAACAAACTTTCAGTGTGATTGAAATATAATAAGAAGAAATCATTGAAGCAAGTGCTAACAATATCACACATATAGTTATGACTTGCATGACAACACTATTGTTTATTAACTTTTAATTATTTATTTAGTTTCTTCTCCCTTAAATAAAACCTTGTTTTAATAATCCTTAAGAGATAAATCTATAAAGCCATAAATAAACATAAGTCATCAAGTATCCTAAAACATTATTCACGAGAAGAATGGATTGCACAACGACTTCACAAGGAGAATCGTTTTGCCTAATAAGATAGCGTAGTCATTTGAGTTATTAGCAAAATGACAAAGTTGGATGCTTGATTTAGGGAGAATGAGAATGGTATGATTGTCATTTTAAATTTCAACTTTAATTAAGCTTTTAAATTTTAAGATAATGCAAGGGATTCACAATCGACATCAGAGAGTCGTGATACACTTTTCAGTTTGAAACAATTCGGTGGTTCAATCCTAATCTTTCAACCTAATCACTATAATTATCAAGAACAGTAGTTAATTCTTTTGATTTCATAGACCAGACCAAAAGAAGATCATGTATTCCAGAAAATAGAGGTTGGCAGATAATTATACCTTAAAGCTTGACCTTGGACCTCGCTCTCAAGGGTGTTGCCCTCAAGTCCCTACGGGAGCGTTGTGTCATTGGAACCCTATCGGTTATGGGTTTTACCACTAAAAACCAATGAGATACTAAATAATGAAAATCATAATGATTTGAATAAGTATGCATTCTACACTTTTGATTTGTTAATGTATATTATAATAACTTTGGTTAACTCAATTCAATTTCATTAGTATATCTAACAGAAAATGGATTTTACATAATCATAACTATAATGATTCACACTAATAATCCGAAAAATGACATTTCATACTTTTGCTTTTATTGTTAAACAATCTCGCTCGTGTAATAGTCATGTATTACATTTTTCTTACATTTAATTTTCATTTGATTTTGCTTGTAAGGAATGTATGTTTCTCTTTTTGCCATAGTCATCATTTAGAGTGAAAGCAAATGAAATCAAGTGTAAATATATGATCGATGATTGTACAGTGTGATTGCACTTAACAACGAAACAAAAAGTTAAAAGTGTCATTGGTTATAATACACTATGAATTGTCGTTGGATAATAGTCTAAACTTGAATTATCAAAATCCAATTTGCCTGCTTTAATAGTGACATTATCACTTACTCCCTAATCCCTACAACTTTTAGTATATGAAATGAATAGTATAATTATCATTTTACTATGTATTTTAGGGTGTCTTTGCTTCATGGAAGTCAATATAAAAGAAATAAATTGAAATCTGAATTCCCTTTTTTCATATATTGGTTCTAGGATTTGTTGAGTTAGAATCTGAATTATATTCTTAGTGTATTTATTTACTTAAATTCATCATGTTTTTCAAAATCGAAAAAAAAATATAACCAACGAAATTTAAATCTCCTACTACTCAGCATAACAACTCGAACACCCCGCCACCGCCCCCACCCAGCCACCATCATCACAATCGTAAGTGGTGGTGATGAAACTGATATATGCACTCAATAATATAGCTTCACATGCTAATATGTTGTCGAAATCCAAATCGTTTCAAACATAATCTCTGTAATAGTGTTAAGTTTCTCATGTACTGCTAGTCACATATTTGTATTTTGATATAATGAATTCATATAACAATAAAAGGTATCAATTCCCAACTCCTGATTGCAATCGTCTTATGACGGTTGAATATTGAGCATTTGAAGTCATAGATTCATGTGACGGGCTATAAAAACATATTACAATTATTTAATAGATAGAGATATTTGGTAGATTTAAAGACGACGAAGTTAAAAACATCATAAAAAACTCAAGATTGACGTCTTTGGCATCTTAAACTAAACATTATTTGTTTAGGCAGAAAAGCTTCATTTAAGTAACTTTAGATCAAACTTTAGTGATATTTTTTTTTAATACCAGTCTTTCTATTTTAACAACATATGCAAAACCTTGTGTGGTTCCTCCATGGGAGAGTGAAATTGAATGACAACATACCTTTAAAAGGTAGAGCATATAATAGCAAAAAAGATGAACAAACATATATAATAGCAGATGTGCAATATATAATAGGAGAAGAGGAAAGTGCATTTCAGATGTGGAGTATGTAATCACATGGAGAAGAGGAATCACAGAAAGCAACCAACGAAGGGTTTACTCATTTACGTAAGTCGACCTAAGTGGTTTTAAAAAAATTATTTTCACGTAGCTGTTTTTGAACCAATAATATGTGGATGCTAGGTTTTTTTCCTTGTAGGGTTTTAATAAAATTCAAGTCTATTTCACATCAAAACCACGTTATAAAAAATAAACAAAGTTAGTTCTCCGTTAAAGAATGTGATTATTGTTATCATAAAGTTAAAAGTAAAAAAAGTAAAAGGTAAAAGAATATATTCATCAAATCTTTAACATAAATAATAATTATTATTTTTTTTGAACGGTAAATGTACGACCCTGCTCTCGGAGGATACGTGTTATCTTAATAAGGTCCCCTATCCGTAATCTAGCCGGGACCGCAACCCCAAACCCCATCAGAAGGAAACTCATTGCTAAAAAATCCTACTAACTTAACTCTGAGTATTTTACTCAGAGTAAGACTTAACTCATGACCTTTTATTATTTACATGTCATGTATATCTTAACCTAACCGTTGGAAAAGATATATAAAATTATTTAGTTCGTACTTTTCTTCGTTCCAAAAGCAACGGCGACGCGATATCATCAACTGAAAAACTCCGTTGTTGACCCATCTCTCTCTTTTGCCTCAGTTACTCCTAATCAAGTGACTAAAAACCTAATCATCGGTACGTTTTTCTTTATAATATGACCTAATTATCGTCTTTATGAACTGTGATTTATTGCTTTTGACCTAAGTTTGAGGAGGATCCTTAATTTGTCGGTGATTGAGGGTTTTTAGTGGATTCGTCACCGCATCAGTCAATTTCTGATAAATTTTGGCGAACTTGTTTAGATATTATGATTCGGTGTGAAGATCCTTGAGTAATTGAGCAAAAGGTTTATTTGAATTGACTGTCAATCCTTGAGTAAACTTTGTAGCCAAGTTACTACACAACTGTTTCTGCAATCGGTCTTTTTTGATTTGGAGGATGATCTTGATACAACATGATATGAATTATTGGTATATAGCATGTATGTTTTGTATGATGTTTAACCTTTGTTAGTAAAGAGGGAGTAATAAACTTTACTCTTGTGGTGTTCGTTAGTAATTACGAAATGATGTAATTTGGAAGCTATTGCCTGTTGGTATATATCATGTATGTTGTGTATGATGTTTAACCTTTGATTTATAGATCTAGTTATGTGGACCAACTAGGCAACTAGGTAACCTTGTGGTATGATCATGAAAACTTTGTGGTTTAAGTTATGATGCAGAATACTTGAACAATCCTTTATATAGTTTGATTGTAATGGAACTTTTAATTATTACCATTTTGGCAACACGTCTATTAAGTTTCTTGGTAGTCAAATGCCTGACATTTGATTGTATCATTCACACCAATCTTGCTTAGATCTTTCAGCTTCACTATCCGCTTTGTATTTTACTTGTTAGAACTTGTTTGCATCCGGTTGGAACTTTGTTTTCTAGCATATGAACAAGTTTAATGCGGTTATTCTATATGTTTATATTTCCTAATCCATTGTTACTATTCATCCTTTGACGCTTCTAAATATGACATTATGTATGTTTCTAACAAAGTGTCTATGGATGAGGTTTTAAGTGGGAATGTGAAATGAAATGAGTGTGATGGTGTTTAGACTCATGTTTTACAAAAACTATAGAAGTTGCAAAGAGACAAAAATAATCGGCTGAAGATCAAGATAAGGTAGAAACAATTGGTAAGGAAAAAATATTTATAAAGAATTTTGGGACAAGCGTCATGTGGGTTTAGCCATTATTGCAAATGCTACGAGAGGCGTTGCAACATTATTATTGCTTGTAATGCAACTGCTATCAGAGATCGTTTGTGGTGGTTATATTGTTTCAACAAGCACAACATTAACCAAGAAAAAGGTTGAAAAATTTTTCATCTCAAAGAAAATGGCTTAAAAGATCAAGATAAAGCATTTGAAGTGAAACAATTTCCAATATTAGATCCCCTACAAATTTGATGGAAACATAACTCGGTTTAGAGCGAATGTCATGTAAACAAGCATTGACTAGTGAAAGTTGGATCTATAATTTGAAAGAATCTCTCAACAAGATTTAGCATAAGAGATTTGGGTGAACTTTGGGCATGGAGTTTCTCATATCAAGAAATGGTATTACATCAGCGGAAATAATTGACAAGGTAGGGATAAATAGATGTCAAACCTGTAGTCACTCCGCTAACCACAAACTCCAAAACAGATCAAGATGAAGGACCAGACGATCCATCTTTCTATAGGAAGATGGTTGGTAGGAGGTTCTCTACCTTTTTATTTGTTAGAGATGCACAACTATGACAAGCTATTGGAGGCTCGGTCTTAGGAGTAGTATAAATTACCTCCTAGTATGGCTTCATATCTCATGTATATGTACTGATGTATTATCCACTACAAGACAGGAATATATATTTACTGATGTTACTATCCACTATAAGACATAAATATTCCCCAAGCCTTCAACTTCATGGATCCATAGCCTAGTGTATGAAACTCGCTGAAACCTACCCTCTATTGATGCCAATTCAGCCCTACTCCTGCCCAGATCATGTTCTTTCTTTTTTATAACCTTGTGGCTGTTCAATTCTGCTATTATGCCAGCGTCCCTGTCCAGATTTGGTACCACTGAATACAGCAGGACCCTAGTCTGCTGAAATTCTCATCAGAAACCTAGTATCCGCGGGCCGCGGCTCTGCTCTCCTGGCAGCACTTCTTTGTTCTTGAAGCACTGTTCATGAATCGATTTCCCAAGGCTGTGTTTTTTATTTTGCATCACATTTGCATCAAGGCACTGTTAAATGATTTCCAGAGTGTTACTAACACTCTTGATATAGTCTGACCAGAGCATTTGGACCTTTAGCTGTTCATTACATAAAACATTAGTTGCCATCCCCTGTTTCTGTTTTGTTCCTTTGCTGTCAGTCCCTGTTGGGTGCAGGCTTCGTATGGATTAAATTGGAGCAGTTGGACTCGGCCAACCCAAGCTCTAAGTGGGCCCAGTTTAGTTAGTTAGTTAAATAAAGGGATTAACCCTAATTGTAGCCTATAAATATATCTCTTTGTACTTGTAATCATTATCACTCAATAAAAAGAAAAACCCTAGTTGCCCCAAGAGGGCGTAGGTTGCACACCACAACTGGACCTCTATAAATCTCTTGTGTGCTTTATTGTTTCTTATGTGTGTTCATGTGTGCTTTGATCCTAACAGTCCCTACCTCCTATCATCACCTATACCACCATCAGATCATCGTCCCTTGTGTTGCATCATTGTTCTCCTGTTTTCCAACTGTTCCTGTTTGAGAAATCCCGGACACTCGTGTTCTTGCTTCTGGAAACCAGAAATCCTAGGCATTTCTAACTTTGATACAGATCAGAGCTATTTACTGTTCCAGATCTGCTTTCATTCCCATCTCAAATTCCCAATCCTTATTCAAATTCATTTTACCTGATTTTGGGATATTCAAATGTCAGTTCCAGAATTGTAAACCAAAGTGAAGAATAAGCTCATCACGAGTGATAAGTTTAGAAGTTCTGGATTATAATTGTGATATGACTAATTTGTTTTATGGGGAAGATGCACCTAGATCCACGCATTAAAAGTTTTTTGGGCGTGCTTCATCTACTTAGTACTACAGGTGTATCCTCTATTGCTTGGAAGCATGCCCATCGTCCTAGATTATTAATTCAGGTGCCGCCACTAATCATATGGTCAGGAACAAAGATTTCATGCCTGCTCCTAATACCAATATGCTCTATAGAGGTCTTAGGCTTGCTAACAGATCTTTATGTCCAATCATGGGTATGCGATCAATTGTGATTTGCCTACTTGAAACCTTGTTTTCTATTTTCCATATACCTTGATTTATAGCCAAATTAAAACAAAACATGAGTATCTCACCTTTTGCATCATGCTTGCATTTTTACATAATTGGGGTTTTAAGCGGTGATGAGATGTTTCGAGACTCAATGTCTATATTGCTTCTCTACCTTGCACTCTCCTGTAGCACATCTTTGTGATTTTAGTATCATGGAGGTCGATATGTCAGCTAAGGTCATGCTGCCGGGTTGTTCATTTTTTCTGTGAGATGAAATAAGCCCTCGAAAATTGCTTTTTGAATTGGCAGCAGTGGTGGTACTCTTTGGTACTCTTTTGGGTACCCAGAATAGCAAATGGAGCACTCATAGGTTACTTAAAAACTCAGTTCTGATATCATGTAATCAGGATAGGATAGTGAAAAGTGTTTTCTCTAATATATTGCTATCTAAAGAAGAACACACAAGGGATATATAGAGATGGAACACAACCTAAACTAGGCCCTAGGTCCCATTGGGCATTTCGCCGGGCTATTTAAGATAGCATGCCTGTTTATAATCTAAGGGGTCATTTGGTAGCAGTTCGATGTGTTGTAAAGGAATTGGAAATGGAAATGGAATTGGAATAGAATCTTGTTAAAATTGATAAGGTGTTTGGTTGGTTAATTTTTTGAGTGGAATTGAAATGTTAATTTTGAACATTCCATGGGTAAGTGGAAGGAAAGTGAATTCCAATGAATGTGGGACAAATTTCCAATTCCAATTCCTTCTTATGACCAACCAACAGGATGTTGGATGGAAAAATTTTCAATTCCAATTTTAGGGAATTCTGTGAACCAAATAGGGCCTAATAGCCTCCATAAGCTTCTTTAGTACTATAAGTTGTTACCATACGAATCTCAGTTGGTATAGTTTTTCCTTTTTTGTTTTTTTAGCAGTTATCATTCACTTATTATTATGTTCATTTTAATGAAATGAAAACAGGGTAAATAAACATAACTCTTGATGATAGATTTACAAGGAGCGGGATTATTTTTTGCCTGGGGGAATGTGCTGAATTTCACTAACCGATTAAAAAAAATAAAATAAACAATAATTGAGCAGATTACATCTAGTCTTGTAGAACTATTTGAGGTGTGGAATAGTACTGAATTTGCAAATAAAACAACACACAGCTTATATTTCTTTGGCAAAAGTTAAATATAGAATACAATTTGTTTGCATCTGATCTGAACATTGAAGCAATAGGCAAAGAAACTTAAAAGTGAGGTGGATCAAATATGACTGTAATTTAATTATTGCAATGTATCTAGTGCCACCTGTCACACTGATATATCTGTTTCCATACAATTGTATTCCTTATCAGCAGTAATCCTAATTGATCTTTTTTTTTCAAACAGTTCGTTTTGGGTGCTTTTGGTGTATCTAGACGTCTTTCTACATTATTGACATGGCATCTAGGCGGAACATTAATTATACTCGTCTTGCTGACGATGACGACGATTATATAGGCAATGAACGAAAATTGACCCAAGGTTCGATTACTCACCAGCCAGCTTGGATGAAATCCCATGGAAATCCATTGGGCTTGCACTTTTTC
The DNA here is from genome assembly GCA_025506505.1 of Flaveria sonorensis. Lineage (NCBI taxonomy): Eukaryota > Viridiplantae > Streptophyta > Magnoliopsida > Asterales > Asteraceae > Flaveria > Flaveria sonorensis. The sequence continues at coordinate 9,964,539 of CM046438.1, forward strand.
TGCTTGTTCTTGGTTGTGGGCTTCTCATTCTCTCTTTCTTCATCTTCACTGGTCACATGGGCGGAGACAGATCACAAGCATATGGCCTGTTAGGGCTCGGGGCTCTCACCTTCCTCCCAGGTACACCAGTGATATTACTTAAATTCTTTGATGATTTAGAGGCTGTTTGAGATTGTGTTTTGGAATCTGATTATTGCGTTATTAAGTCGTAGAGAATGAGTTTCTAGTGTTGGGTATACTGAAAGTGATTTTGATTGTCTGATTATTGTGTATCAAGTCATAGATATTGGGATTCTGGTTTTCCGGTGTAGTGGAATTGATTTTGATCGTTTGATTATCGTGTTTTAAAGGCATAGATTATGAGTTTCTAGCGTTTGAGCGTACCGAACTGATTTTGATTGCTAATTATTGTGTTTTCAAGTCAGAGATACGAGTTTCTGGTGTTTGGGTAATAATGAAACTGATTTTGGTTATCTGATTGTCATTTCAAGTTGTAGATAGTGAGTTTCTAGTGTTTAGGTATAGTGGAAGGGATTGATGATCTAATTAATAGGGTCAGATAATTACCTAATAGAAGAGTGGTTATCTAACCCCTATTATTCAAATGCATCTTCTGCAACAATCTCTATTACGGTTCACAATCAGTTTTAATTGAAGATTTTGGCTCGTTTCAATGGAGTTTTGATATTTTTTTAATCTATTTATATGGCATTTCTGTTTCATATCAATTAACTAAACAGACGCTTGAATGTTTGATTTTTTATTTGTTCTTTACATATTTTATTTGACTACTCAGAGTATATATTTAAAACTGCATCTTGTGAAGAGTAAAATACGAGTATGGCAACAATTTGTGTGATTTATATTTAACCTTGGAGCCATTTCTATTGTCTAGTATTTCTATTCTGTCAGGCTTCTATGAGACTCGAATTGCATATTATTCATGGAGGGGTGGCACAAGGTTATCGCTATGCAGCCATCCCTGGTTATTAAGAATTACACTTTCTTTTTGGTCTGTTTGGCACTATATTCAGTATGTAGCATACATGCATAGCCTTAATGTTATGTATTGATATTGTTGTCTTAAAATTTGTGTTCCGGAAATGAATATTTTAAGCATTTAGATTTTTCAGTTTTTAGTTATTAATGAATATATACTTTTCTCCCAGATCGCTTCATGAGCTCATTTAGTAGACAGCGAGTGTGCGCCCCTTTAGAGAAAAGTGTCATGCAAGCCAAATGCATATTGTTGTTGAAATGTTACATATTAGTTCTCTACATTATCTTTATATTAATAAATAAAAATAATTAAAACACTTGTCACCAGTCTATACCATCTAATAATTGGTTTCCCCGCATCTCTCCGCTTAAATAATATGAATATTAAAAAAATATATTTATGTATTTACTATAAATCTAATAAATATAATATAAATCTATAATAACTATTCATTGATAACTATTTATTAATAACCCGTTTATAGACCCGTGTAATACACGGTTGAACAAATAAGCATTTTTTTTTAAAGTAGGCTGATTAATAACTATAAATCTTTAAATATTTTTATACACAAAACGAGAGGCTGAGCGTAGACGGGCGGTGGATGCGCAGGATGACGCCAACGGTTGGTCGGGATCGGTGGTGGTGAGCGTAGTGAGCGCCGGTTGTGGTGAACGACAGCGGCAAGGTGGGCAGGGTTCGTTGAGCTGCGCCGATGATGAGAACGGTGACAACGATTCTCACCGCTCGTAGGAAGAGAAGTGGGTTAGGTGCCGGTGGTGGGTGATATCCTGCGGTGGTGTTTCTTTGAAGAAAAGAAAAGTTTAGGGTTGTGGTTATGGAGACAAGTGAGGGTTGTTAGTAGATTTAAGTACCATGAACTCTTTTTTTTTTTACCATCATTAAGTATCATATATACTTTTTAAGATTTCATGGGGAATCTTTTGAGTTAAATATTTTAAATAATTTGAAAATATAAAAACGTGAATGCTTACTAATTACTTTGTAAAAATGGTATATATGTTTTTCTACAAACTATCAATCGGTATATCACGTAGTTTATTACATGTCTAATCAAACTAACTTTTATAAGAGGTAATTATCTATACTATTAGATAACTAGGCCATAGGCATATTATCAATTTATCCATAGTAGTAATCTTAAGATATAGATTGTGAGATTCATGAGATGGAGAGGGTATACGCATGTTGTGAGCCCCAAACCACCCGGTTTCAAAGAGGCGACTTTTTCTCTAATTTTTTAGGTGTTCTTTCTTTTCATATTTTTTTAGAACTCCTTTCTTTTTTTTTCCTTTTCATTGTCATCTTTTAATTTGTCTTACGTTTTATTAAGGTAGAGTTATCTTGAGAACCGGTCTTTTTTTTGTGAGAACCTAGAAACCAATATAAGCCACACATGCAAGTCACGTGTCTTTCTACATTTTTTTAAAACGTTCATAAATTTTTTTCATGACATATTTTTTCAAAAAAATTTCACCATTAATTTAATATTTTTATCTTTCCAACGCGTATCATATTTGTTGCTTTAGATTCCTCACATAGAGGCTAGTTGAAGAAGAAGCAGTGCAAGAAAGTGACTCATTCGGTTCAGATCCGACTCATTGGCGGTGCAACCTCATTTCTCTTCTTCTTGTGTGTATGAACTGCAACCATAAGAAACTCGTTAGGTGTATAACTCGAGGGCACTCCGACACTCAAGTCAGTAGATGTATAAAATGGATCAAACATAATCATAAACCTATGACAATTAGAATAAAGATCATGAATATGTGGAGTTAAGCTGAAGACTCAGGAGGTTTGGAGTGAGAGAGTGATTGTGTCCTCATTTACCTGGAAGGAAGGGTGGTATTTATAGTGTTACAACCTTGAAACTCTGGAGCTTGAATCTATTTTAGTAAACCTGTAGTCAACTATTCGAGACTGAACTCTCTTGCTCAGAGAGTTTTATGATCTGTTGGTGCAATGGGTTTCTTACATGACATTAATACATATTGTCTTTATAGTTGACTTTGGCCCTATTCTCTTTGGTTACATCCTATTCTCACGTCATTATCTCAATCAGGTTTTGACTGGCATTTTTTGTCGTCTTGTTTAGACTATATTCTCTGTTAACCAATGAGTATATTTCTTCCTCTTTAAGGTTCCTAATTATCTAATGAAATTTCTAAGTGCAAGTGGTGCATTCCATCTTCTTCCTTACTGAGCCATGGCTTGGGGTTGTACCCTTATGTTGGTCGTGACTGAGAGTAAACTGGCTTACAGTTTATACTTGTACCCTTAACTTTTAAACTCGTTAGGGTTGTAGGGAAAACTCGTTTTTATGAAGCCAAGTTGAAAGGTATACTTGTTGAGCCGCAACTAAGGTCATCCCCTTGTGTCAGCCGCAACTAAGGTCATCCCCTCGTATCAGCTGAAGCTAAGGGTCTTCCCTTCGTATCAGCTGAAGCAAAGGGTCTTCCCTTCATGTCAGCCGAAGCTAAGGGTCTTCCCTTCATGTTAGCCGAAGCTAAGGGTCTTCCCTTCGTGTCAGCCGACGCTAAGGGTCTTCCCTTCGTGTCCTCTGAAGCTAAAGGTCTTCCATCGGTTAGCCGAAGCTAAGGGTCTTCCCTTCGCGTCAGCCGCTGGGTTTCCTTTGCTTAAAGTAATCACGTTATCATACCATGTTCAATCTTTTTAATAATGATTTATGTTGTATTTGCGGTGGTACCCTATCAATATTGATATACTTTTCTTATAAAAAATCATCCACCTGTTATTTAAACATAAGTAAATCCGGTTTTACACATGTGTAACTCCAGTTTTGTACTTGTGTAACTTCAGTATCATACATGTGTAAAACGAATTTCGTTAAAAAACTTTTATTTTTTTATATTTTTATATTTTTTATGAAAGAGGGAAATGAGGGAAACATTTTGTTTTTTTATTTTTATATTATTTTTCATTTTATAATTTTTTATTATATTTTTATTATTTAACATTTTGTCATTGAAAAATTGTGACTCACATTGATTTATAGAGTTCTAAAAAAAAAAAAAACAGATCTCATTTGAACCCTCCTTTATTGTAGTGTCCAACTTATCAATTATAACCTAAAAACAAGGCAAAAAAGATTAAGTTCTAAGGTTGCACGGACGTGTCCATTGGAGTTTGTCCCCACAAACGTGAATCACAAAAACACCCACAGTCATAGCCACGCAATGTCACGCCTAAGTGGCGTTTGTCGTCGTTCATCACCCGCCTATGTACTTTAATGTTTTCATCCATTGACCATCGCCTATCTCACATCCGATGTCGTCCATAGAAGACATGTTGAATGACTCACGTCCTCGAATTCGAACATGCTAGCCGTTTGGGAGAGTTTCAAGTCGGACTGGGCGTCTCCACGATTACTTTGGGTCAATTGTCGTGGTTCACCCATGATCCCCCATGACCCTTGCATGCAATCTTTCCAACCACACCACTACTTTAACATTTATTATTATTATTTCATGTAATTTTATTTCTTAGTTATTTTAATTTATTTTAAAATTTAGTTACGTGGCTTTCCTTAATTTCAGGTTAGTGGTGTGTTAGTTTGTTTTCTATTCCTTAAGTACTGGACATTAACGAATGAATGGAGTAGAGTTTGATGAATGAATTAAAGTTTTCTTTTTGGTTAATTTCTCTTAATGGATTTTTGAGTTAGATTAATTCTTCCATGCTAGTTCAAGTTTGGCAACTTGAATGGTGTTTTTGGAGTCTAGATTAGAGTCAAGTGGTGTGTCTGTATCTTGATTCAAATTTAAAATTGCCCAACGAGTTGTTCAAGTGGTGTATCTGTATCTTGTCGACCCATTGCCTACCCGTTCTGTTAACCGATTCTGCCCATTACCCCTACTCTGATTTCCTATCACATGTTGTGGATGCTCTAAAGATACAAATATGAAGTCATACCAAAGTTTAAAAGTCAAGTTCAAGAAAAGTGATGCATATATATCAAATTTCAAACATAGTACTATACGGCTCAACATACCTTCACATAAACCGAGTTTCTTCCATAGAAAGATGATTTGTATACCATCAATTACATTAAACTCATTTATAACTAGAAACAGTTAAACAAAATAACAAAACCAAAAGACCAATCATATACAAAGACGTTACCAATCCATTCACAAAGTTAATTTAGTTTCATTATCAATGATAAATCATATATAAGTTTAACAAAACATCACGTAAATAGGCCTCCAACACCCTTCTCGTGTAGGTCGAACATATACATAAACAATATCTATCGTGTAAGACGTGACAAATGCTCCAGTTAATCAAGTCTTCTTAACAAATACTGAACCTGAACTTCCTTAGTCAAAGGCATAATCCAATCCCCATAAACATCAGCAACTAAACTTGGGTTAATTTTGTACACTGGCTCGAGTTCAACTTCCATGGGCCCCACATCAACTACTTGCCCGTAAGTCTTCGTTTTTGTTTCAACCCTTCTCTGGATCGCCTCCTCTACAGCCGAATATGTCAGCAGATCCATCAGCATTTTACTGTCCTGCAGATATGATCACCATTAAAGACCATAATAAGATCAAAAGATTATGCCAAGTAAAAGCATTTGCAGTAAAAATATGTTCAGAGATGAGATAATCTTTACTTGTGCTCTAATAGCAGGTTCATAATCATCTGGTGCAGCGCGAAACTTTGCTTCTGCTACAAATTACCATAGTGTATTCGTTTAGAGAGCACCTGCAGCGTAAAGATTGCATTTTATGGTCATAATTCATGCAAAAACATGGAGTTTGAGCTGATTAACATCAAAAAGATCAAAACTTGCTCAGGTAAATTGCAGTACCTGCAAGCAGATTGTGTCACATGTTGCTGCTGACCCGCAATTGCCATCATTTCCTTCTTTTACCAGTCTAGGAAGAAAATCTTTAAAGTACATATCCCATATCTTTCTGTTAATATTGATTGAATCAGCACTGGGATGCAACACCTATTTGCATAAAGACGTCGAATCACATTCTTGAAATGCTATTTTCTATGATAAATGTAGGATTTAAACGCGAATAGATATAGCATTTTAACCTGTGGGTATTGCAGAGGGGGTAACATAGGTTTAGGCAAGTCATTTGGGAAAAAAGGATGTTCATCAGGGTTCTTGTATCTTCCAACCTGTTTCATAAACAGTCACACAATTTATCATTTATCTTCAATTTTTGTTATTTTTATTGTTATTTTTTTTGCAAATGTTGACAACTCCATATTGCAATGAAGTTACCTTGGCATGAATCTTTTCAGTTTCTTTAACCATGAATTCGACTAATGAACCCTGGAAACCGTCCATGAAGAAAGCTTTCGGGTCATACGTATCCTCATTGTAACAATACTGAGCTCTTTCAACAAGGCTAAATATTATGCTATCCTCTTGTCGAATCAGAGAACTTCTTATACCGTCAAGAGTGTAAAACTCACTCTCGTCTTTTCTAATCGCATTCGTTATTCTACAACAATAAGAAAACAGATGAAACTAAAAGCTAAAGGAAAGGAGGACATGCCACAAATTCACAAAATGTCAAATTATCATTATACTAGAAGATTGAGCAGATATATGTTGATCAAAGATTATGCTATGAATATAAACTCTTTCCTGAACCTAAGAATGGTAAATCACTAATTATGATATACAATATGCATACCAATTACACTGGCGGCACCAAGAGAGAGTCAAGGGGTTCCCTGATCTGACCTCCTGGTCATTGGAATTTGTCGATTTTTTATACATAAAGATACGACTTGGACAAAAAAAAAAAAGTGGCTTAGACAAATTTTTTTGTCGATAACCTCATACCAATTAATCTAGTATGGAGTAATATGTAATCAATCAAAAACTACATGTAAACGGCTCTTTTGCTCGGAAATGACATATTACAAATGTTCCTGGAAGTTATTGCTCCCATGACAATTTGAATCTATATGCATCGGATCCTAAAATATGGATCTCTAGGTTCGAGAGGTAAAAAAAACAGAAAAGAAAAAGAGCATCAAACCATCTTTTCCGACTCTTTTTCAAATTCGATAAATGTTGGTTAAGGAAAGTATTTTTTAGGACCATTTAGCTGTAGTCGGTGAAAACAAAACCTTATATCAACCCTCTTAAAAGTTCAAGTTCTGACACCTATTATTACATATTATGACTCTAATCTAAATCATATATTGCAAACTGCCTTAAATACAGGTCATGAGTATTGAGAACCGACCAGTGAGTCAGTGACATCTGTCTTTTGGCCAAAGGGTGATCATAGACGAGTCCTTAATCTTTAATAACTACACTGAACATCCTTAAACCTAATGATTTGTAACAAATTAAGACCCTTTATCAAATCTTGAAACAATTCAACAAACCCATAAAAGGGTCAAAGAAATTAAGGAGCTTGATAACACAATTTGCTTAATCAAAGAGAATTCAAATCATCAAAGTTTCAAGATTCAAGAATATCAAATTTGAAAAGTACCCAATTGAGGCAGAGGCCTGAACAGATTGGATTTGAAGCTTCTGAACCCCAAAAGTCGCCGGAAAGCTGCAACTTTCCGGCAATGGAGGGGCGAATTGGACGGAAAACCTCCATGATTTTGGCCGGCGAAAGGCGGAGATGGCCGGAGACGATTGAAATCTGCCTAGTTTGGTCTCCATTTTAGTTGGTGATGATGGTGATGGTGATGGTGATGGTGATGATGGGAGAAGAAGAGCATATAAAATAGGAAACAAAGAGAAATTGAAGTAAATAGAAGGTAATTGGATGTGAAAGCTACCCAATGAAGAAGAAGATGGTGGTGGGTTGGTGGGTTTTGAGGGTTAGGTAAGGAGGAAAGATTAGGTGAATATTGTACAACAGGGTGTATAGAATGGATTCTAAGTTTTATATTTTTGTATTTGTGCCAACATCAAGATTATTTTGTCTTGGGTACATGCATTTAATATGTTGTTTGTGTGGTAATATTTTTGTGGTTTCATTCATGTTTTCTTATGTTCTTGATAGGGCTTTCATGACTTCTTCATCATGTTGTTTATCATGTATTTTTGATATTAAACGTATGACTTTTTGTTGTTACAATCTAATAACCTTATAGTATTCCTTTGTTAGTTTACCTTTTCTGTAAAAGTTTTCGAAACATGAATGTGTATCATATTATTTGTTGTTTGAATGTATTTTTTAATGTTCTTTAAGGTTATTGGGATCTTCATATGCGTTAATGGTGCTTTAAATAATTTAAAACATTATATTATTGTATTTTATTAATAGCAGAATCGTATGTTCTTAATCTTTGTGTAGTTAAGAGTTCTCAATCTTTGTGTAGTTAAGGCTACACCGACCAACCATTTGGTTCACATGACACCTGACACCTTATATGAACATTAAATACCTTTACGTCAAAAGGTTTTCTAGTATATTAGTAGATTATATACTCATGATCTTGTGTTCTAGTGGTATTGATATTGCTCTTTATAAAATAATGTGGGTTTAAATCCTTATAAGTGCAAGGTTTAGTGAAAGAAAAAGAAAAAATCATTTTTTAAAAAAAAGTAGATTATATGAATTGATGAAAGCACTTTTAATATCCTTAAATGTTTTGGGGTTCAAATTCTTTATACTACCATCTAACAAAACGCACAATCAAAACCAAACCTTAAATAAAGAAATCCAAAGTAGAAAACATCATTATCATCATATCAAAACTAAGTAACATAAAAACACAAAACCTTAAATATGAAATTGAGACTTAAAAAAGAATGAAAGGAATGATAGAGTGACAATGAAATAAGAAAATAAGATGATGATGATTGTATGCAAGTGATGCCATGAAAAGGGAACGATGGCGGTGATGCGTGGTGGTGGTTGATTTATTTTTACGTCTTGTCACATTTTAAACATTGAGTATTATATCATTTTTATCAGGTGATTGATTTCTTTTTACTTCTTGTCATATTTTAAACATTAAGTAATATCACTTTTATCATGGTATACCATACTTTGATGTTTTTTTTATATCTTACATGTTTAAGATTAACACAAACTAAAATGACTTGATTATGCCAAAGATGATATAAGGGAATAGAAGAATACGTTCAGTGAGGGAGCTACTTTGAGGAGACGACACCCACTAGTATTGTCCATAACAACCTCGCCCTAAAGCCTGTAGATAATATAAGAAACGTTCTAACTTTTTCCTTTTATGAATCAATTAGGTAACAACACGTGACACATTAAATGTTACTTGATTTTTTTGTGTTTTTTTATAACTTTTAAAATGTAATGTTTTATATAACTTCAAAAATATCCGTGTTTATTTTATTCTACATTTCACTTTAGTTTTGTTCTAACCGAGTTGTGCATTATATTACGGCATTGAAACACGAACGTAAAAATTATCAAACATGCTTCATGGCTTTGTATTTATTACAGTTTTTATTTTACTCTCACAGTTTTTCAAGCATGATATTTTGATTCAAATTTACTTTTAGAGTGTGTTTATTTTATTAGTGTACACGTCACGATGTAAATTTTATAAGAAGTCACCTAGTAAGTACTAATGTTACAACTCATCAAATTGATCCTTATATATATATATATATATATATATATATATATATTAAAAAACAACCTCCAAGTACTAATGCTGCATCGTGCTAGAAAAATCCTACTAATATATATTAAAAAACAACCTCCAAAAATATTAAGGATCGATTTTAATTGACGTGACGAAAATACATTCGTCCCGCAATAACTCCCAGAGTCCAATTTATTCTTTTTCGAGCTTCCATTCTCTACCAATTTCCAACTCAAGGTCCCTTTTCCACTCCACTTAACCTATAATGCTTAGAAAAACCTATAAATCCACCAAACATGTATGTCTTTTACAATACATCAGTATGAATGATAACTTCATAAACTATATATACACACACACTATATGCAATAGTACTTGCACTTTAAATTCAATCTCATATTTATTTTTATTAAAGTTAAAACATTTTATCTGAAACCATATCCGAAATATCGAAAATCTGAACCCAACTATCCAAATTATTTAAAGTCGATCCACATTATGTTTTTGCAGGATATTTGGATAATTGTATTATCCGAAATATTTTTATAAAAACTATTAAATAATAAATATTAATTAAATTTGTGTATATTTTTTAAAATAAATTCGAATATCCGAAATTTTTAATAATTTAAACTTTGATAAAACTATTAAACAATACACATTTTTTTTAAAAAAATTTGAATATTTGTTTGAATATCTAAATTCTTTCGATACTTCAAAATTTTCGCACTATAAACAACCATAAGAAAATATTAAAGTCGGGATCTTAAGATAGAGATAAGGTTTTACCCGTCATACCTTTTACTAACTCTATATTTAACTTTATCAAGAATGCGATTATACCAGATAATCTTGTTTCTTTTATCTACTTGTGTAGATATTTTTCATTAAATGTTTTATTTCATCAAACTTATTAATTTCCAATATTTTCATTTCCACAAAATTCTCCAAACTATTTGGATAATATCACCATTATCATCACATGGATGACACCTCCGTCACCACCCACAATGCAAATCCCCTCTCCGATCCGATCACCGGCGTTTGTCTCCACGCGCCGCCTCCTCGAGCAAAAGCTCTCAAACCTCCACAGCTGCAAAAACCCCCACCATCTCCTCCAACTTCACGCCCTCATATACAAATCAAACCTCCATCAAGACCCCTTCATCGTCCCCAAACTCATCACCGCCTTCTCCCTCTGCCGGAATATTCCCTCCGCCGTCAAAGCCTTCACCCAAGTCACCGACCCCAACGTCCATCTGTTCAACACCATGATCAGAGCCCACGTGCACAACCACCAATCCGCACAAGCGTTTGCTGTTTTCTTCCTGATGCAGAATTCCGGTGTGGTGGCGGATAATTTCACGTACCCTTTTCTTCTTAAGGCCTGTGGAGGTCAGAGTGATTATCTTTTGGTGAAACTGATCCATAATCAGATTGTAAAGTTGGGTTTTTGTTCGGATGTTTATGTGCCCAATGCGTTGATTGATTCGTACTCGAGGTGTGGGGTTGTGGGTGTTGGTGATGCTTATAGGGTGTTTGAGTTGATGGGTGATGATAAAGATGTTGTTTCTTGGAACACGATGATCGCGGGGCTGGTGAAGGTGAATCGATTGGCGGATGCACGCCTACTGTTCGATGAAATGCCTGAACGAGATATGGTTAGTTGGAACACTATTTTGGATGGGTATGCGAAGGCGGGGCGGTTAAACGATGCGTTCGAGTTGTTCGAGAGAATGCCTGAGAGAAATGTGGTGTCTTGGTCTACTATGCTTAGTGGTTATAGTAAAGCTGGAGATATGGATATGACAAGAATGTTGTTTGATAAGATGCCTGTGAAAAATTTGGTTTCTTGGACGATTATTATCGCAGGTTATGCTGAAAAGGGGCTCGCGAAGGAGGCTATTGAGTTGTATGAGCGAATGGAGGAGGCTGGATATCGGCCCGATGATGGGGCTATTATTAGTATATTGGCTGCGTGTGCAGAGTCGGGTTTGCTTTGGTTGGGGAAGCTCGTGCATCAGTCTATTAAGCGGAACAAGTATCAATGTAGTACGCTAGTTGAAAATGCTTTGATTGATATGTATGCTAAATGTGGTTGTTTAAACAAGGCGTTGAGCATCTTTAATGCGATGCGTAGGAAAGATTTAGTGTCTTGGAACGCGATGATTCATGGGTTGGCGATGCATGGGCATGGGAGTGAAGCGCTTCATCTTTTCTCGAAGATGAAACGAGAAGGGTTCACGCCGGATAAAGTTACATTTGTTGGTGTGTTATGTGCTTGTACTCATGGTGGTTATGTTGATGAAGGGGTTCAGTATTTCTACACTATGGAAAGAGATTATGGAGTTTCACCAGAGATTGAACATTATGGTTGTGTGATTGATCTTTTGGGCCGTGGGGGGCGTCTTCAGGAAGCATTTAGGTTAGTGAGAACCATGCCAGTTGAACCAAATGTGATCATATGGGGCGCGCTATTAGGGGCCTGCAGGCTTTATAACGCGGTGGAACTAGCTCAAGATGTGTTGGAACACTTGGTTAAGTTAGAACCTCAAAATGCAGGTAATTATTCGATGTTGTCGAACATATATGCTGCAACTGGGAATTGGACAGGTGTTGCTGATGTAAGGTTGAAAATGAAAAATATTGGCAATGAAAAGCCGTCGGGGGCGAGTTTAATTGAATTAGAAGATGGGGTTCATGAGTTTACTGTAAAGAATACGTCGCATCCTGCATCTGATAAGATATATCAGATGGTTGATGGATTGAGGGCTCATATTGGGAAAGTTGATTATTGTTCAGATATAATCTACTAAGGTATACTGAGTTCAGTGATCTTGTTGTATCTATATTCATACTGAATTCGAATTCTCGAGCCATAATCATATATACCTCTGGATAAAACATGTTATGCTGCAATTCATTATGTAATTATCTTTCTTGATATACATGAAATGTTTTGATCCTGTGTCGTGTTATTTATATCTTGGCGTCATTACTTTCTGCAAAAGCACTGAGCGATGAGTCGAGAAACATGAAAGATGGTCTTTTTTCGATTGTTTAACTGATCAAGAATCTTTTTTCATTATAAGAAAGTTCAAAGTTGCACTTACTATCGGTTACAACTCTGTTATTTTTTGATGTTCTTCATGAATTCGACCTGTGTTTATATTGCATAGGTTGTTTCATGTCATCTTGCTGCTTGTTTTGATCTTTTTTTCGTGATGAATTTCTATGGATGAAAAAGAGCTACTGTATGGTAGTCTAAGATCATCTTTTACAGGCTTATAGTTCCTTTTGATATTTTGTGCTGATTATGAGGGTTCAATTAATCGGGTTTGATGTGAGTATGTCACGTTAGGCGGTTTGTACGTTCTACGGTCGACTGGCGTTTTGGAACTTGTATAGACCGTGCAAGCATAACGAGGTTTTACAATCGGCTGGTGGTTTGGAACTTGTAATCGAGCGTGCAAACAGAACGGTCATTTAACGTTTATATTTTAGAACAGAACCATGTACGTCCCTCGCTTATGGTTAGGTGTTATTCGTTAACCAATACTACTGGTCCTGTAACTTTTTTAGCCTAAACTAAAATATTAGTTAACTGGTTTTAACGATTCGGTTATTGAGTTAACCAACTGATGAGTTGCAATTCAATAAAGATATTTTCATAATTCGCAAGCAATGTTATGAACAAAATATCTCTTATTTTCCATTTGATTAAACATAGAAAGGAATATTTTCTTATCTAATGAACCAACTTATAGAAAAAACAGGAAACTTGATTACTAATAAAAGAAAAACAAGAAAAACAAATTTGATTAGTGGTTATAAGAGCATTCACAGTGGAATCCTTAAAATATGTGAAATCCTTAAAATATGTGAGTGTATTTCCTATAATCTATATTATATGAAATGGTTTTGAGTAGTTGTAAGTGAAAGAGAGAGAAAATGTTACTGTTTATCGATATATTTGAGGAATCACTATTCAATCCCTATAATTTTTTTTAATATTTTTGAAGTTGGTTGCGAGTGGAGGAGAGAAGAAAAAATAATGATAATAGTATAAAAGTATTATTTAATTGTAAAACAGAGAGAAAATATAATGGTTTTAATGTAATTATATGATTAAAAATAAAAATCCACTGTTAATGCTCTAAGTAAACAAGTATCCCTATAATAATCGTATAAGCATATACTTTTTAAGCGTACCTATTATAGAATTCGTTTACTTCTTTGTCTCTTAATATATCGTCTTTAAATTATGCATAACTATTCTTTTATTTCTTCATACTAAACATACACTTGTATAGAATATAATCATATATATAATAGTATTTAAAAATGTGTGGTTAACCACCCGTCAAATGTTAACCCAATCAAAGATTTCTCCAAAAACTATGATGGTTATTTTACACATTAAGGTTAGAAATATGTAATTCAGAATCTCAGATTAATCCATAAGAAGAATCAAGTAACTTATTGAGTAATTCAAGTCCCTCATTCAATTCCAATTTTGGCCTTTTGGTAGTGCACTTTTTAGGCTTTAGCCTTTAGCTCCCATAGGTAGGACTGCAAATGAACTGAACGAACACGAACAAGGCCTTGTTCGTGTTCGTTCGTTAAGAAATATCATTGTTCATGAACTGTTCACGGACACTTACCGAACGAGATTCTTTATTCGTGTTCGTTCATTAAGAAAATGAACATATTCATGAACTGTTCACGAACACTTACCGAACGCAAATGAACACAATCATAAGCAAACGAACACAAACAATTGTTCATGAAAATGACGAATACAAAAAAGCTCATGAACACAAACGAATACAAATGATTATAGATTTATTTTAGAATAAAATTTACATTTATATTACAAACATTACACAAAATCAATAAAAAATAAACAAGTACTTAACATTAATATAAAAAAATACTTGATATAATAGTCATAAAAATATCTGACACAAAAATTAAGAATATAAACGAACAAATTAACGAACATAAACGAACACATTGTTGAACGTTCACGAACGGACATTAACGAACATAAACGAACACATTAGCGAACGTTCACGAACATAAATGAACGAACACGACTCGTGTTCATGTTCGTTCGTTTAACTAAACGAACGGAATTTTCTTGTTCGTGTTCGTTTATTTACTAAATGAACGAACATAAACGAACTTCCCGCCGAACTGTTCACGAACTGTTCGCTGAACGTACTGTTCGCTGAACGTTCAGTTCGTTTGCAGCCCTACTGGCCATAGGCCATATGTGACCCAGTTAAACCTCACTGAAAATGCTTAAATAATAATTTGAGTAAATTTTACTTTTTATTTCTTTAAATTTGATTTAAATAACTCTTTGCATTTTAATGTTTTAAAATTTTGATTTTTTTATGATTCTATTTGTCCATATTAAAGCTTTGCATTAATTCTATTTCTTTAAATTTTGGCCGCCACCGCCGCCGTCGTCGCCGCCGCCGCTTGCTGCTGCTGCTGTTACTGTTATTATAGTTAGTATTATTATTATAGTTATTATTGTTGTTATAGTTCTTATTGTTGTTATAGTTCTTATTATAGTTATTATTATTGTTGTTGTTGTTATTATTATTATTATTATTATTTTTTAATATTTTTATTATTATTATTTATTATTATTATTTTTATTATTATTATTATTATTATTATCATTATTATTATTATTATTATTATTATTATTATTATTATATAATACTAAATTCTCTTTTTATTAGAAAACAACTATTGCTACCCATAAAGGATGAACTCTAGTTTGGTATTTTATGTACCGCACAATTTAATGATTTATGATAATATTTTGAAGAAGTGTAAGTTTGTTGTCACATGTATTTCATGTTATGAAGCCCATGTGGATGTGGGGATGTTTTTATTTGCATTCACGTCTTTTGCACGAACTATATTATGTTTTGGACAAATATTCTTATCTTCGATCTGTTTGATTGTGGAACCAAACTCGCTATTAATAGATCTCTTTGCCACAAGGGTTAATTTTTCCCTCAAAATAAAACTACAAAATAAATAGTTGGGGAACTAAACTCGATACAACATGATTAAGGAGCTAAAAGTTTTTGCACTGTTTGCTCATGATCTTGATAGAGCTACTTAAAATCAACTATCAAGATGTTATGATTAAGTGACCTAATTAAAGAAATCCCAATCACTTCTCTTGCGATCGAGAAACAGTACATTTTTATTTCAACGGGAACTTGAACTCTTATACAATAAATTTAGATATATTAAATGAAAAAGCCTTGTTATAGACGCATATTAACATGCTATCTTATTGTTATTAAATTATTATTAACTTAATTATTAACGATGATATATATTTTTCTACTATTTAATCATTTATGGCATCAAGTAATCACTGTTTTAAAATTAAAGCTAGAAAAAAAACAAATAATGTTTTTAATATATACTTGAATTAAAGAAAATCCGAGTTGTAGTTGAAATGGTATAGAAAGAGGACCGCGTATATATATAATAGAAATGAAATTGATGTATCAATTAATGCTTTAACAACAACAATAAAAATAATAACATTAATAATAATAACAGTAACATAATAATAAAGGTTGAGTTATTATAAAATATAAAGAACAAATAAAAAAAAGGATAATGATTATTATCAATAAGATCTCGATCCAATGGTTAAAATAATTCAATTGCATAATAGTAAATAATTAAAACTTTAAATGATAGACTAAATATATTTTAATTTTAGCCATATTTTTAAGTTTCATAATTTTTTAAACGTTTGTAACTTTTATATACAAAATTATATCAAAAAAATTACACCATAAAGATAAATTTTTTTTTTTTCTTTAAAACACATATAATATTAATACATATTCTCGCGTTATTTCAACTCATTGTGTAATGATCGCCAGATCATTGTGTCATATCAGATTATTGGGTAATATTTTTTAGATCATTGTATCTAATGCTGATCATTTTTGTTTTCTATTTTGTTTTTTTAAAATAAAAATTTTAAATAATACAATACTGAATATATAACTTTTTTTACGTTTTCCTGTTCATTATGTAATCCTGATAAGGTTATCGTGTAATCCTTGTCAACCAACTCATTATGTCTAATGCTAATTATCGAGTCTAGTTCTGGTTAGTGTGTTATCCGCTGTGTCTAATGTTGATCATTATATTATGTATTGTGTGTTTTTAAAATGATGATTTTGAATAAAATAATGCTTAAAAATGTAAATTTTTTATGTTTCTAGTTTATTGTGTATTGTGTAGTTCTCATCAGGTAATTATGTAATCCTCATCAGAAGATTATACGAATATCTGACGAAAATTACATAATGAGTTAAAAAACTTGAAATAAAACTTTATTTTTTTATATCAACACTATACGCGTTTTAAAGATAAAATATTTGTTTTTTTGGTGTAATTCTTTTTAAAATAATGTCGTATGTAAAAGTTATGAATGTTTAAAAAAATAAAACATAAGAAAGGAAGATATTACCAATTTTACCTTAACACTTTCTAGTTTTTAATCAAGTCAAACAGTTTTCTAATAGTAATTATAACAATTGTAGTAATACTAATAATAATAGTAATAATAAAAGTAGTAATTATCATAATAATAATAATAGTAACAATATTAATAAGAATAAGAATAAAAGAAACAATAAGAATAAAAGAAACAATAAGAATAATAAAAGAAGCATAAGTTGCACCAACACCAATTTTAAATTTTATTTAGGAATAAAGATCCACCGCAACATGCGAGGGTTAAAGATTAGTTTTCCTAAGCTGAAGAATTTAAATACCTTAACTATAGGTAAAAAATATAAATCACTACGGTAACATTTGTGAAATCAACGACCCCAGTTGCATACCTTCCGTAACCGTTGGGACTTATGGTTTATGGGAAAAGTTTTAGCATTTCTTTCAATAAATTACTTCTACATAAGCCTTTTAGTTCTAAAAAGATATTATTTAAAACACAATGTTATTTTAACTACAATCATTCTACCAAACATCCTTTATGCAATGTATCCCTTTGTTTAAGTCAATTTACTTCCACACAATTCTATATATTTATTTTCCGTATCATTTAATCTTAAAAGTGTATAATGCCAGTATATTTACTAATTTAATATGGTTAAAGGTTAAATTATATAAGAATAACGTTCAAATACATATTATATTCTATTAGTTTAATCAAATTTAACCATTTTGTTATAAAATGACAAAACTCTGGGCGGATCAACCCGTTCCATTAGTTGAACAGATGCCGATAGGTGTTAGTGTTATAGGTTCGATTACAAGCTAATGGCATTGATAGAAATGATTTTTTGAGTAAACCAAAACCAGTGAAAAACGATCAAAATGAACGAAAAACAACGAGAGTTACCCCCTCACTTTGTTGGCCTACCAACACTTGACATCGTACCTACTCCTCTACTAGTTAAGCCTGTGGGGTAGTCAGACGCTTCAACTGTTAGTATTCAAAGGTTAACATGGTCATTGACCCTCTAGTAATAAGAAATTAATATAATTTTATACATGAAAGCTGGTTTTATTTTAAGAAATATCCAAAATGATCTTTTAATAACCCTGTCTAAGAGCATTCACAGTCAATTCTTTATTTTTATACATATAATTACACTAAAAATCACTATTTTTTCTCTTTCTTTTTCAATTAAATAATATTTTTATACCCTTATCATTACTTTTTTCTCTCTCCTTCACTCACAATCACATTAAAAAATATTAAACAAAATTACAGTAAACGTCCTTTATGTTTTTCAAAAGTTGCAGATATCGTCCTTTATCTTTAAAACGCTCACTCTTTGTCCTTTATGTATAGAAAATGTTAACCGTTACGTCCTTTAAACAAACACCCGTTAGTTTTTCGGGTTAAGTCAGTTCACGTGAGAAGCACACGAGGGCAAAATGGACTTTCCACAACTCAATTTAATTAATGGATACCCTGCTGCTTTTTAATCCCCATCTGATTGCATATGATCGATGGATTCAAATTGGGTGAAACAACCCTTCGCTAAATGGATCTCAGGAGACCTCAATCGAGTCTAATTCAGTCGCAAGAATCTTCGATTGATTGTGAATCCAGTCACATAATGTTCAATCGGGTTTCGAACAAGGTTAATTGCTATTGTGGAAAAGCAGCATTGGTTCGAACATCACGGACATCACGAAATCCAGGTCGTCGGTTCTTTACATGTCCAGCGAAGAAAGTATATTCATCCGTTAATACTCATGACGATCTATGATCTATGTCTCAAGAAACCTTATTTTTCTTTTAATTTTGAATTAGGGTTCAGAATGTGGGTTTTTTCAATGGTATGAGTCTGAGACATGTAAAAGATGCATAGAGGTTATACCAAATCTTATTAGGTCAAAGGAGGAGGTAGAAGGTCAACTGAAAACAAGTGAAGAACATTCAAAGAGGCTCAGAAGGTGGTTGATTTGGAGTTGGGGTTTCTTTGTGTTTGTTGGATGTTTGAAGTTCATGTAATGGTGGTTGAAGTTGATGATGTAATATGTTTCATCATGTTGAATGGAATGGAATTATCTAACTTTGTTTTGACATTTGTATATCTTGTTCAAAGTTAGAGTTTGTTGAAAATGCAATTTAAGTGAAATTCAAGGCTTTGTCCAAATGAAATGCATAAAGTGTTCCATAGCAGCCAACATCAATAAAGCACAGCAGTTTGTGCAGATTGCTTGTGCAGATTGCTTTAAATAAAGCACAGTAGTTTGTGCAGATTGATTTAAATGAAACATAGCTTTTTATAAATGAACCCACTGTTGTTTTGTGCAGATTTAAATGAATCAAAACTTCTGCACTCATTCATCGAAAGCATCCATGGCAGCCAACATCCATAACCTTTCACATCCATACTTTTAACATACATAATAGTATTTCCAATTGACATAAATTCCAATATATAAATACCATACTTATAAGTGGTTCATAAAGACAAAATTTCATGATATAAATACCATACATAAAAGTGGTTCAAAACACAAGTTCAATCATAATAGTAGTTCAAAAGGACATAAAATCCATGTTATCAAACATCCACACAGCATATATAGATTCAAAACACAAGTTCTAAATTAGACTTTCTTTTCAAAACAAACATATAAATTACCAAATTGGACCTCGAGCTTCATCCCTTAATAGTCCAAACCCCTTAATTCTCGGATTGCCCTTTGCAAGTTCTACTATTGTGCCCCTGATTCTTACACTTGCCACACCTAATAGTACTATTTTTCTTGGAAAGTCGTCCACTTCGTGTCAAGTCTTCAACAATAGACTTCTTTTTTTTCTTTTTAGGTCTTCCCATATGTGTGTGATGTGTTGGTGGGGTGATTATGGTTGGAGGTTGTGTTCTTTCCCACAAGTGTATTCCATTAATGGGAAATATCTTGAAACTATAGACATTCTTCCAAGTCTCCAATGTGTACAGCGGATGCACCCAACTTTCTGGAATGCCAACTTGTTGACCAAAGCTTGCCATATTCCATAATGTTGCAACTGCGTGTTTACAAGACATTCCGGTAAGTTCCCATCTCCTGCAGGTGCATGTCTTACTAGAGATGTCAACCACACACTGATCATGAAATGGGCCAGCAACCTGAAACTGCTCACCCCCATTCC
This sequence comes from Flaveria sonorensis, assembly GCA_025506505.1. Classification (NCBI taxonomy): domain Eukaryota; kingdom Viridiplantae; phylum Streptophyta; class Magnoliopsida; order Asterales; family Asteraceae; genus Flaveria; species Flaveria sonorensis. The sequence goes on from CM046438.1 coordinate 9,984,854, forward strand.
AAGTAACATTGTACTTTATAGCATCCTTCTTGATATTTTCAAATAACTTTCTTGCAGCGGGTCTTAGTGGACCATCAGTTTTATCAATCACTTGTAGTACATTGACAATTCTTCTCATCAAATACTCCCTAATTGTAAGGCCCCGTTCCCGGAACGCTTACAGCTGGACCGTCATCGCATAAATTATTTAAAATACTCATTTCTTTGCAGCGGAAATTAATAACTTTCATTTATAATTAGAACATGTTATCTCATTAAATAAATCATTTACATATCAAAATACAATAACATGTCCAAAATGTGGATGCCAGTCTCAAAACGTCCCCAGTAGCATATGCATCCATGCCTGCAACTCCTCAGCATCAACAAAATACCTGCCAACTATTATGCATACAAAAAGTCAGCGACGCTGAGTGAGTTCTAGTTTTATAAATAAAATACTTTACTTTCTTTAAATCATAACCTTCAAAATCATACACGATCACACATCATACGTACACATTGATAATAATATTTATTATCTTCATCATCATTCAATTCGTACGTTTCGTACATTTATTATTAACTTTCACTTCAATCTGGATCCTGTCTCATGCAATACCCCCGACTCGTGCTCGAAAGTTGATACTGTGCCGGGGCCTGTAAACAAACCCCCGACTCGTGTCCGAAGACTGACACAGTACCGGGGTACGCGACAAGGACCCCATCTCGTATGCAACACCCCGACTCGTGCTCGAAAGCTGATACTGTGCCGGGGCCTGTAAACAAACCCCCGACTCATGTCCGAAGACTGACACAGTACCGGGGTACGCGATAAGGATCTCCTTGAGTCACGAAGACTCCCTTCGAGTCACGAAGACTCCCTTCGAGTCACAAAGACTCCCTTCGTTCTTTACGTTCCACTTTTCATTATTATTATCTTTCACTTCGTTACATAATACTTTACATTCATTCATGCATCAAACCACGTAAAGCCATGCATCATACATAACGTATAATATAACATAATATATACGTTTTGAAAACGGTTTTAACGAAGAAAGACAACACATCACACACTCACACAACCTTATCACATCATCATGCATACATCAAGCATAAGCCACCACATCACAACGGGACCTATCTCAAACATCACCTCTTAAAGCTCCTAAGAAAGCCCTAAGTCTAAAACAAGGCACATTAAAACATTCTAGGCGCATCAGCAGAAAATTCTAAGTGTAAAATCCTTTGGGCGCATCAGTACTACATCAGTACTATTTGGGCGCATGAGCCCTGTTCGGGCGTTCCAACACTTAGCCACAGAAACAATTCTAGGCGCATGGGCACTATGCGGGCGCATCACCCATACTTAACCATTCCACACTTTCCGGGCGCATGAACCACTATTCAGGCGCACCACCTACGCTTAGCCATTTTCATACTTCCTGGGCGCATGGGCACTATGCAGGCGTATGGCCCACACTTAGTCACCTGGGCACAATTCGGGCACATGGCCACTATTCAGGCGCATGACCACTATTGGGCGCACCACCTTTGGGCGCATGAGGACACTTAACCACATAAATCTTGGGTGCATGGAATCCTTCTGAAATATTTCTAACACTGCCAAACTCACCCGAACATCATTCCAACATAACCCAAACACAGATCTAGCATACTAAGGGCATCTAAAACTTACCAAGCACATTACTAAACCAAAACAAGCCTAGAACATACAACCATAGCACATAACATCAAACAACAAACTGAAATATACGATTATCTTAGAAAACCTTTTCCCGGTATGCATAACAGCCCCAAAGCTTTAAAATCTGTAAAAGAGGGGTCTAGAAACTCACCTGAAGTAGATTTTCAAACCAAACACTTCCACTTGTGATTTCAGCTTCAAATTCCCGAGAACAACTTCTAAAACATCAAGAACTTCGGTTTAGGACTTAAAACTCAACTGAAACCGAACTCGTGTTCAAGAGAACTCACCTTAGCAGCTTCTTCTTCCTTCTTCTTCTCCAAAAACCCAAAATTTCTTTCTTCTTCTTCTTTTGGCCGAGAGCAGGAAAGCAGATCCCTGCTTTATGGGCGGCCATACCTCTTATATTAATAAAATAATAGAGTTTTGTCATTTTATAACTTTAGCCCCTCCACTTGTGTCCATTTACCTTTCTTTTTGGACACTTTTCTTTTCTCGTCTTTTAAATAAAAATTCGGGGTGTTACAAGTCCACCCCCCTTATATAGGTTTCGTCCCCGAAACCTGTCGCTTCTCGAACAGTCACGGGTAACGCTGTCTCACCTTTTTCTTGATCTTACACGTAGGCTTAGTCCCCCTCTAGGCTGTACTCGCACAAATGAAACCACCATTCTCCTTAGCCTTTCTTTTCCTTCTATTATAAATGACTCCCAATTGCTCGACGTAGTTAAATCTTTCATCCATCTCAGTATTCTCAAGTGGCACGATCGTATCCTTATCGATTGAGCACTTTCTTAGAAGAGATACATGGAATGTCGGATGACTCCACTTAACACGTCGGGTAGCTTCAGTCGACATGCCACTTCTCCTACCTGAGCAACAATTCAGATTAGTTCTTTACACCTTAGTATTAGCTTCACTCACTTTCGAAATCAGGTGATCTCCTCTCTCAAAACGTGGCCCTCATCATTACTCCACCGCCGTAGATCGACATTGAACTCCTTTCGGGTGTGATTACTCAAACCACTTTCTTGCAACACTCGGTGTTTACCTCATAGGCTGCTAGCCAATCCCTCCGAAGGCGCACGTCTATCCATCCATGTCTGTCCTGAACAGTCTAGCATGAAACACGCGCTCTCTCAATACTATCGCGCAATTCTCTAGGACATCCGGTAACCTAGTGGACTTACCAATAGCAATTTCTACATCGAAGGATGCATCGATCTTCCTACTCCTAACGTGCAACTTAACACAAAGGCAGCAGGAATGAAACCACTACTAGCACCACAATCAAAGCACAAGGCACAAATTTAACTTACCAGAAACATACCTAACGTCGCGTCGAAGTCCGCTCTAGCCTCCTCCCGGTCAGGGCAATTGCTCTAACCTTCATCTTCTGTTCTCCTTCCTTGCACGGAGCTTCCTGCCCTCGATTTCTTGCAGTCTCTACTCATGTGCCCACTCTTGCCACATCTGTAACATTTAGCCATGTGACAATCCCTCACCCTGTGGCCCTCTTTCCCACACTGGAAGCAGATGTTCAATCCTCGTTTTCACTCCCCCTCGTGGCATCTGCCACACTTCCTACACACCTCTTTCTTCCATGTTATCCTCCTCCGATCATCGAACCTTATCGTCTTACCTCTAGCCATAAATTTGCAGTCATCATCCCGTCTTCCACTTTCATCCCTATCATAGCTCCGCTTCTCCTCTTCATTTGTTATCGCCACCGCCTCACGCTCGTCATACAACCTCCCCGCCAAATCGACCGCTGACCTAAACGTGCTTGGCGGGCAATGACTAGATGTCTGCGGACATCTACCGACAGACCTTGAATATACCTTTTAATCTTTCGTGACACAGGCGTCACCTGATCTGGCACCAGCCTTGCCATCTCGTTGAACTTTGTGGTGTACTGTTGGTGAGTCATCGTCCCCGCCTCCAGCTGTAGGAACTCCCTCTCAACTTTGTCAAGTTCTCTATGAGGGCAAAACTCCTCGATCACTAACCTTTTTAGCTCCTTCCACCTCATCCTCCCGATTGCTCTGGTGCCCTCAGCCTGGACAATGTTGTCCCACCAGCACAAGGCTGAATCCATAAATGAGTGGGTAGCAAACTTCACCTTCTGATCCTCACGACACTCGCTGATATCAAGTACCGCTTCCATCTCTCTTACCCAACGTTGTGCAGTAGCAGCACTCCAATTTCCATCAAACACAGGAGGCCTACACCTTTGGAATGCTCCATAGCTATATCCCTTCGCAGTCTCCTCCACAGCTTCCTCGTCCTCCACATCATCACTTGAGACAACCATGCCAGCATCGGGTTGCTCCATATCTCTAGAACCTCCAGCTTCTCCTACTCGTTGTGCGGTTCTCCTCTTCTCACTCTCCTTCTTCTCATCCTCCTCCATAGCTCTAATGACATCGGTCACTAGAGTCGGCAGAATCGTCTACATAACCTGTTGGACTTCCTCTGCTACTGCCTCCTTCATTGAGGCTCTCAGATTAGCACTCCCATCTTCACCATCCTGGTGACGAAGCTCTGGCTCATCAGGAGCCGTCTCAGCAGTCTTAGCCCTGCTCCTCGTGACACGCGGCCTAACACCACGTCCATCACGACCTCCACCTCGCGAAGCCTCAGAAGACCTACCGCCAGCCATCTAAATACTACAAGATTCAAACACCAACACGGTCAATCAAGATAATAGCTCAAGATATGTCAAGTATAGTAAGTCCCTAATCATAGTGGTTAGTTGTGTTTAGCCACTTACTTTACTCTTCATTTCCCAAGCATTTCCTATCCTGACTACATCAGTATCTAAATCTACACAAAAGCACACAAGCCACATAACATGCGCACATAATACCGGTTAGCATTAACTTTGTGACAACCGGTAAATTTCAGGTCATACCGACCCCGACCTAGTCATAATTACACATATCACGCTTGATTCTCAATTTTGTTCCATTTATTGAAATCATTTCATTCATTTCAAGATTTCATGCGTAACATTTCATGCATCGGTGATTCGGCGTAATTACCAGCCTTACACGCAATACAACCGGCACACACAAGCGTTGGTGATAATTAATATATACACAATAGTAAATACTTTAAAGTGTTTCAAAGTATTTTATATTCCAAATTAAATACATTGAAAAAGTTTATACTTATAAATAAACTTAATCGCGTAACTTGATATCTTACCCTGAACGAATCGTTTTAACGCGACTGCTAGATACATGACGTATCACTATTATATATGCAATATTGGAATATGTAATATTATATAAGTTCTTATAATATATCAATCTATTTTAAAAAAAAGTAAAAAGTAAAAAAGTAAAAATATATAAGAATACCTATAGTGCAACAAATACCACCCAAATACCCAATACTACACAAAATTGAAAATCAAACCCCCACCCATCCCTTTTGGCCGTCCTCCTACACCCCCCTTCCCTTTATTTTCTTATTTTATTTTATTTTTTTCCCTCTTTTCTTGTCAAATACATCCAAGACCGCTTTGCCTTTTGTAAATTTTGAGATTTACCATCTTTGTGTTAAAGAAAAGGTTATGATCAAAGTAACATGTCTCACTACCCAAATTGGAATGTATTTTCCCTCCTTAAATTTGACCAACAAGAAAGAGTTGTCAAATCCTAAAGTATTCTTACAAACACATGACATTATAAAGCAAGAACCCATCCACAATTCACCTACACATTTAACCAACTTCCCTTCTTTTCTCTCCTCCCTCAAATTTCGGCCAAAGCACCCCCACCCCCACTTTATTTGATTTCCAACTCTTTTCTACAAATCTTGGGTGATTCAAGTGCTATAATTGAAGATCAAGGATTTTTGAAGCTTCCAAGCATCCTACAACATCTTCTCCACTTTTTCTTGCTTGATTCTTAGTTCAAGGGATCAAGTCTTTCTCTTTGCATTTCAAGATCATCTTCTCCTTGCTTGTTTAAGGTTAGAACTTTGTTCCTAATATTCTATACATCACTGTGATGTGTCCATGTTCACTAACTCATCCTAAGGTGCTCTAGCAAAGCTTAATAAGTAACAAAACATGTAAGACATTTTCTGGCAGATTCATGTTCTGTGTTTTAGACACCATAACTCGACCTAAACACGACCAAATGAATAGTTTCTTGAGCCTAACATTAACCTTAGAATGTCTAGTTTTCAACGCATCCAACCTTGAAATTTTTAGATAAGTATAACCCATCCAAACGTACAAATATGATTAAGGTGTTGAATCTGAGTTTTTGGCAGATTAGATAGGGCAGAAAGAATGAGGCATAAGTTATGCTTAAAGTAATCAAATGAAGTCTTTATTTTTGTGGTAACTTAGCTTAAGATGTTAGGTTTAAAAGTACTATAGGAACTACTTGTAAAAGTATGGTTTGACCTCTCAGAAAGATGAAATCCATGGACATGTATAGGAAAAATGCTGTACTGACATCTGTTGCCTCATGACCCATTTCGAGGCACTTAAACTTAGTTACATATTACAAGGTATACCTTTTGGAAACCTAAGACATAGAGATAGATGTGTAAAAATATCAGATTTTATAAAAATTCTTTGAACCATGAAAATAAGATGACAACTTGGCCTAAAAATTCACCTGTTTCTGTCAAAAGTGTACATTTATATAAAGTAAACTTTTGAAGGTATTTGGTAAAAAGAAACTCATACATATTGAAAGTATAATTTATTATACCTAATATAAAACTCATACGATACATATTTATTTTTAAGAAGATAACTATGAAGAAAAGAATCTAAATAAACATTAACGGCTCGGCGTGTCTAACTAGTTAAGTGACGTTTTCAAATCTAACTTTGTGGATGAGTTATGCATTGTCACATCCCGACCGACGGCGGAATCATCGGGGCGGACGAATGTGAAACGATTGTTCATAGCTCATGAAATTTAATAAGTTGAAATAATATTAAATTCCATTTTTCGTTGAATAATACTAACCAAATAAATCATTACAATACACTAAAGATTAAACAACAACATAAAATCTTTAATTAAACTAAGTCCAAGTCCTATATGAGCATGAAGAAATCCTCAAGTAGCAATCCTGAAACATGTTAAAAATAAGGTCAACATATAATGTTGGTGAGTCCATGAATTTGTACATACGTATGAAAACAACGTTTAAGAGGCAATTCATGTCATAGGTTAAGAAATATTGCAAGAATATAGATAGCATAATGTTACAATCAAACCTTGACAAAGATATCCATTACAAGTTATAACGATTAGCTAAGTGTACTTGGTTCCCATAGTGCTCAAGAATACGACACTAGGAGCCGGCAATAACCTCGGTTTTAGCACCAAATAGGCTTGTCAGGCCCATAGATCTATGACGTCGCTAGGCTAGCAATAGTTAATGATTGTTTTTACAAGATGACTATCATATAAGACTCACAAGCATCTCAAATAACCATGACAAAGTTTATAAATGAATTGCTCGTGCATTTACAAGTATCAAGATGTTTACAAGTGCAAGTTCATAAAGTTAACATGTTTCACCCTAAAAGGTGTGAAATAAAGTAAAAAGGGGCATGGAAAACTCACATGGAAAACTCACATTGTATAATGATGGATGTAGAGTACATAAGGAAGCTTGGATGTTCAAGAGTCAAAGGTGATGTCCTAAAGGGTAAAAAGAAACAATAACTTGAGGTCGGAATTCATTACAAGAAGTTAGGATATTTAGAGAATGCCAAAAAGCGAAAGGTAGATTGAAAAAGGATTATTGTACCAATTTTAGATTCTGGACAGAATGTTTGGTACGTGTTTGAACAGGTTTTAAAAATAGCAAACGGTTTCATAAAATTATAAAAATTTACAGTTAACTAGTTCAGAGTCTTCCGGACAACTTTTGTTCAAAAACATTTTTATGAAAAATCCGTAAATAGGTCAAAACAGCAGCACAAGACAAAAGGTGCTGAAATGCGCACTTATCTTGTGAAGGCTATTGTTGAGTCGTCCGATTGAGTTTGAAGACGTATAAACTATCGTTAAAAAGGTAATTCAATGAAATTAATGTTGGAGTTGGAATTTACTCAAATTTAGTTTGTTATGACCAAGTTATTGTTAGTTGAAGTCAGACTATATTCTGCCAAATATGTAATAAGGCACTTATGTGCACTTCTAAAATTGCTAAAGCATAAAACGGGTTAGAACAAATTTATTATGTCGATATATGGTATATTAGACTTCGTTTGAGTTAAAAAAAATATTTCAAGACTTTTGCATAGCCATCATTTAGAGAAATAATCTTGTGGAATAACCGAATGCGGCGGCATAGCCGTCCATATGCAAACGGGATTCTTTGTTTACGTTAGTGTGTTGTTAGCTTGATTTAGCAATGTTAGTGATTGTTATAAGGTTAGTGAATATTAGAAGGTTAATGATCAAATGGTAATGATTAAAATTAAAATAGATTTAGTAGAAAAAATAATAAAAGTAAGAACATGAAAACAATTGGTGTTAGGATGATTGAAAGAATATAGAAATGCATAATATATAAGCAATATAAAATTACCTTAGTATTAAAAAAATTCTTGAAACTACTTGTAAAAGAAAATTCTTGAAATTGATCATAAACAAAGAATGATGAAAGGTTTGTGTGTGAGAATTTTAGAGAATGAGCAAATAAAAGTGAGGCCTAAACCTTGCTTTTATAGTTGAGGTTAGGAGGAGGTTATGAATGATGTTAATGATGAGTTACAAGTCTTTTAAAATAGAGTTATGATTAGAATTAATATAAAATTAAATAAATAAAAGAATAATTACAATTTAAACTCTAAATTTATGAAGACTCTAATTACAACTTTTTTTTTATTAAATCTTTATAAACTTTATAAATCTCACAAGAACTTGTAATTTGATTATTTATTTTAGTTGAATATTTTAAAATATTATAGATATTAATAACCTTTTAACATTTATAAAATTTATTTTATAAATTATAGAATTTAAGTTAAATTAATTAAGTGACATTTTATTGTTTTTGGAACACAAAATAAATAAAATGACTAAATAATGAATTTGATTTACAAGATTGACTCAAACGGGTTCGGGTTTGGGTTTCTACTTTGAAAAAGGGCCGGATGTTACATGCATGACCATCTAGGGTTAGTAATCATGACCTCATGAATATATTATGATGTTGTTTAGGAGATTCCTAGACCGATCATACGTATGGACTATTGCTAATATTCATGCGTGCATTACAGGTGAGTTTCACGGCCCATTTTTACTTATTTTCATTTTGGGGGAGATTACATGCAAATTACTATTTTCATGGACACAATTACTTGTCAATGGTTTCACATGTTATATAAGTTGTTACTTACCGTATGAAGTCCCCTGTTATCGGACCGTTAGTTTATTTCCCAAAGCGAGGTAATCATGGATAGTACTATTGGGTTTGACTACCCCCACCCGGGTTAATTACCCTAACCTTGACTGGAGGTCTAAACGGGTGCATTATTAGCCTGTTCACCCCTGTGCTTACGGTAGGCATGGGTAGGGGCAATCTATTACAGTTACAGTCTAGCTTCGGTTGCGATGCTTATATAATGTTGTAGTATTGTATGATCGACAATCAAATCATGGAAAGACTTGTGGTCCATTACACTGTTTGCTATTACTTTAAAACCTGTGAACTCATCAACTTTATGTTGACATATTTTCGTGCATGTTTTCTCAGGTATTTAATAATTGCATCAAGTTAAGCTAGTATGGAGCACATCACATTTAGGACCAATCTCTTTTGGACATTTATTTCTGTATTTGTTGAGTTTGGAAAAACGACTTGCATTAATTCCTTTGCTTCCGCAATTTGACTCTGAAACAATTATGTATTTTAAACTCATTTGCGACGTATGTTTTACAATATCATGTAGTGGTCGATCAATGACTATGATTCCATGATGTTTGCACCCCACGGGAAACCGACGTGGATTTGGGGGTGTGACAAACTTACATAAAACCTTTTTACATAAAACTTTTACCTGCAGGCATGTAGCTACTAGGACTGGCATCCCTTTCCTTTCCGTCCCATTCTCAGTTTAAGATTAGGTTTTTGAAAATATTTACCCAATTCCCTTAAACTTTAGCTCTGATACCAACTTGTAAGGACCCATTCCCGGGACGCTTACAGCTGGACCGTCATCGCATAAATTATTTAAAATACTCATTTCTTTGGAGCGGAAATTAATAACTTTCATTTATAATTAGAACATGTTATCTCATTACATAAATCATGTACATATCAAAATACAATAACATGTCCAAAATGTGGATGCCAGTCTCAAAACGTCCCCAGTAGCGTATGCATCCATGACTGCAACTCCTCAGCATCAAGAAAATACCTGCCAACTATTATGCATACAAAAAGTCAGCGACGCTGAGTGAGTTCTAGTTTTATAAATAAAATACTTTACTTTCTTTAAATCATAACCTTCAAAATCGTACGCCATCACACATCATACGTACACATTGATAATAATATTTATTATCTTCATCATCGTTCAATTCGTACGTTTCGTACATTTATTATTAACTTTCACTTCAATCTGGATCTTGTCTCATGCAATACCCCCGACTCGTGCTCGAAAGCTGATACTGTGCCAGGGCCTGTAAAACAAACCCCCGACTCGTGTCCGAAGACTGACACAGTACGGGGTACGCGACAAGGACCCCATCTCGTATGCAACACCCCGACTCATGTTCGAAAGCTGATACTGTGTCGGGGCCTGTAAACAAACCCCCGACTCGTGTCCGAAGACTGACACAGTACCGGGGTACGCGATAAGGATCTCCTCGAGTCACAAAGACTCCCTTCGAGTCACGAAGACTCCCTTGGAGTCACAAAGACTCCCTTCGTTCTTTACGTTCCACTTTTCATTATTATTATCTTTCAATTCGTTACATAATACTTTACGTTCATTCATGCATCAAACCACGTAAAGCCATACATCATACATAACGTATAATATAACATAATATATACATTTTGAAAACGGTTTAACGAAGAAAGACAACACATCACATACTCACACAACCTCATCACATCATCATGCATACATCAAGCATAAGCCACCACATCACAACGGGACCTATCTCAACATCATCTCTTAAAGCCCCTAAGAAAGCCCTAAGTCTAAAACAAGGCACATTAAAACATTCTAGGCGCATCAGCAGAAAATTCTAAGTGTAAAAGCCTTGGGCGCATCAGTACTATTTGGGCGCATGAGCCCTGTTCGGGCGTTCCAACACTTAGCCACAGAAACAATTCTGGGCGCATGGGCACTATGCGGGCGCATCACCCATACTTAACCATTCCACACTTTCCGGGCGCATGAACCACTATTCAGGCGCACCACCTACACTTAGCCATTTTCATACTTCCTGGGCGCATGGGCACTATGCAGGCGCATGGCCCACACTTAGTCACCTGGGCACAATTCGGGCGCATGGCCACTAGTCAGGCACATGACCACTATTTGGGCGCACCACCTTTGGGCGCATGAGGACACTTAACCACATAAAGCTTGGGCGCATGGAATCCTTCTGAAATATTTCTAACACTGCCAAATTCACCCGAACATCATTCCAACATAACTCAAACACAGATCTAGCATACTAAGGGCATCTAAAACTTACCAAGCACAATACTAAACCAAAAACAAGCCTAGAACATACAACCATAGCACATAACATCAAACAACAAACTAAAACATACGGTTATCTTAGAAAACCTTATCCCGGTATGCATAACAGCCCCAAAGCTTTAAAATCTGTAAAAGAGAGGTCTAGAAACTCACCTGAAGCAGATCTTCAAACCAAACACTTCCACCTGTGATTTCAGCTTCAAATTCTCAAGAACAACTTCTAAAACAATAAGAACTTCGTTTAGGACTTAAAACCCAACTGAAATCGAACTCGTGTTCAAGAGAACACCTTAGCAGCTTCTTCTTCCTTCTTCTTCTCGAAAAACCCGAAATTTCTCTCTTCTTCTTCTTTTTTTCTTCTGGCTGAGAGCAGGAAAGCAGATCCCTGCTTTATGGGCAGCCATACCTCTTATATTAATAAAATAATAGAGTTTTGTCCTTTTACAACTTTAGCCCCTCCACTTGTGTCCATTTACCTTTCTTTCTGGACATTTTTCTTTTCTCGTCTTTTAAATAAAAATCGGGGTGTTACACTAATGTACTCTAATGCAGTGATGATTGGCTTATCTTGACCATCGAGTTATTTAGAGTTGAATATTTCACACATGTTATTTAGTAGCACATCAGAAAGTGCTCTTCCTGTGGAAATCAATAGCATAATTAATAAACGGTTTACTTATTACATCAGAATGAAGCAATAATATATACCTGAAAAATGTGATCTGGACTAGTGTTTAGGGTTGATCTTTGATAACCATAAATGTGCTTCTGAATTTGTTTTTTTCAACTCATCCATGCTTCTTTCAAATTGTACAACAGTTGTACATGTTGCAAGCTTCCATAATATGTCTTTGTATGCCTTACCCTTGAAATATAGCTTCATATTCTCATGAATGTGCCTTACACAAAACCTATGCTCAGCTCTTGGGAATACTGTTGAAATGGCATGACATAGACCCTAAGTTAACATAAACCAGATTAACATAATATATAAATTAGCTAAAAGATATGTAACATACATGAAGTAAAGTTTTACCTTTTGCCTATCAGATATGAAAGTGAAGTTTGAATTGATGTCAAGATTCAAGTCATCCCTAAGATACTCTAAAAACCACTTCCATGAATCTATGTTTTCTGTTTCAACAATAGCATATGCAAGCGGGTATATACCATTATTAGGGTCTACACCAACAGCCGTTAGAACTTGAACCGAATATGGTCCCTTCATGAAAGCACCATCAAGTCCAAGCAAGTCTCTCCCAATAGCTTTGAACCCCTCTTTAAGTGGACCTAAACATATGTATATTCTCTTGAATTTTCTAGTCATACATGCTGGATCTGAGGGTAGTTCAACATCTAACTTTACAGTAGTCCCAGCATTTCTCCTCATGAGTTCCCCAACATAATCTCTAAGCAATCCATATTGTGAGTTGAAATCCCCATGAAGTTGTTGTACTGCTTTGGATTTGGCCCTGTAAGCCTGCATCCTTGAAACTTCAACTTTAAATTTTCTCTGATATTGTTCTTGAACTGCTTTAACAGGGATGGAAGGATTTTCCTCAATTTGATCCATCAAGTGTTTTGATATAAAAGTGGATGTACAGGCAACTATTTTTCTAGTTTGAAGACATTTATGGGTAGAAATATATGTCTTCACCATCCATGTGTCTAAAATTTCATCTTTTGATACGAACAAAGTCCAAGGGCATAAAAACTTGTTAGGATTTGTCCTTTTCCCCCTACCTCCTTTATTTTTTAATTTTAGGCCCTCCGTCTTTCATAGATGTTTCAGATCCATTTGTTGGTATTTCACTTTCCATGGCAAACTCACTTTCTCCTGTTTCTAAGTCTCCTGCGCATACTACCCTCACCCGAATATTATCATCCTTAACCACCTTTAATTGCCTTCTACTTTCAACTGTATGTTGCTTTAAAAAGGATTTTACCCCACTCTTAATATCAAACATTTTCCCCACAAATAAACTTTTATCATCACCACTAGACTTTTGAATATATTTCAATCTTTTTTTTCTTATACTCCCAATGTTTTCCTCAGACTCACACCCACTATCAAATTTATCATTGTCTATTACCTCCAACACATCAGCTTCATTTACATCACCATGTACTTCATCTTCAACATCAACATTTAACTTGTAGGACAACATGTCAGCTTCTATGTCGTCTACCTCATCGTCTACATCAAATTCACTTTCATCTTCGATACCATCTACATCAAATTCACTTTCATTATCATTTTCTTCTTCATTTTGATTATATTCCACAAAAACATCAAATTCTCTAACACCCTTTGACACATGATCTTTGAGTTTTGCAATATCTTTATCATTATTCAAACTCACAATTCCAGTTTGAAAATCTCCTCCGGGTAATAGCCATAGGTAATTTCTCGAATCAAAACCTATCTCTTTTCTAATCTCTTCTAATTCTTCCATACAAAATCTTTTCTATCACAGAAATCCACCACAATTACATATCCATTTTCATACCTACGATCTGGGAATTAGGTGAAATAACCACCGTGATGCAGATTGAGTGTGAAAAGCTCTGGATACTGTAACACCCGGATAATTTTTTAAGGACAAGAAAGAAAGAATAAATGTGCAGAAAAAGGAAGAAACACAATTTATCCCAAGTTGAGGGGCTAAATGTGTCAAAAGGACAAAAAGTGTAAAAGTTGGTACAAAAGTGGGCATGGCCGCCCACACTATCTGCACACCACTTTCATTCGGATTTTTCTAGAGAGAGAAAGCAGAGTTCTGATTTTAAAGAATGAAGAACAAGAAACCGAATTCAAGGTAAGAATTCTTGGTTTTAAGTTGTTCTTGGCCGGCCTATGCCTCGGTTATATGCTTATGTGTGTTTGTTGTGTTCGGGTGTGTGTTTTTGGTGGGTTTCTAGGTGTTTGAACTCATTTGCAAACAGGTTGAAGGAAGTCATACTCGAAGGCTGCTAAGGTGAGTTTCTAGAACCCCCTTTTTACATGTTTTAACTGATTTTGGGGCTGGAAATGTATGTATGTATGTTTTTATGAAAATGGGTTTTGTGCCCGTATGTATGTGTATGTGTGAATGTGGCGGGTTATGATTTGGGTGATTTATGATGTTACGATGATGCTATGTTCATATTATGATGCTTAGAATGCTAGAACTAAGCTTAGAACATGATGAATTGATGATTTGGGGCTGTTTATGATGTTATTAGTATGTTTTGGTTGCCCATGCGCCCAACGGTTGAATTTGCTTAAGTGCTGCCCCATGCGCCCAAAACCCATGCGCCCGAATAGTATCCATGCGCCTAGAACAGACTGAATTTGACTATGTGTTCCAAGCGCCCAAAACTGCCCATGCGCCTAGGCACTCATGCGCCTGCATAGTGCCCATGCGCCTAGAAATTTGCCTAGGAGACTAAGTGTTTCCCATGCGCTTAAGTGTTCCCATGCGCCCAGAAGGCCATGCGCCTGCATAGTGCTCATGCGCCTATGCCTTAAAATATTTTCTGAAATTTTGGGGAAAATGTAAAGTGTAGGCTTTGACTTAGGATGCTTCCGGGGTAATGTATGTTGACTTTATGATGTCATATGTGATGTGATGATGCTATGCATGGTATGTTTATGTTATGTTCCTTATTATGTATGTTTATTTTCCGTGGCTTTACGTGGTACGATTATGAAAAGTAAATGGGAAGTATTATGTAACGTAAAGCGGAAGATAATGAAAAGGGAAAGTAAGGAATGAATGAATGCATGCATTAATGAATGAATGAATGGAAAAGTCTTGCAAGCAAAGTTGAGGTGAGTGACTGTGTAGTCACAAAAGACTCGTAAGGGATTCAGTCCATGAGATTGACCCGGATCTTTGTCGCTTACCCCGGTGCTGGTGCCAGGCTTTGTGCGCAATGAATGGAAGTCTGATAAACTTCGGCCTAGTACCCGCTTTGTGCCTACGTTTGGGGTATAGCTAATGACATTGATCCGAAAGGAATGAACAAAGGAAGGTTAATGAATGAAATGTACGAAATGAAAAGATGACGTACGATGATGAATGTACGAAAGTCAACGAATGACGATGAAAGATAATAATAAATTATTTTCTATGTGTACGTATGATGCATGATCACATATGAAGGTAAAGAAAGAACGGTTTTAAAACGAAAGAAAAGTATTTTATTTTATAAACATAGAACTCACTCAGCAACGCTGACTTTTATGTATTTCCAGTTGGCAGGTAATGTTGCTGAGGATGGCACGGGGCAGCTACTTGGCATTTTTGGATGGCATCCGTTGTTTAGATTATAATGTTTTTGTGATGAAATGCAATTATGATATTTTGTAACAGTTAACTACAATGTATTATTTTGCAAAAGCAATTATAATGAAATGGTTTAAAATTATTCCGCTGCAATGTTTTAAAAATTGTAAATGTAAATTATATGTTTTATGTGCGATGATTGTCCAACTGTGAGCGTCCCGGGATCGGGGCCTTACAAGTTGGTATCAGAGCCAAAGTTTAAGTGAAACAGGTTAAAATTTCCAAAAGAAACCTAAACTTAAACTGAAAATGGGACAAGGGGAAGGGATGCCAGTTCGAGTAGCTGCGTGCCATCAGGTATTCTCTTAATGTTAACCGGTATTATGTGCACATGTTATGTGATTTATGTGCTTCTTAGTAGATCTAGATACTGATGTAGTCAGGATAGGAAATGCTTGGGGTATGAAGAGTAAAGTAAGTGGCTAATCACAACTGGCCACGGTAATTAGGGACTTACTATACTTGACATAAACTGAGCTATTACCTTGAATGACCATGTTAGTGTTTGAATCTTATAGCGTGTTAGAGGATGGCCGGTGGTAGATCTTCTAAGGCTTCTCGAGGTGGAGGCCGTGGTGCTGGACCACGGGTCACAAGAGGAAGGCCTCGAGCTGAAGAGGTGGCTCATGAAGAGCCCGAGACCCCTCATCCGGAGGACGGTAACGAGAGTGCTAACTTAAGGGCCTCAGTGAAGGAGGCGGTGGTGGAAGAGGTTCACCAGGTCATGCAGACGATCTTACCGTCTGTGGTGACTGAAGTGATCAAAGTTGTGCGAGAAGGAGAAAGGAAGGAGAGGAACAGGTCCTCGGGAGGGAGAGAGCAACCGGAGACTGAGACGGTTGTCTCAGCTGATGAGGAAGAAAAAGAAGAGCCTGTGCTGCTGCACTGCTGCTGCTGCTCACCGGTGGGTGAGAGAGATGGAAGCTGTACTTGATATCAGCGAGTGCCGGGAGGATCAGAAGGTGAAGTTTGCCACTCATTCATTTGTGGACTCGGCTCTGTGCTGGTGGGACATATCGTCCAAGCCGAGGGTAGTAGGGCAATTGGAAGAATGAGGTGGCCAGAGTTGAAGAAGCTGGTGATCGAGGAGTTCTGTCCTTATAGGGAGCTCGACAAGGTTGAGAGGGAGTTCCTGCAGTTAGAGGCGGGAACCATGACGCATCAGCAATACACCACTAAATTCAACGAGATGGCACGGTTCGTGCCAAATCAGGTGACACCTCTGTCGCAAAAAAAATCAAGAGGTATATTCAGGGCTTGCCAGCGGATATCCTCAAGCATATGATCACCGCCCGGCCGAGCATGTTCAGGTCGGTGGTCGATCTGGCGGGAGGCTGTACGACGAGAGGGAAGTGGTGGTGGCTGAGGTATGCAAGAAGGGTGGTGGTGGCCGGAACTGGAATGGGAGAGGTTTGGACGTGGCGGGGCCGCTCCAAACAACAAAGTTACGAGGGTGGATGACCGACGTGTGGTCACACCCGTGCGGGGTCGAAAAGGTGTGGCAAATGTGGGAAAGAGCACACCGGAGAGTGTAGGTTGGGACCCAATGTCTGTTTCCGGTGTGAGATGACAGGACACGTGGCGAAGGACTGCTGGGTAAGGAGGTGTTATAACTGTGGCGAGGAGGGCCACATGGTCAGGGAATGCAAGAAGCCGAGGGCTGAGAGTTCCGGCGCGAAGAAAACAGCCGGGACTGAAGGGCAGAAAGCTAGCACCAGGGTTTTCAAGATTACCAGGGAGGAGGCTAGGACGGACCCTGATGTTATGTCAGGTACGTTTCTAGTAAACCAAACTCTTGCTTCTGTGTTATTTGATTCAGGTGCTAGTAAGAGTTTTATTTCTGCTGTTTTCTGTGCTAAGTTGCCTGTTAGTAGTAGAAGTATTGATGAGCCCTTCGATGTAGAAACTGCCATAGGTAAGTCTACCAGGATTGTTGATCTGATAGAAGGTTCTGATATAGAACTAGAAGGTCATAAGTTTCCTGCTAGACTGTTTGTGATGACCTTAGGCGGGTTTGACATAGTCCTAGGAATGGATTGGTTGGTGGACTACAAGGCGAGCATTGTGTGTCGCAAGAAGATGATTAATCTGACCGCGCCTGACGGGAGTTCGGTGACGATTCACGGCGATCGAGTTACGACGATTCTGAAGGTGATTTCGATGGCGGTGGCGGGAAAGTGCATGAGGCGAGGATGTAGTGCCTACTTGGCCTACGTGAAGGATGTAGATACGCCAACACCACAACTGTTAGATGTACTGTTATGTGTGAGTTCCCAGATGTGTTTCCCGAAGATTTACCAGGTGTGCCACCGGACCGCGAGATCGAGTTCCAGATTGACTTGATACCCGATGCCCAACCTGTTGCTAAGGCACCGTATCGGTTGGCTCCGACCGAGATGAAGGAATTGATGGAGCAACTACAAGAGTTGCTTGATAAGGGGTTCATTAGACCGAGTATCTCTCCTTGGGGTGCTCCGGTCTTATTCGTGAAGAAGAAGGATGGTAGTATGAGGATGTGTATTGACTACCGTGAGTTGAATAAGTTGACGGTGAAGAATCGGTATCCATTGCCGAGGATTGATGACCTGTTTGATCAGCTCCAAGGTGCCAGTTGGTTCTCGAGGATAGATCTTCGATCTGGCTACCATCAGCTGAAATTGAAGGAACAAGATATTCCTAAAACAGCTTTTCACATGCGTTATGGACACTACGAGTTTCTCGTTATGTCCTTTGGTTTGACCAATGCGCCAGCTGCTTTTATGGACCTGATGAGTCAAGTGTGTCGGCCGATGTTGGATAAATCAGTGATTGTGTTTATCGACGATATCTTGATTTATTCGAAGAGTGAGGAGGAGCATGCCGGTCACATTCGGGAGGTGATGGAGACGTTGAGAAAAGAGAAGTTGTATGCCAAGTTCTCCAAGTGCGCGTTCTGGTTGCGCGAAGTTCAGTTCTTGGGTCATGTAGTGAATCCGGAGGGGATCATGGTGGACCCGGCAAAGGTGGAAGCGGTGATGCAATGGAAGTCTCCAAGACGCCATCCGAGATTCGTAGTTTCTTGGGGTTGGCGGGATATTATAGGAGATTCATTCAAGACTTCTCTAAGATAGCTTCTCCGTTGACTAAGTTGACCCGCAAGGATGTGAAGTTTGTATGGGGTCAAGCTCAAGAGAGTGCTTTTGAGGAGTTAAAGGCAAGGTTGACTCAAGCTCCAGTTTTATCATTACCCGAAGGAAGCGAGGACTTAATGGTCTATTCGGATGCTTCTTACTCAGGGTTGGGTTGTGTGTTGATGTAGCGAGGAAAGGTTATAGCTTATGCATCCCGACAGTTGAAAGTTCATGAGGCGAATTACCCTACTCGTGACTTGGACCTAGCAGCTATGGTCTTTGCGCTAAAGATTTGGAGGCACTACCTATATGGAACAAAGTGCACAATCTTTACGGACCACAAGAGCTTGAAGTACTTCTTCGAGCAAAAGGACCTGAACATGAGGCAGAGGCGATGGTTGGAGCTCATAAAGGATTATGATTGCGAGATCCATTACCATCCGGGCAAGGCCAACGTAGTGGCGGATGCCCTTAGCCGAAAGGAGAGACCCGAGCCGATTTGGGTGAAGGCTTATCAGTTGATTATGACCTCTGATGTGATGAAACAGGTCAAGGAGTTTCAAGATGAAGCGTTGAAAGAAGATCGTCTTAACTCCGAAAGGATGAGAGGTATGGTTGCGGAATTGGGTGAAAACACTCTTGGTGTTAGAACCCGATTCGGACGGATGTGGATCCCTCGTTACGGGGATTTACGTGGGAGGATTATGGACGAAGCTCATAAGACTCGATACTCCATTCATCCCGGTGCTACAAAGATGTATCAAGATATGAAGAAAGATTATTGGTGGCCGGGTATGAAGCTCGATGTAGCGGAGTATGTGAGTAAGTGTCTTACTTGCTTGCAAGTGAAGGCCGAGCATCAGAAGCCGTACGGGAAGATCCAACCATTGGATATACCGGAGTGGAAGTGGAAGCATATCACCATGGACTTTATTACGAAGTTACCGCATACCGTGAAAGGGTATGATGCCATATGGGTGATAGTTGATCGTTTGACGAAGAGTGCTCACTTCCTACCGATCCACGAGACGTACTCCTCTGAAAGATTAGCGGATCTATTCATCAAAGAGATTGTGACTCGTCATGGTGTACCGGTGTCTATTGTTTCCGATCGTGACACCCGTTTACATCTAAATTTGAAAGAAATTCCATGATGCTATGGGGACGAGGTTACACATTAGCACGGCTTACCATCCACAGACGGATGGTCAGTCGGAAAGGACTATTCAGACGCTAGAAGATATGCTTCGGGCATGTGTCATTGACTTTGGAGGGAGTTGGGATGACCACTTACCGTTAGCTGAGTTCTCGTATAATAACAGTTATCATGCCAGTATTGGTATGCCCCTTATGAGATGTTATACGGTAGGAGGTGTAGAACACCCGTTTGTTGGGGTGATATTGGTCAGAAGGAGTTGGGAAGTATTGAGGTGATTGAGGCTACGACTGAGAAGCTCGAAAAGATCAAAGCCTTTATGAAGGCAGCCAAAGATAGGCAGAAGTTGTATGCCGATAAGAGACGTAGACCGATTGAGTTCCAGGTGGGCGATAGAGTTATGCTGAAAGTCTCACCTTGGAAAGGTATCATTCGGTTCAGGAAGCGGGGAAAGTTGAGCCCGAGATACATAGGGCCTTTCCGAATTATTGCTCGAGTAGGAGAGGTCGCCTATAGGTTAGAGTTACCCGATGAGTTAAGTGGAATTCACCCGACATTCCATGTATCTCATCTGCGAAAGTGTTTAGCTGACGAGGATATGGTTGTACCACTGGAGGATATCAAAGTAGATGAAAGGCTTAATTATGTGGAGCAACCAGTGGCAATCATTGACCGTAAGGAGAAACGGTTAAGGAATAAAGTGGTTCCTCTTATGCGTGTACAGTGGAAGCACAGGAAGGGATCTGAGTCCACGTGGGAGACTGAAGAAGAGATGAGGCAGCATTACCCACATTTGTTTGAGGAATAACAGGTTTCGGGGATGAAACCTATATAAGGGGGGTGGACTTATAACACCTGGATATTTTTTTAAAGACGAGAAAGAAAGAATAAATGTGCAGAAAAAGGAAGAAACACAATTTATCCCAAGTTGAAGGGCTAAATGTGTCAAAAGGACAAAAAGTGTAAAAGTTGGTACAAAAGTGGGCATGGCCGCCCATACTATCTGCACACCACTTTTCATTCGGATTTTTATAGAGAGAGAAAGCAGAGTTCGGATTTTAAAGAAGGAAGAACAAAAACCGAATTCAAGGTAAGAATTCTTGGTTTTAAGTTGTTCTTGGCCGGCCTATGCCTCGGTTATATGCTTATGTGCGTTTTGTTGTGTTCGGGTGTGTGTTTTGGTGAGTTTCTAGGTGTTTGAACTCATTTGCAAACGGGTTGAAGGAAGTCATACTCAAAGGCTGCTAAGGTGAGTTTCTAGAACCCCCTTTTTACATGTTTTAACTGATTTTGGGGCTGGAAATGCATGTATGTATGTTTTTATGAAAATGGGTTTTGTACCCGTATGTATGTGTATGTGTGAATGTGGCTGGGTTATGATTTGGGTGATTTATGATGTTACGATGATGCCATGTTCATATTATGATGCTTAGAATGCTAGAACTAAGCTTAGAACATGATGAATTGATGATTTGGGGCTGTTTATGATGTTATTAGTATGTTTTGGTTGCCTATGCGCCTGGATTTGGCCCATGCGCCCAACGGTTGAATTTGCTTAAGTGCTGCCCCATGCGCCCAAACCCATGCGCCCGAATAGTATCCATGCGCCTAGAACAGACTGAATTTGACTAAGTGTTCCAAGGGCCCAAAACTGCCCATGCGCTAGGCACTCATGCGCCTGCATAGTGCCCATGCGCCTAGAAATTTGCCTAGGAGACTAATGTTCCACATGCGCCTAAGTGTTCCCATTGCGCCTGCATAGTGCTCATGCGCCTATACCTTAGAATATTTTCTGAAATTTGGGGAAAATGTAAAATGTAAACTTCGGCCCAGTACCCGCTTTGTGCCTACGTTTGAGGTATAGCTGATGACACTGATCCGGAAGGAATGAACAAAGGAAGATTAATGAATGAAATGTACGGAATGAAAAGATGACGTACGATGATGAATGTACGAAAGTCAACGAATGACGATGAAGGTAAAGAAAGAACGGTTTTAAAACGAAAGAAAAGTATTTTATTTTATAATCTAGAACTCACTCAGCAACGCTGACTTTTATGTGTTTCCAGTTGGCAGGTAATGTTGCTGAGGATGGCACGGGTAGCTACTTGGCATTTTTGGATGGCATCCGTTGTTTAGATTATAATGTTTTTATGATGTATGCAATTATGATATTTTGTAACAGTTAACTACAATGTATTATTTTACAAAAGCAATTATAATAAAATGGTTTAAAATTATTCCGCTGCAATGTTTTAGAAATTGTAAATGTAAATTATATGTTTTATGTGTGATGATTGTACAACTGTGAGCGTCCCGGGATCGGGGCCTTACAGATACGTACCTGCGTTTTCAAAGCCGTATTACATGTATTAAACCTACTTGATGAAACTCGATCAATTAGTAAAGAACAAAGACCAGGAAAATACCGTATATTTCATCAAGGTCGTAAGCATCTCTTCACTACGGACATGAAAAGTTCCCATTATGAGGGGTTCAAGCTTTGAACATGGTGTGTGCAGGTAGGGTTTTGTTTATTTGAAAGGGAAAGGATCGATGGGTTCTGGAAAGTCCATTTTGCCCTCGTGTGCTTCTCACGTGAACTGACTTAACTCGAAAAACTAACGGGCGTTTGTTTAAAGGACGTAACGAGTAACGTTTTCTATACATAAAGGACAGAGAGTGAGCGCTTTAAAGATAAATGATGATATCTGCAACTTTTGATAAACATAAGGACGTTTACTGTAATTTGTCAAAATATTAAAAAATTTATAGGGATTAAACAGTGATTCTTCAAATATACCAATCAACAATAACATTTTCTCTCTACTTCACTCATAACCACTTAAAACCATTTCATATAATATAGAAACACACTCACATCTTTTTAAGGATTCCACTATGAATGCTCTAAGAAACTATGGATCTACCAAAATAAGTTGAATCCGGTTTCATACAAATAACACATTCACTTTAACCAACTTTATATTTATACTTTTAAGTTCATCCGCTTCTCTATTTAAGATGTTGGAACTTATATTTACAACTATCTTTTACTTTTGAAAGAAATATTGGATTTTAATAATCTAAACTATTACTATTGGTTAATATTAATCTTAACTAATAATTTGACAATATTAATTCAAACTTTTAATTTTGTTACCATAATAATACAAGTCTAACCGTTCGTTAACTCCATTATTTGTTATGACGTAATACATGACGTTGCTCGTGATTTGACATGTGACATGACATATTACATAATTAAAATAAAAATATAAATATATCACTAAATATTTAATTTTTTGTCTTCAAGCTACTCATCCCACGTTAAAAATGGTTATGTTGAATGACTTTAGAAAATAATCTTCTATAAAAATTGAGTAGTTATGTTTTTAATTATAACTTGATACAAGCCACAGATGTGATACGTCATAAAAATTAACCGAGTTAACGAACAGTTAGACTTAGAATGTTATTAATAATCAAATCAAAAGTTAATTAATACTGATCAAATTGTTTGTTAATATTAATATTGATAATAATCAACAATTTAGATTATAAAATATAATTTTTCAAATTTTAAGAGCAACTAACACATTTAATACACATACACAAATGATAATTCTATCCAACGTGTCTACCAGACCGAAAACCAAAATGTTGTTTTAAAATTACAAATTATTATATATAATACTAATTACTAACTTATTTATGAATCAAAGTTTGTTCATTAGCTTTAGTGGTTTGTACTTACTTTTAGGTTTTTCTTTTATCTTTAGTTTTCATCTTTTAATATATAATATTTAATTTTTTTTACCTTAAACGTCAATACTTTTACACCTTTTATAATTTATCATTTACAATTTTTTATTTTTATCTTTGAACCCTTGTACTTTTATCTTTTATAAATTTTCTATTTTACGTTTTAGTCTAAATTTTACCAATTAACACATCGTAATGTGCGCGTATGGTTCAATGGTTTTACTTCTATTTTATCTTTTGTTCCTTATACTTTTTATCTTTTATAAATTTTTCTTTTACGTTTTAGTCTAAAATTTAACAGTTAACACGCCGTAATGTCCGTGTGTTTTTCAATGGTTTTACCCCTATTTTTTCCCATTTAACGACCCCGTCACAATGTGCGGATCTAGATCGATTTAGTTGTTGTTTTTAATCTTTTGTGTTTCACGAGTGTAGTTCAACGTTCTTACGTCTACTTTTCGTTTGGATTTAATTTTTCATTTATATTTATTTTTATATGATTTTTCTAGTGTTAGTGATCGCTAAAAGTTGTGTGACATTAATGTTACCTAACACGGTTTTGTGCCTCCCGTCGCAACACGAGAAGCTTGATATTAGTTTGAAATATTTACTGAAATCCAGAAGACTCAAATATCTTACTTTTGCTTGGTATCTTTTGAAAGATTAAACAAAAAAGCTATTTACCTCGTATACGAAACTACTTATGTAGTTTAATCCTTGTATATATATTTTATCTCTTAAGTATTTAAAAAGTAATAACAAATGATTTTAAATGATTCAACTTGAAGGCCTGATATTATTAACATCGTATTAAATTTAATCAACAGCTATAAAATAATTTTAGACATTAATATTCTATAAACATCATCATTGGATCATGTATATTAAAATACCACTTGAACACTATTATCATTATCATGTCTATTAATCATATAATAATAACGACAAAGGATGTAAAACATAGCCGGTGTTTGACTTCGTTTCCAATTTTCGTAAGAATCGGGGATGGCAGGATTGTTTCGTGTTTGATTACCGAATATTACCATACATTTTATGCCAAAGATTATTTCACACAACTAAAACCCATAACTCAATATCAATAATAATAACGCTAATTACCCCAAGACCTGAAATAATGATATTAGAGTATTCACAGTAGGTTCTTTATACATTGTGAATGTGTTCCTTATATTATATGAAATTCTTGTGATTGGAGGAGAGCGAAACTGTTACTGTTCATCTACATATTTGGTGATATGTTTTTTATTATTAATATTTTTTGAAGAGTTAAATGCTTTTTACATACCTGAAGTTTCAAAAAATTATTATTTGAATCCAAAGTTTAGATTTTGTTATTTACATCCAAATGTTTTATTAAAATTGTCATTTGAATCCATTTAACTATTCCTAATTAACATTTTTAAAATTTCCTGTTAAGTTCTTACATCAGAGGTATTTTATTCAAAACAATTACAAAATAAAAAACCAGCCAAACATGAGGGTTTTATGCGTCAGTATCTTTTGGTAATCACTATTACAATTTGAATTACCAGGAATGATAGGTCGGCATTTCTTTCATTCCATTAAGAAAGACACCTCTAGACGTCCTATTAGAAAAATATATATAAAGATAACCAGCTAAAAGTGATTTATTTTTAATTTTATAAAACATATGTCACAAAAATATATATAAACAACAAAAAAAATTATATGACACAAACTATTGAATCATAACCATAAAAGATAAATCATCATAAAATAATAAGAACATTAAAATAATATAACATTACAGTTCATAAATAATAATCATAAAACATCCATCATCGTAACGATAATTAATTTTAAAGCAAGAAATCTATAATTTAGCCAAATGGGCAAAACATGATTATTAAATCAAAATACATTAACAAATAAAACAACAAAAATACTATCATGGAGTCAATTATAACTATAATTACCAAAAGAGATCTGATTTTTTTTTTGTAATTGTTTTGACTAAAATACCTTTAATGTAAAAACTTTACAGAAAAACTTAACGTATTATCAAGAATTTTAAATGAATTTAATGACCATTTAAGTGAAACATTTTTGATTCAAATGATAATTTTTATGAAATCTCGTAAAACGCATTTAACTTTTTTAAAAATAGTTCTGAGTGGATGAAAGTAAAAAAGTAACGATCAAAATAAAAACGTATATTATTTATTAGAAGAAAATAATTTTAAACGGATTAATGATAAAAAAAAATATGAATACTTTTTAACAATATAAATATAAATAAAGAATAAACTGTGTAAAGCCCAACCTCAAAAGGGACGATAGGTAAGAATCTAGAACTGTGAATTGATAGGAGATACACACATATAATAATACCAATATAATATAATAATATTATTATTATTATTCATGTGTGTATAGGTTTCTCTCTCTATATCTATCTATGATGGAAACTTTAGCTGAAAACCAGAAACACATTTACAAATTCTTTATTGAGATTTGCTGGCCAAATGAATGATGAATCAAGCAATATTTATGCCCAAAGACCACACGTTGACAAACAAACCTCTCGTTTCATTCAGATCATTTCATATCATTTCATATCATTTCATTTCATTTCATTCTAGAGAGAAAACATAGGGATCTATCATCTATCTTATCTCATATCACTCTCTTTCTCGTATATCTTCATCACAAAAAGTGGACCACCGGATCGGAGATCTCGTTTTTTTATATATTTTTAAGTATTTGTAACGATTGATCGTTTATGCGTTGCGTAATTTGGTTGAAGTCGGTAGACGTTTCGATTCTCCGGTTGATTTGATTCGTCTGACAAATTTTGCTCGGTGGAGCTTGATTTGATGAGGATTCGGTGTTTTTGACGGGTTAGCGGCATGAGGTAATTGAGTACGAATTTGTTAATATGATTAGTGTGGAATTGTTTCTAATTTGTTGTTTATTGCTTTGATTAGTGTGGAATTTGCTGTTGATTTGATTTGATTCAAGTCGCTAGAAGCCTCGATTCAACGGTTTCCGTAATTCATCTGACGGAATTCATACTCAGTGGAGCTTAGTTTGAATTAGCCGCATGAGGTAACTGATTACGATTTTTGTAATATGAATTTGGTGTAGATCTTCTCTGATTTGTTGTTTATTGCTTTGATTATGTGGAATTTGCTGTTGATTTGATTTGATTCAAGTCGATAGACTCCTCGATTCGACGGTTTTTGTAATTCATCTGGCGAAATTTATACTTAGTGGAGATTAATTTGAAGAGGATTCCGTCATATTCGACGGAGAATTAGCGGCATGAGGTAGATTGTTCTCTAATTCGCTGTTTATTCGCTTTAATTAGTGTAGAATTTGCTGTTAATTTGATTTAATTTTAAGTCGCTAGAAGACACTCGTTCTACGATTTGTGAATTCATATGACAAATCTGTACTCAATGGAGATTAATTTGAGAGGTCGACGAGAATTAGCGTTATGAAATAGATTGTTCTCTATGCTGTTTATTATTTTAATTAGTCTAGATTTTGCTGTTTAATTTTATTTTATTCAATTCGCTAGACACCTCGATTTTCCGTTTCTGTAATTCATTTAACAAATTTCATACTCAGTAGAGCTTAATTTGAAGAGGATTCATCTATAATTTGCTGTATATTACTTAAATTAGTCTAGATTTGTTGTTGATTTGATTAGGTTATTGTTTGCAGGGTAATCTCAATTTGTTCAAATGCTTGTTGTTAGGATTCATATTGTTGTCTGACGATTATGTGGTGCCAAACATTATCTGTTAAAACCTTCTGATTCTGCTCATGTTGGATTGATAATTGGATTTAGGTTAATGATTAATATCCTTGTTTTCAATTCCATTTATGTGAAATTATTTATTGGTGGATGAAGTGTGAAACTTCAAAAGCTACTTTATCATGATCTGTAATTGAGTGATTGCATCTCATATGATTGTTTGGTGAGATATTTATATGATGATGTTTTGCTTTCATGGTTTGTTGGAGCAGGTTGTTCTGATGTATACTTTCCAAACAAGTATATTTGTTTTTTAAGTTAGTAATATGTGCTTCACTTGTTCAAAATCTTGAAATTATTTAGATTTTAATTCGTTTTTGTTTGCTAAATTGGAAGCATAGGTTCGTCAGTGTTGATAATGACAATCTTAGCCGTAAACTGTGTCGACAATTAACATAATCTTTTGTTTGATAACATAATTATGAAACTGTTATGATGAACTTGAACCTTGTATAATTACCTTTTTTGACTGTGGTTGTTCTATTACTTGATTTTAGTGCAGAATGGCAACCAAAGTACAAGCTAAATCATATTTTCATGGTTCCATGATGGATCTAAATAACGGGTTGTACATGTTATGTGGACCCTATCATGATGACCGAAAACAAGGTTACCACTCTTTTTGATGAGCCAAACAATGGATGGATACTTGGGATTTCCAAAAGAAACAAATGAGGCAAACTATTTTGAAGCAAAATCAATCTTCAGGCATCAGGCAGTCTTTTTTATTTCGCAGATTGTGTCGTTAAAAATACCATGGACAAATGACATTACATGACATTGTTAAACTTTTTGTGTGACCGTTGTTTTTTTAAACGTTCCAGCTTCAAGAACTTCATCGTCTGTATAAAAGGCAGAGGGACTTGATGAACGAACTCACAATGAAAGATCATTACAATTCTACAATACCAACAAAAGCATCAAATTCAAGTCATTTTTAAGTCAGTTTCTTCACGGATTTCCAAAGAGACGTGTACTCAGAAAGAGTGATTGATTTAGAACTGCCCGCTGATGTGGAAGAGGATAATGAAGATAACCAGTTAAAAATAATCAAATTTCAAGCACAAAAGACCCTATAATTTGGCCGATCTTAATAACAATCCAGATGGAAAGCATCTTTTGCAGCATCTATTATAAGCAAAAACATGATTATGGTGTTGCTGACAATATACAAAAGCAAGATTCATCTACAAATTCAAAGTTTTGGTACTTACAAGCTGTACCAAAGAAAGCTCATGAACATTTATCAAGGAAAGAAATGATATTTGGGGTTCAACTATGTGAAAGCAGCCATACTCCACCTTTAGATTCTACACAATATTCTTCATGGGATCAAAATGCTTCGCCACTTAACCTAACCATTGGACAGAACCTCGAGAAAAGCATGATGTTTCTTATGGAAGAAGACCCTTGAAAAAACAGCTGCCGCATTGGCTTAAGAAAACTAAAGGGGAAGAAACAATACCTTATCAGATGAACTTGGATTCTCTGCAGCTACATTCTCAGCAATTTTTCAAGAAAGTTGAGAAACTTCAAGCTATAATGTCCCTGGAATTACAAAAATTTTAGGTGTCCCCATTATTAACAGTCCAGATTCAGCCGCTCATACTCATGATACCAATTCTGAAAATGATAAAAATAACCGCATTTTGGAATCAAGGCATGAGATTGATTTGAATTTGTCGTTTGATGAAGAAGAGGATCTTTCATCAACACCAAACATCCCAGAAACTGTTGCCAGTAGCTTTTCAATGAGATTGACTTGGAGGCCCCTGCAGCACTCGAAGCTGTAACAGATGATGTTCTCATGGATGCTGATGATCAGAAGGTGTTAAATCCGCAGCCGAGGCTATTATGTCCATCTCATCATCCAATCCACCGCCAGCTGACCTTTGCTGCGGTGGTTTGCAGAGGTGATTGCATCTGGTGAAGATAAAATAAAAGTTCAGTCAATGTGAATAAATGAAGATCGTATTCCTGAAGGTATGGATTACTTTGAGTACATGACATTAAGCTGCAAGAAACTGAGGTAGATTACCACCGCCACAATGCGTGATTGTGGTGGAGAAGGAAGATGGCGGTTTTATTGAGAAAACAGTGGCTAGAAAGGGTCAAGGGAGGAGGGTTTGGCATAGGAAGGATTTTCAGAGGGATATATGCCAGGAATTGTTTCTTTATCTAGGCGAGAAGTGAACCGAAGATCTTCAGACATTTGAAGAGGCGTTTAGTGGTATTGGTGTCTCTTGGCAGGCGAAGCGGAAAGCTGGTAGGGGCAGGCGGTCAGTGGGTCTCACCCCCGAACGCCGCCTCCTCCTCCACCACCACGGAGGTTGTTGTTGAGCAAGTGTTTGTAGAGTGTTGGCATTGGAGGAGAAAAGTCTTAGCGGGTGGGGAAAAAGGACGAGACGGTTTGCCCAGGCAGAGATGCCAAAATGGTGGTAATCACATCTCTTGTCTCTTGCTTTGAAGTGCTAGTCAACTGTCAAAACACCACCACCCCATGGCCGCCGACCATCGTCAGTGTTATGCAAACCATTGCTGTACATAATTATACAGTAGATTCTTAAATCATGTCTTCTGTATACAAGTGATGAAAGTTGCTTCAACAAAGTTTGCTTATTTTGGTAAGATGAACTGCATTTTGCTTAATCACCACCTTTTACTACTAGCACTTTTGTGGTTGTCTTTAATTACCCTGATGGTTGGTGTTAGCTTCTATTTACTAACAATTAGCAATCCGTGATGTAATTATCCAATCATTTTTTACCATATGTTACATGGTTTTAATAATTAATCAAGTTAACAAGTTAAACAAGATGGTTCAACCCGCTTGTTAGACTTGAATTACCTAGAGCGAATGAGTGGGGGTTCAAAACTTGATAACTACCAAACGAACTTATAAAACTTGCTAAACTTGCGAAGCAACTGCATATAGATTCTTAAATGCTACATAATATCATATTTATTTGCAAGAATTAATTTATTAGACGTATACTTTTTAAAACTTTAGAATTTTATATTTATATGTTTTCATTTGAATACAATCTATAATATTGCACGTATATCATAATGGAAACCTAGTTACTTTTTAAAATTTACTACAAACTATGATTAAAACAAGTTCACAAAGAAAAAGAATGTAATTGGTTTAAGGCTATGATTAACAGTTGTTTTAGTTTCTGTTAAACAATACAAAAATAAAAAATAGGTCCTACCGGGATCGAGTCGAACCAGGTAGCATACTCTAATCAATAACGAACACTCTATGAATCAATAACTAAACATATATCAACTAAAGTGATTATAAATTAATTTATAACATAATTAAAATAATATATAACGCCAAAATGAATTCGTGGAACATATATTTAGCCACCTTCATAACATTTAGGTGGTATTTGTTTTTTGTCAGAAGTACTTCCTGACCTCTTTTGTCTGCGTCGCGTAGACCCCGCGCAGACGTTAAGGTTTGCAGACTGTTTGTTTTTCGGAAGACCTTTCATTAAAAAAGGTCTTCCTGAGGTCTGCCTGAGGCAGACATGGACTATCCACTTCTGCAATCTTCTGACCTCTTCTATTCTTCACCATCAGCCGCACACCCACCAGCCACCGCGGCCACTCCGGCCCACCAATCCACGCCACCGCCCACCGCCACCGCCGGCCCTCCCGCCACCGCCATCGCCGCCCACCCGCACCGCCACCCCCCACCGCCACCTCCGGCGGGTGTAAGACGTCGTCGTATCGCCGTTACTAACCCGACAATCATACTGCAGACGTTAAATCAAACACAACCAAAATATATAATTGTCAGTCCGCAGACGTTAAAAACAGACAGTCTTCTTCTTGCAGACTGCAGAGGTTTGGTCCACCTCTTCTGCTGCAGATGTCTGCATGTGATCCGCAGATGTGATCCGCAGACTGCAGATATTTTTTTGCAAAAAAAACAAACACACCTTAGCTTTAAATCTGCACATGATGCTTAGGTAGTACATTGCTTAGCTATGCAAGTCATCAAATGCTCTACTTATTGTCGATAGTCATCATCCATCACCAACGTATTTTTTACTGTAAATGAATAAAAAAAACGCGACGTACCTAATTGGGTTATGAGACCTCTATGACAACACATTAGTCAAACAAAGCTCAAGTCCAAACAAGTCAAAAATCTTTCCATTTGAATCAAAGGTTGTGAACTTCGAAGCAAATTGTATCCCATCACTCACTAACTAATGATTTGAGATGACAATGAGCATAGAGTATCAAATGAAGTGACATAGGGGTGTCTCCTTTAAACTATATTATAGCTAAGTCTAAACACGTACTTCAAATTTAAAACAACTCCAAGTTATTTGTTATAACTAACGAATATGAACAATAATTTGGTAGCACATAGGCCACACATAGGCAGTGATGGTTTCATAACCCTTCGCACTTATCAAATGAATGTAATGGTTTAATGAGTGTGATCTATTTTTTAATTAAACCATAAAAACTGAAATATAGAGTATTAAAACATAATTAGGTTAATTTTTTATAGTGAAATAAAAAATTAAAGAAATGAGAGTTGTCCCACTCATGCCCATAAAGGCCATGTCCCGGCTCACACCCAAAGGCGCAGTGTTCACATTCGTGAGTGGCTGAGGTGACACTCACGCCCACTACCCTCACACCTTTTACATTAGGCCCGTTGATTTTATCCGTACCTGATTAATCCGCCCGACTCGATCTCACCTGCACCCGAAGAAACCCGACGTGAACAAACGAAAACCGATTAAGTTGATTCTTATTCAAGTCGGATTTCGGATAGACTTTATAATCTCAAAAACCAAATAACCCGAACCGATTAACCCTAAATCTGAATAACCCGATCAACACCCACTATAATTAAGTAAATTGTTTGCATACAATTATATATTTAAGCATATTTATAACTTATAGAAGTAAACTAATTGAAGTCCACTAATCTTATAACATTTCAAAAGAAAACTCATTAAAATCTACTAACTTAAATTTATTGTTTAATACCCGAAACTCAACTCGAACAACCCATTACCCGAACAACCTGAAATTGATCGTTATTCGGGTCATACTTTGAGTAGACTTTGAACGCTAACAAACCCGAATAACCAAAACCCGATCAACTAACCCGATCACACACCCGCACTTAACATCCTAGAATGTCTATTGATTCCTAATAACTTTTCCCAAAAAGATGTCGCAAAGAATATTCCGTCACTAATAGTCAAAACTCCCAAATTATAACTCGTCTCTCGTTCGTTTCTTCTTTATCCTTACTCACCATTCGCCGACGTAAGATCATAGAAATCAGCAGCAGATTACGTTCTATCTATCATCATCTTCATACTATCATATACAAATCGTAAGATCACACCTACTTTTGCCTTCAATTTCTGTTATAATATCTCCAAATCATGATTACATCGTCTTCTAGGGCTTAATACGATTGCTTTGAACGAATTTGATTGTTTAGGGTTTAGGGTTTATGTTTCCATCCTCTGAATCTGTTGATGGTATCAATTAAGAGATGATTTTGATGTTAGATGGTGAAGCTAGTAGGCTTTTGTGCAAAATTGATGCGGATTTGGTTGCTTATTTATGAATTTCTATGTGGTTTTGAGATTTATCAATCATGCCTGTTTTGAATTTGAGAACTGTTTTATTTGACATATATGAGTTCATAGTTATGTGTGTGATTCAGATGGAGGTATTATCTGTTGAGTATTGTAATGAAGCAATGACAATCAGGTGCTTCTGGGACTTGATTATAGTTTCAGCAAGTCATAGGGCTTTGAAGTAGCCTGTGATATGTGTGTCCCTGTTCTTTTCAATAGTTACGATTAATAAACCGAGTATATAATGTCATGAACTCATCTTACAAGCTTTGTGCAAAGTCCAAGAACGGTTTGTTTGAAGCTCAGTAGGTTCGTCCTGCCGTTGACTGGGAGTGGCCCCAACGCCTGCTTAGGTGGGTGCCTAGAAGCGCTTAGATCCTTTCCTTAATTGTTGAGGTGCTCCCAAAGGATATGCAGTAGTGACTAGGAACCCACATGTTAACTATATTTTTTATTTAATCAGTTCCATGAACATTTTGGCCCTTCACACTAAGTTGAGATATGTGTTTTGCCAGTGGCATATCTATGTTTTGTGATGATGATGTAACTAGATAATGAAGCATTATGAGCTGGAATTAATATACATGGACGTCTTTTGTAATTTGGTAGAAGATCATTTTTATAACACAAATATGTGCTTAATCTACTTGAGTTTTGTATGTATTTCTTGGTTTTGAATATGTGCGAGTCTCACTATAAGTTTTCTTTTGGGTTTCAGACAGGATTAAGAAGCTGGAATTCATTTTTTTAAACTGATTCCTGTTTGTAGTGAGATTAGCATCCATCCATATGTGGAATTTTGCATCTAAATGTCTAGCAGGCACTGGTGGGCTAAGATTCAGAGACCGCTTCAGAAAACTAACACAATGTGTTCAAGAATCATCAGACGATGAAGCTTCTTCCATGATCAGTAAAGAAGATGGATTAGAGTGCCCTATATGCTGTGAATCCTTCAACATAGTTGAAAACGTACCTTATGTATTATGGTGTGGCCATTCACTCTGCAAAAACTGTGTCTTAGCTCTTCACTGGGCCATTGTCAAGATCCCACCCTTACCAGTTCGATTACCCCTTCTAATATCTTGCCCCTGGTGCAATCTTTTATCACCTCGTCTTGTGTTAAAAGGGAACCTAAAGTTTCCCCGAAAAAATTACTTTCTTCTTTGGATGGTTGAAAGAATGAACAATGATAACATCAAGATGAAATCTCATGGTGATTCTTGTGGCGATTGTCACACATCAAAGTTGACTTCAAGTAATGGTCAAACGGGTCGATCATCTGGTCCTGCTGCAGGTGACAGTCGTCTTAGTGGGGTGCATTCTTCCATACGGAAGGCTGTGTTTTTCTTGGTTGAGTTGACCGCCAAGTTCCCGTTGGTCTTGATCTTTCTGCTGATCGTGTTATATGCGATCCCTGCAAGCGCAGCAATAATGGCTTTCTATGTGCTGCTCACTGTTCTATTTGCTCTCCCTTCATTTCTGGTTTTGTATTTTTCTTATCCTAGTTTGGATTGGTTGGTGAGGGAGATTGTGTCCTAGGGTTTGGTTTGTTCTTGGTGGTTTGGTTTGTGTGATTACAGTTGATACATACAAGTAGTTTCATGGATATTGGCTGCTTTCTTATATGTGTGCCTTTGGTGATCTATATATAATATCTGATTGTTGAATGAATGAGTTTGTGAAAATGATTGACTTTTAGTTAGGTAAATGGTTATGAACATTTTTAATTATGGTTTAATTATAATAAGTAAAATCAACAGTGATGAATCATCTCAAATTTAGATGTGACTTCTAGGTTAATCTATAAATAAATAATTAAGACATGAAGTTTTTAACAACAATTCTTGTTACTAGAAAAGTGATCATCATATCTGCACATTGCAATATTTAAACACAAAACCTTTGGTTGGTGATCACATTACAGTGCTATCCCATTAGAGACATAGCATGAAGCTTTTGAATGTTGGTTTGGTTTAATTTGATTAAATTAATTAAAATCAATTTTAGTTCATACATATGGAAGTGAACTGACAAAATAAAATGAATAAAACCACTAAAAATTTGTTTGTTATATAAATTGTTTTGTTTTTCAACAATGGTATGAGTTTTGTTTTTACGATTGATGAAAAAATGAACAAAAATTTAACATCTTAGAAAGTTACCTACTTTGGAACTAAAATGAATTTGATCTCCACTAGAAATGTGACTTGTAGATGATTTTCATCTTGTAGATGACTTGTATTGATTCTTATCAAAGAAAAACATAATTAAATGAGATTGTTCAAATGTGTTACGAATCGATTCAAACCTATATTCAATCCAAAACCATATAATTATTCAATGAATACACCAAATTCAACCAAACAAAGTATACTAGTACTAGGATAATGTCATGACATCAAGATAATAAGTTATTAAAAGAAGATCTAAATCACATGTTGACAAAAGCATCTATAGAAGTATTAAATCAAACAATTAAATTATAAGTAAAATTATATAAGAATTATCATTTACTTTTTAGGTTATTTATTTCTTATGGTAATCAATTCTATCAAACTGTTTTAAAAAACAAATCACACAATTTTCATATTAGACCAGGCTGAGATTATATACCTTTTGAGCTTCTTTCTCCTAAAATTACTATCTTCATCATTATTAATGTTTTCAGAACCAGATGGGGCGTCCAATCAAATGTCTTACTGGTACGGTGGTCGGACAGGTCGGCCCGGATTTAATAACCGGATAACATCATAATTATATATATAGATATTATATATAGTTATAAATATAATTCTATATAAGTAATATGTGTGTATTTTATAGTTACATATAAAACTTAACAACAATCTTAGTCCAACATACTAATTATGGTTCAATTCCCTTGTTTTTACACATTAAAATCTAAAAAACTAAAAAAAAATTAATCAAAATCTGGTCTGGCCACCGGTCCGACCACTGATTTGGGACGAACCGGCCGGTCGAACCCTTCCAAAACGAATTTATATGAACAGGTTCGGCCACACCTCCGATTCCCGATCGGACTGGCCGGTCCGATCCGGTATTCTAAACATTGATCATCATCATCTTAATATTTTTTACAAATAAAATAATGTAGAAATAATAATATAAAATCCAATTTTAGCATGTTCACAAAATACGAAAAGCAAATAATTATTGTGGGTCGTGTTAGCACACTAGACCCACCTCGCGTTCTCTTGAACCATCTTCTTCCTTCTTCACCCCCTTTCACCCGTAATAATAATAATAATAATAAGTTCTTCCATAAGAATCTCCTAGAACAACCCTATCTTTACCTTATTCTCACTCAATACTTTAATTCTCCCGCAAGAAATCTGGTTTATAGTTCACTGGATTCACTCACATCTTCCAGTATTCATGGCCACTTCTCCGGCGACTTTCTCCGGCGTCCGCATCCACCGTCCCTCCGCCGTCTGCACCGACACGACGTCGTCATTTGCTCATCCCTCGGTCTCCGTCAACTTGTTTGCTAAACCTGGAAGAAGTACTCTACGGTTGGTGAAATTGAAGAGGAGTAGTGATGTTGTGTTGAGTACTCGTGTTTCTGGTGGTAGGAGCTCGAGATCGTTTGTTGTGCGTTGTGATGCGTCCTCCAATGGAAGGGTAAACTGTTGCCGTACTTCTGACATTTTTGTTAGTTGAGATTTTCGTAGTGAGTCTGTTACTTTTCAATTGGATTGATTGGATGAAGAAGGTGATGTGGAGTTTTACGTTATTAGGGATGTGAGTTTGGGAATATATTTACGAGCTTTTAGATTGAAATCGCATCAGAAACTAATTGATATAGGCGAATTGGATTGGCTAATAATAATTCATACTAGCATTTTGACTCGTGATAATCCTAACTTTCATTTTTGTTGCCTAGGACAATCATAGTAGCATAATTGCTCATTGTTTCTTGATTTGATTTTTAGTTGATTTGCTCACGATTATGATTGTTAATGAAATAGGGAAACGTACAAAGAAATGGAGTGAAAATAGAGTGGAAATCAAGTGTAACTGGTTATGATTATCCTACTAGGATTGCCGTCGGCAATGAAAATGAAAGTTAGGATTATTATTGGTCAAACTGCTAGAATGGTTTATTAAAATTATTAAAATCAATTTGCCTTGTTTTATTATGTATATTGTTATCTATGGTTGAATGAATGAGAGAAGCTTAACATATCAGGATTCTGAATTTGAATTTCTTAGGGTACAATGTGTTAAGTTTGTTTTGCAATGGTGTTCTTATGGAAAATTGCAATTTCAGATTACTCAGCAAGAGTTTACAGAGATGGCATGGCAAGCAATTGTGTCTTCTCCTGAAGTTGCAAAGGAGAACAAGCATCAGATTGTGGAGACTGAGCATTTGATGAAAGCTCTGCTGGAACAGAAAAACGGGCTGGCTCGCCGAATATTTTCCAAGGCTGGTGTGGATAATACGCGGCTTTTAGAGGCCACAGATAAGTTTATTCAGCGCCAACCAAAGGTGATATGTTGTTCTAGATATGATGGATAATGCTTCCCTATTATGTTGTACTTAAGATATTGGATTTTCTCACCTTTGCCCCTCTGTATGGCAGGTTATTAGCGAATCAGCGGGCTCGATGTTAGGGCGTGATTTGGAAAGCCTGATGCAGAGAGCTAGGGATTACAAGAAAGAGTATGGTGACTCGTTTGTGTCTGTTGAGCATCTGGTGCTTGGTTTTGTGCAAGATAACCGATTTGGGAAACAATTGTTCAAGGATTTTCAAATTTCACTAAAAACCTTAAAGACTGCAATAGAATCCATTAGAGGACGGCAGACAGTAATAGACCAGGGTAAATGCAGTATATTCATGTATCTACTTGTTAGAGGAAGATATGATGAATTAACCCAAGTGATCCTAATATACTTTTTCTTTTTCCTGTTCTTTTTAAACTACAGATCCTGAAGGGAAGTATGAATCATTAGAGAAGTATGGTAAAGATTTGACTGCCATGGCCAGGGAAGGGAAGCTTGACCCTGTCATAGGAAGAGATGATGAAATACGCAGATGCATCCAGATTCTCTCAAGAAGAACCAAGAACAATCCTGTGCTCATTGGTGAACCAGGTGTTGGAAAGACTGCAATTTCCGAAGG
The DNA here is from genome assembly GCA_025506505.1 of Flaveria sonorensis. Taxonomy (NCBI): domain Eukaryota; kingdom Viridiplantae; phylum Streptophyta; class Magnoliopsida; order Asterales; family Asteraceae; genus Flaveria; species Flaveria sonorensis. Next base: position 10,023,202 of record CM046438.1, read on the forward strand.
GTAAGTGATTAAGATACTGTTTCTGTATCCTTAATGTAATGCAAAATGGGATTTTGTATTGTTTGTCTTGAAAAATCACAAAAGTCTAGTAATTTGATGTCTTGTAACTTAAAACTCCCAATTAAAACTTGTAACCCTAGATTTTATCTTTATCTTGCATACATTTTGATATATTCTAAGGTGTAGGAACCCTTAATTTACTCTACTGCATTTGGCAGGCTTGCTCAGAGAATAGTGCAAGGTGATGTGCCTCAAGCATTAATGAATCGAAAGGTGCATAATACTATACTCAAGCATTAATAGTCTCATTATTATGGTTTGCATATGCTGACCTGTTATTTGCATCTCAGTTGATATCTCTTGACATGGGTGCACTTATTGCTGGGGCAAAATATCGTGGAGAATTTGAAGATCGTCTCAAGGCAGTCTTGAAGGAGGTTACAGAATCAGATGGCCAGATTATTCTTTTCATTGATGAGATCCATACTGTTGTTGGAGCTGGTATATTGAATTCCAGATGGTCTTTTGTTTAATGAAATATTGCAAGTAGGATTTAAAGTCCATTGTGTTTGTAGGGGCCACCAATGGTGCCATGGATGCTGGCAATCTGTTGAAACCTATGCTTGGTCGTGGAGAGTTGAGGTGCATTGGTGCAACAACATTGGATGAGTATCGTAAATATATTGAAAAGGATCCTGCTCTGGAACGCCGTTTTCAACAAGTTTATGTTGACCAACCAACCGTTGAAGATACAGTTTCTATACTTCGTGGACTGCGTGAAAGATATGAACTGCATCATGGAGTTCGCATTTCAGATAGTGCACTAGTGGAAGCTGCAATCCTCTCAGATCGTTACATCAGTGGACGCTTTTTACCAGATAAAGGTACTTAATCTAAAAATCAGCTGATTACCTCATATTTGTATAAGCAAATTTTATAGTGGATATGCTTTTATGTTGTGAATTGCAGCCATTGATCTGGTAGATGAAGCGGCTGCTAAACTGAAAATGGAGATTACTTCAAAACCTACCGCACTTGATGAGATCAATCGTGCAGTTTTAAAACTGGAGATGGAGAGGCTATCACTTACGAGTGATACTGATAAAGCTTCAAAGGATAGGTTGAATCGGCTCGAGGCTGAGCTGGCTCTCTTGAAGGAAAGGCAAGCTGAGTTAAATGAACAATGGGAGCATGAAAAGAATGTCATGACAAATATACAATCTATTAAAGAAGAAGTGAGTCAACATCTGATCTTTTTACTTTCTGACTATCTGCTCATGATAAGTTGATAACATTACTAATCTGTCAATATATTCAGATCGATCGGGTTAATCTGGAGATACAACAAGCAGAGCGTGAGTATGATCTGAATCGTGCAGCTGAGCTGAAATACGGGAGTCTGAACTCCTTGTTACGCCAACTTGAAACTGCTGAAAAGGAATTAGTTGAGTATATGAGTTCAGGGAAGTCTATGCTTCGTGAAGAGGTTACTGGTGATGACATTGCTGAGATCGTGAGCAAATGGACTGGAATTCCGCTTTCAAAGCTGAAACAGTCTGAGAGGGAGAAACTGTTATATTTGGAGGATGAGTTACACAAACGGGTCGTGGGTCAGGATCCTGCAGTGAGATCTGTAGCTGAAGCTATCCAACGGTCCCGAGCCGGCCTATCTGATCCTCACTGTCCAATAGCGAGTTTCATGTTTATGGGACCTACTGGAGTCGGAAAAACTGAGCTGGCAAAAGCACTTGCCTCTTACTTGTTCAACACGGAGGAGGCTCTTGTAAGGATAGACATGAGTGAATACATGGAAAAACATGCTGTTTCTAGATTGATAGGGGCTCCACCCGGATATGTTGGATACGAGGAAGGAGGGCAGTTGACCGAGACAGTACGCAGGAGGCCGTATGCTGTTATTTTGTTTGATGAAATTGAGAAGGCTCATGCTGATGTGTTCAATGTGTTCCTCCAGATTCTGGATGATGGCAGGGTGACCGACTCACAAGGTCGTACCGTCAGCTTTACCAACACCGTCATCATCATGACCTCAAACGTGGGTTCACAGTACATACTAGACACTGATGATGACTCTATGCCAAAAGAACAAGCTTACGAGACCATAAAACGAAGAGTCATGGATGCAGCCAGATCAATCTTCAGACCCGAGTTCATGAACCGGGTTGACGAGTATATAGTATTCCAGCCACTTGACCGCTCACAGATCAACAGAATTGTCCGATTACAGGTATGTTGCGCAACACTTGGACCTTAAACTGTTCGCTTTTAGATATTGTTATTGATGTCTATTGTTTTTGCAATCCATCAGTTGGAAAGAGTACAAAAGAGGATTGCAGACCGGAAGCTAAAGATCGAGGTAAGTGAAGCTGCAGTTGAGCTTCTCGGAAGTCTTGGATATGATCCAAACTATGGTGCTAGACCTGTGAAACGGTGATCCAACAGTACGTTGAAAACGAGCTTGCAAAGGGCATTTTGAGAGGAGACTTTAAAGACGAGGACACCATATCCGTTGACACAGAAGTCACGGCTTTCTCCAACGGTCAACTCCCTCAACAAAAGCTAGTCTTCAAGCGAGTTGACTCGCAACCCGGTGACGCACCCGAGGGTCAAGAAGCCCTATCACAAACTTTCTAAGTTACGAACTCACATGTAGATGATGCATAAAATTATAATGTTTACCATTATCAAATAGCAATACAGCATATACATCTAGTATTGTAGTATGCACAATAATTGCTTATGCTATAACAACTACTCTTTTTGCCACTTTTGAAAATTGTTACAACTTATAACCTTATGCTGTCATAATCTTTATAATACTAGCTTCTTGGTAAGAATTGCAACATCATTGCTCGTGTTTTGTGATCAGACGAAAGACCGAGTTCGCGCATTTCCTGGTACAACTTGGTTGCCGACTCGGTCTTCTCTCTTAGACAAAAACCTTGAACCGCAGCATTGTAAAGGTGCGCATTCGGTGGAACCAGCTGCACATCGGTTCAAACCATAATAAACAAACTGAATACAAAACTGAAGTGATTTGAACCAAGTGTACATAAGGGTTCAACTTACTTTCAGAATCTCATGCACTTCATCATAAAGAGAACCCCAGATGCAAGATCTAATCAGTGACAACAGAGTCAAAGTATCTGGAGTTTTCTTTCGATGAACCATGTGTTGGTATACTTGCAACGCAACCTTTGGCTTGTTTCCAACCTCACAAGCCCCGATCACCCGACAATATGATGTAACTGGAACCGGTAACCCCAAATCTTCCATCTCCCATAGAATCTGCAAAGCTCTTCTCCAGGCGCCAAGCTGCTTGCAGGCCGTTAGTGCAGTATTATACAAATGCAACCCGAGTGCAGATGTGGTCTCTTGTTGGACCTTTTCAAAAAGCCGAAGCGCATCACTGTATCGCTCGGCTCTGCACAAGGCAATAAGCAGTGCATTCCATGTGTATGATGTAGGCACATGCCCTAAAGATTTCATGCAGTCGTAGACCTTAAACGCGAGGCTCACCTGACCGTTGTTCCCAAGTGAGTGAATCAATGCATTGAATGTGATGACGTTTGGATTCTCTTTTCGCTTCATCATACCACGAAAAACACTCAACGCCAAATCCCATCTTCCGTCTTTCGTGAACGCGATTATAACAGCTTCCATGGTGCGCGCGTCCGGTTCAAGCCCATTTTGCACCATTTCAAGATACGCTTCGATAGCCAATCCATACTGACCACACGCGAGAAATACAGTAACCAACAAACGATACGTTGCTGTATTCCCGACACAGTCGTTATCCTTCATCTTTCTCCAAACGAATTCGGTTTTCATCCAATCTTTCTTATCCCTGCATAATGTCAGCATCATGTTGAACAAAACATGATCAACTTTCTTCATGTGAGCTTCATCAGCAACAAGCTCATCAAACATCTCTAACGCTGCTTCAAAGCCTCTAGCTTTCGCAACCCCTTGTAAGATCAAGTTGTAACTATGCGCGCTTGTTTGATCATCTAACTTCATCGATTCGAATACTCGTAAATCAACCTCTTCATTCCTCAACAAACAAGATAACAAAGCATTAAAGGCATGTGACTCAGGTCTCAGCCCCATGAACTCCATCGAAGCGAAGAGATCCATCGCGCTTCGAACCTTATCCGCTCTACTAAGCTTCAACAGGCGCCACGATAGCTTCTTTTCATCTCGTTCCTCCAAAAACTGCCGTCTGTTCTCATTAACAACTGAAGGCTCATTAGCATCATCAGCAACTTCTTCCTCTTGATCATCCCACATGGGCTTTTGGTTAACAATCGACCCGTATGCTAGTGAACCATTGGTTGCAGATTTCTTAAGTCTAGAAGCTCTATAATTAGTGCACGAAGGTGTAGCTTTTGGTGTTACCCACCAAGTGTTCGATGTAATGTCTGGACTAAAAATTTCAGAGAATCTTGAATTCTGAAACACAATCGAAGTAGTGAACGATCCAGCCATAAATGAACATCAAACTCCAAGCTTTGTAGCAGTAGATTTAACTAATTGAACGTAAAGATTGACAACCAAAACAAGAAGATAAACAGAGTATTGAGACAGATGGTGGATATTCATATGATACAAAAGCTCGAAATTGGGCGTATATGTGTAATCGAGAGTAGATTTTAAACGTATTGGAACAGTATTTGGGAACAATTTGTTGGAAAGAAAATAGAACAATTTGCTTCTATTCGGCTATTCCCATAAAAATCTTCCCTTTTCTGACCCTTTGAACAATGTACCATTATTTATGCACAACGTACTAGTCAACAACACCCATAATCTTGCAAGATGCATCTTATGAAGTGTTTATCATAGAAAATCTAGGAATTGATTTAAAAGAGAAGAAGATATGATTTAATTAGGTTTCTTTTATTATTATGAATAGTAAATCAATAATATAAAATAAAGTATGAAAAGTTCTTATTATTCTATGGTAACAATAGAGGGGATGAGACATCAATAGTTTTAATTATCGAATGGTTTAAGTTTAGTTATTTTGTTCATCTTCCTCATGTTGTCTGTTATAACATTCATGGCACGGGTCTTTTCAAATTACTTTTATGTTATGTGAAGTCGTAGGTCCCCTCGTACGGCTATCCCCTGTGTCTAAGTCGAGTATTCGATTCCCTCTAGGTTATTCGTACGTAAAAAATGACCTCTCGTGGTCCGCCGAGTAAAGTCATCTTTACATTTAACATGAAATCCCATTTGACAATTCTTATTGGAGATGTTTATCACATTAAAATTGTGTAGAGAAGTATGCCAAATAAATATCATTATTATTATTATTATTTTGCTAATAGATGTTTACCATGAAAACATTGATCATGTTAATGGGTAAGCCTTCTCTGCCTGGGCTGCAACCTGCAAATCCATTCTTCCCTTGTAATACATTATCCATTTTAGAATTAGAATATGTATTTAGATGATAAACTTGCAAACATTTAAACAAAATGAACATGTAAGTTTTTTGGTTACCAGACAAATAAACAAATAACCATAAGATAAGACGGATAAAGACAAATCTTATCTTTATCGCAGGAGATAAAGAAACTGTTGCCAAATATTTGGTTACCTATGTTATGAATTATTCTAACATGCATGATGATAGAAAAGATAATCTTAAGCAACCACATAAGCACACACCATTAATACAATGTGAATAAATCAACTTTTTTCTATTTTTCCAAAACCGACCCGACAAATCCCCCATATTGCAAACTCACCCCTTAAACAATACTTTATGTACAGAAGTCAAGAAGTTGTGAGAAGTAACTCATCTTGAAGAGATAACTGATTCAAAAGCACCCACCAAAGCTCTCACTTTGGTCTTCCTAACCACCACAAGCTTACTCGCCGTCTCTTCTATCACGCGATTAAGCAGCTCCTGAGCTTCTTTTTTTCTTGCATTTCTTGATGCTTCAAAGTTACTGTTTCCGACTCGCTTTCACACTCATTTCTTTCTTCGTCAACTTTCTCTTTAAAACTTAGTCTCGCGATACTCTCTTCGTCCCCATTGTCCTCCAAGACTTTCCCTCTCCTAAAGTTAAGCTTCTTTGGACCATCATCCTCAGACTCGACTTCAACAACCTTTCCCTACTAAACTGTACCTTAAACGCGTCATTTTCTTCATCTTCACAAGTTACCATCTCATAATCAACTTCACTCAAGATAACTTCTTCATTACTAGTATCTTCAATTTCTTCTAAAACTTGTTTGTCTGAAGAAGATTGAGAGCTTTCAGAAGGCGAAAGATTCATTGATTCTGTCGTTACAGTTGCACAAGACACGATGATTTCGACAGTTAAAGGGACAAATTCCAACTCTGCAGTCTTAACTTCATGCATGATCATTTCAGTAACCTTTTCGGCTATCAACTGCTTAATCTTGTTTTCTGTCATGTTATTATCATCCTTAGGCGCCACTCGTTCTACAGATACTGATTTACGTTTGACCCCTCTAATCTTTTTTCGACCATTTAACTGTGATGAACCTTTAAGTGCAGATGAAGAAACCGCCTTCTCTTTCACATCATTTTTAGCCAATTCGCGCTCATTTCGAGCTGATTTTCTGTTTGCAGACAGACTTTGTTTTGAAACAAAATCTTTTTTCACAGGTAACAACTTTTGCTGCTTGATAACTTCAACCGCTTCATCGCGTGCACATATTTTGGGATCAGCTTTTGTTTTGATCATTACATTCCTTTCAACTTCTTTATTCTTCATGACAGACATTTTTCTTGAGGCATATCTATTTATATGCATCTTTAGCCCCAAAGATTCATCGTTCATGCCGTGTTTACACCGATCATGACACGAACCGATTGAAGGCCTGAGATAACGAGAGGCGATATGACATTCTTCTCCGGTAGTCCTTTTAGAGAATCTTATAACATACTTTCTGGTTTTAGCTTTAGAACCTCTTGGTGCACCACCAACAGCAACCGTATACGCAGGTCCTGATATCGATACAGATGTCCTCTTTGCATTTTTGTTTTCTAGGGTTTGTTTGATGGGGGTAGCCATTGCAGTTAGAAGAAAGCTTAAACCTGAAATCAAACAAAAACATCCACCAAAATTAACCGAAAATCCAATGGTTTCGTCTCGAACAGAAAACAAATTGTGTGATCACTAGCATTCGATTAAAAACCCCGAAAAGCACAGAAGATATTTCACCGTTATAACCATCACAAGATAGGCTAATCAGTGGCAGAACTTAAACAAATATATAGAGGAGGACGAAAGTGCACGGGACCCATAATTTTTTTTCTATCGCTATATCGAAAAGGACTGGACTCGATATAAATTAAAATTTTAGACAAATATACGCATAAATTTGCTCCCCCGGCCCCTTAAAAGCTCCGCCCATGGGGCTAGTGCCGTTTAAAAAAAAGAAAAGATATTTATTAGTTACAATCCACCGAAGGATCAAACAAAACAGCAACAAATGATAAGAAAATGGAGGTTTGGTTGTATGATTCATCGTGTAATACGCGATAAAAGATGAAGGATTATAACTGAAGAAGATACAAATACCTTTCTGTTACTTGAGGTTTCTTCGTCGGGACGAAGAAGAAACCGAGGATGTAACAGACGAAGGATTAATTGATTGATTAAGAAGGCTAATTGGTAATGATGATATATGGAATATGAAGGATTATAATGGAAGAAAATACAGATACTTTTGCGGATTTTTTGGGGAAGAAATGGCGGGGAAAAGAAGAAGAATGAACGTTAACTATGGACCCAATGGTTGTTAGTTTATATGTTACATCTGTTGCAATATTAGAATTTGGAACTAAGTTGTTAAATAACTAATGAGATTAATGTTTCAATTAATGTTTATTCAACTTTACATATAACAGGTGTTGGTAATTCTAATGTTTTATATATTTTTACAGACAATCTAATATTCTAATGATCCAATGACTCTTAATTTACACCAGTGTTTACCATGAGGCGCACATCCTCGATCACTTGAGAAGGAGCATTAGTTTATACATCTGGGTACCACAAGGCTAAAGACCCTTTGGTTATTAGATTTGCCTAATACCAAATGAGCAGTTGAATATTCATCGATACGAGTTGGAAGACGCCGCATGCACATTAGATCAAGATTGTTTTGATTTCTAACTACTAAGGAACCTTGATGGTTCGAGAAGCCCTAATAACAAAGGGGTTTATAGGGACAACTCCCCAATGGTGTTCGCCTCTTGGCGGTGTTTGAGGAGCATAGCCTTAGGCGAGGGTCATGTTACCAGGTTAGAGTGAATTTTTATTGTAACTTATAGATGCTTCATCAGAAATACATCATATTTTTATGGATGGTGAAAAGTTGCTTGAGTTTAGTGATAAGAAAGAATTAGTAAATCAATAGTAAGTTGCTACATCATGATCAATTGTAGGACTGTAAACGAGTCGAGCCGACTCGTTAATCTTAACGAGCTCGAATTGTAGGCTTGGGCTCGGCTCATTATAAACAAGCTGACTTGTTTATTTAAAAATATTAATTTTCTTACTCTTTATACATATTCATATTTATATAAACAATAGAAAAATACTTATATTTATTTATCTTAATTGTTTGAAACAATGATACGAGTTGTATATTTCACAAATTACTATCATCCTTTATATTTTTATACTTAAGTTTCTCATTATAAAATGTTAAAATGATCACATGTCTATATCTTATTATATAATATGTCTCAATTTTGGATTATAAATTATACTTTAGGGTTTTAATTTAAACGAGCCAACGAACAAGTCTCGAGATGAGCTACTTTGGTTTGGGCTTGACTCGTTTACAAATCGAGGCGATTTCGAGCAAGTTATCTTCGCACGAGTTTCAAGTGAACCACGAGGTGTGAGCTTCTTGAACAATCCTAATCAATAGTAACTTCGGTCTTTCGATAGTAATTGAGCATAGTTAGTATGTTTGGCCTTCAGTAGCATCTTATTTGATACTTTGTTTTAAATTGGACATGGAGCTTACACCAATTGTATGAACATTTTTTCATAGAATTTACATTTTCATCAAACTATACAAACTCAATGAAATCTTACGTATAATCAATACCATCAACAAATTGTATCGAGTCGATACTTCAAATTGTCCTCAAGTCGGAACGAAAGGACTTGCTTCGCAAACAGGTCATAATTCTCCCAGTTAGCTTCATCATCTGAATGATTGCACCATAAGAGCAACAATCCCAACACTTGTTTCCCTGCTTCCCGAACCCAACGGTGAGCTATCACTGTTCATTCTTGTAAGTAAGCTTCACAATCTCGGGTGCTCGGCAAAGGGGCGATAGGGATGGTTGGTTGCTGGCCATGAGCTAGTTTAAGCATTGAGACATGAAAGAGCGGATGTATACGCACATCAGGAGGTAACTCCAGCACGTAACCCATGGACCCATTTTCCTCTTAATGTGATAGGGACCAAAAACTGAGGTAACGGCTTCTCTTACCTGCGCTTCGTCAAGCTCATCTGCGGATAAGGTTGAATTTTAAGAAAAAACCATGTGGGAAAGCTTGCAACTTTTTGTATCTGCATGAGATTTCATGCAATCTTGAGCCTTCTTTAGATGGTCACGATGTAGCTTTAACATGTCATCATGAGTGATTAACTGTTGTTTGAGCTCCGCATTCATAGTTTCACAGTTGACATAAGGAACAAGAAGAGGATCACATTCATACACAGCTTGAATAAGGGTAGTACCAGTGGATGTATGCTGAGTGGATGTATGGTGACCTGTGTTATCTGAATATTCTACCAATGATAAGAAGGAACATCAATGAGTTGGTTGTTCAAATGGGCGAAACACCTGATATACGTCATACGCCTCCAAGAAATGATTTAGAACCTTCGTTTGTTCATCCGTCTAAGGGTGTAACTAGTACTCATATTCGATTTGGTCTGACCAAGCCTAAAAAGTTCCTTCCAAAAATTACTGAGGAAGATGACATTGTGATCAGATACAATGGACCTAGAAAAGCCATGTAACCGAGAAATGAACTTGCAAAATTCGGCAACTGCTCCTTTAGTAGTAAACAAATGAGAAAGCAGAATGAAATGGCCATATTCGCTCAAACAGTTAATCACCACTAAGACTGTGTCCATCCGGTTAAACTTTGGTAGCACGATTTTTAAAGTCCAAATATATGTTAAAGGAGACCCAAACGACATAACATTGAACTCATAATGACCAGAGTAAGTCCGAAAGGGCATTTTTTTCCAAATCATGCATGTCAACCCTGATTTAATAATACCCAGAACACAAGTTAAGTTTAGAAGACACCGTTGCGCCATATAATTAGTCTAATAACTCATCGATATTGGGAATGGGGTACTTATCCTCAATGGTGATCTTGTTCAATGCACGGTAATCAACACATCCTCCACAAGTTGTCTTTCTTTTTAACCGATGATACATGGCTGGAAAAAGACCCGCGCTGGGTTGTATAAATCCTGCAGACAACAACTGCTCCACCTGTTTTTCATTTTCTGTTTTCTGTGAATGAGGATAGCGATAAGGTCATATGTTAGATTCGATTGAATTTCGGCTTTAAGGGATTGAATGCAACTGGGAACGAAAATGTGGAAGAAATTTCTGTTCCTGAAATACTAGCTCATGATGAAAGGATGCAAAGGATTTGGGATGAGAAGGGTCTCCTCCACCTCGACAGCTAGGTGTTGAAAGCTAGCAGGATTTTGAGACCCCGAAGAAACCCCTTGCAGCTCGTATTTTTGACCGATTAATGTGAAAATTAAGAACATTAAATTCTAATTTGATTGGCCAGTGTTTAGTGATGTCAACCACTGAATATCGAAGACCAAATCTGCCTCATCAATTGAAAACGGATAGAATTCTTGAACAATCTTAAGGTTGAACAATTGCACTGTTACATCCTTGCAAACTTGGTTACAACAGATAATATCTCTGTTAACGTGTTACCAACGTGAACCACACAAGGCGTCACAAATTGGGTGGTTAGCCCCATATCCCGAACAAGTGAATTTGAAATAAAATTATGTGTAGACCCACAATCAGTTGAAATAAGAAACTTAGTAGAACTAAGGATATTTAACTTCATGGTGGTAGTATGTAATTTTCCCAAAATAATGTGGAGACTAATCTCGAGCCAGGATGTACTTATGATGCTTCCAGTTCAAACACTTTGAAAGTCCCTGTTTCGCAACGATGCCCAATTTATCATCACAGTGAAAACACTCTCCCCATGGAAAGCACATGTTTCTCGGTGTTTGAAATTTAAGGAAGGGTCTTTTGCTATTTTGAGGTGGGGGATGAAATCGAAGGGGTGATTTTATTATCAGGTGAGGTTGTTTTGGTGTTAACAGCCCAGAAGAACCCCTACGTGTTCGAGTGTTCCCCAACTTCGTTTTGAACTCCAACACTAGGCTCATAGCAATATATAACGTATGCGGTATAGACGTACATCATATTTCAACTCCTCTTTGAGCCCATTCAAAAATACTCCTAGCATGCCCTGATATCAAAAATACTCCTAGCATGCAGTGATATGGCTAATTCGACACTCAGGCTGATCATATTGCCAATTCCTGGCTGTATTGTTGTATGGTACATGTTTGCTTGATACTATATAGATACTTATCCGGATTTTGAACCTCATTTGCCTAAAATTCTAGTGCAACGCTTGAACAAGGTCCTCTCGCTATGCAATCGACTATTTAGTAGATGGCCATGAGTACAGATCCAAAGCTTCACCTTCGAGGTGCATAGCAGCGACATCAACCTTATCATCATGAAAGATGTTATAATATCTGAAATATTTCTCAGCCTTCAATATCCAATATCCACCCACGTGGGTCACCTCCACTAAAGGCTGGAGAAGCAATTTTTGTAGATAGACGATGATGATTTTCCCTCCTAGAAGTTTCACCGTCCCTGTACCGCCTTGAACCGCTGCTATTTTTATCCCTGGAAAGCGTAAATGACTTGAGAGCTGTCACATCATCTTTAAGAGACTCCATTGATTCCAATCGAGCAGCGATGGCTGCTAGTAGGGCTGCAACTGGGTCTGAACTAGGAATGTTGCCATCATGTTGATTGGTAGTGCTCCGGGTTGACGGTGTCATCGATTTCCCAACAACAAAACCAAATGATACAAGTACAGAGCGATAGAAGGGAAAGTAGGATTACTGAACTAAAAGGCCCGATTCAAGAAGGTCCATTCTCCATATTACAAGCACTTCAGATAGAAAACAGAAGACATAAAGAAACTCAAAGCTGAAACAACCAATCAAATAATCCTACAAACTGGGAAGTCATAGAACCGCTTATCTCCGCACTAAGCTAGCATTTCGGAATTGCTTTGACGAAGTGGGTCAAGGTGGGATCCCAGAACCCACTGAATCAGCTCCATAGACCCTATTGGATGGATCTTTTGTTCTTGTGGTGGTAAACTTTGATGGTGATGTATCAATCTGTCACCAGCATAATGACACTATGACAATATACTTGGATCAGGGAGTAAAAGATTCATCCAGATTTAAACTTTTTAAGGTTATCATATTTTATAACTAATAACAATAATGATAAATTGATAATAATAACAATTAAATTAAATAACCCTACAGGAGGGCAAATGCATGTTATAGGATGCAATTCTGAATCTAAGGATACAAAATGACTGATACCTCATAACAAGGAATATCAACAAGAAGCAGATGAAATCTTGGATCAAAAAGAATTTACTGCACATTATAAATGTTTCCTCATGAATACAAATACTCTTGGCATATGTGTTCTAAGAATAAAATCTCTCTAATAAAGCAATTCCAACCATATACTACCTAAAATCAGACACAATTGTGTGAAATATTTTAAAGAAAGAAACAAAAAGAGGACCTTTAATGGATTATCAAGTTCAAAACTGAAAGAATCATATTTTCTTGGCCTAATTAGACAAAAGTTTGAACCTTTAGAGGGTCTCTTTCTTCTCTGGTGCATTCAGGCTCGCTACAAGTGGCAGGTGGCATTCTTCATCCCACGCATGATTCCTAGTGGCTAAGAATACACTCACCCACAGTGGGGAAAGCTCAAAATTGTCCAAATAAAGAAATTGTTATGTTACATATCAAAAGAATGAATCTTCTTACACTGGTGTTGCTAATGATGCTTAATCAGCAGATTATCCATTTGAAGAATTGTGTCGTGATTCTGGCTGATTTCTTGCTACTAGCTTAAAGAAATTTGAGCTACTCGTGGCATTGTCACATCCTTTTGTTTATACACTCGAACACAGGCGATCACTGTTCCAAGATGTGGCAATTCTTGACAAATTCATTAGAGTAGTTGACATATTTTGACCAAAAAGGGCGAAGATGCTCGTAGCCTATTTGTAACCATGGTTTTGATTGACCATTGTAATGTATTACAGCAGCCTTTTTTACGCTCTCGATACTTGTGTTCTTCTGGTAACCTAACCCTAACATGTGCCATGATGGTTCAATAGGTTGAACATGGCCCCTAAATGCAATCAATGCTGGTGGTAGAGTTCCAAGTTTCCATAACGTCAAATTCGACCTAAGGTTCTGCAACAATAAATCCCAATTTGACATCAAGTATAGATAATGTAAAAAGAACATGGGTATAATTAAATAATATATGGTTATATAGTGTGTTTACCTCTTTGAACCATGCATGATATGTATCTGTAATGTTGGTTTTTCTCCATGCACGCAAGTCAAATACGTTCATCCCATAAGCCCAAGAGCACTCATTAGGGTCCAAACTTTTAGCCACTAGTGGGTGAGAAAAGTTGAAGTAGTTTCTGAACCGTTTAGACATGACCCATGAATCGTCCCCTTTACAGGTTTCAACTGCTCCATTGACTTTACCGTTAAGGTCAATTTCCCAGAGGGGAGATAAATCGCGTTGAATTACAACATCGTCATCTAAAAAAACCACCTTATCAAGATTCGGGAAAAGCTGTGTAAAATGAACAATAAAGGTTAAAACAACAGCAATGGACCATCTGAAATGACCAAAAGATAGATTTTAATTTACCTCTGGGAGATATATGCGGAGATGATTAAGCAATGATATGTACTTGGGGCTTCTAGCCTGTAATTTGGAGGCAAAAGTTCTCGGAGTAGTATTATCACCAAGATTAGCCCCTGATATATGATTTCCATGATAATAATTTCGAATTCCATTATGATTTTCCACAGCTTCAAGAACTGGAACATTGTCTCGGGTCAACCAGTCAAACTGATGAACTCCTTTGACTTCAACAATGGCAGGGAAGATGGGATTTAAGGCAAACCATGAGTGCATGCCTGCATAAGTTTTTTTATCAGTTATCACATGGAAGACGATTTTCTCAGGTGTTAGAGAAGACTGGACTGCAGAAGTGACTACAACTGATGCCGCCAGAATATTGTCGGTTGAAAGGATAAAATGATAATATGAGTTGTCAGAAAGAAGCGGAAGTAATTCCGGAGATGGTAACTGTCGTCGTGCATGAGCATTAGACGAGTACTCATCGGTCAACCTTAAAGAGAGACAATGAATGCCTTTTGGAACCGAACTTGCTGCAAAGTGTTTGTTCATTAGTTCTTGGAGTTTAGATTCTCTAATCTCCCTCTCAGATCTTTCCATCTGTCAATTTTATCAACAAAAATATTGATCAAAGAAATTAAAAGGCACTGTATACACCTAAATATAGTGAATTGACATACCATGCCTTTCAACACGATAGCAAAATCTTTGGCATTGTATGTGTTGCTATTTATTTCAGAGACAAGCTGTGTGAAGTTATCAGGGATTTTAAGGTCAGCTGGAACTTGTTCGGTGTTCACTTGATTAAGTATGTGGTAGAAGTCTTTGACAAGCCTCTGTTCCACCAAAGGGCAATGTTTAAGTTTCTTGAAACAAATTAAAAATGTAAAAGGTGAAAGAAACTAACTTTACCCGTGAATCGTCACCCCTTCCAAGAAGCTTTGGACCCAAACGTCTGCCTAAACAATCTGAAGCATTAAAATACCAATTAAACAGTCATTAAAGGGTATAATTCAAACCAAGGAACCAAAAAAAGATACTAGTCACAAGCATATAAAGTACGATAGTACATACAAGGAGGTAACATTCCTTAACCAAAAGGGTGCACAAGAACCATGAGAAACATGTGTTGGAGAGAAGAGGGAGAAAGGTATCACTCTATGTTTTATAGAAAAAGAAAGGTAGATGCAAAAGTACAAGTTTCTATAATGGAGATTTGTGAGGGTAAACATAATTCTACATGACCAATATCAATGTCTAGTCAAGCTCTAAATAACACTTTTCAATGTCGGAAAAACTGATTTTTCAAATCATTGAAAATCAAATCAATTACAAAAGGAGAGAAACGAGATGACTTATGCCGAGGAAACTTGAAGATAAGAACTAAAAGATGAACTACTAAAAGTCGGCGATCACACTTTCTATTATCATTCATTCTATCCAGATGGTGATCCAACCAAAAACCTCAAACATTCATTCAGTTCACAAATATCAAGATGTAACCAAGACTGTATCTATTGCGCCTGTAAATTACTACAAAGTACTAATAAAGTTATCGATTTGTTATTCAATTTACTCAATTTGATATATCAAGAAGAAAATCAGATTGCTTGTTAAACTAAAAAACCAAAATAACAATAAACAATCCTCATCAAGTCAACTTCTAACTGAAAGCACCCAAATTCAGACTTCTTGCCAGAACTTTGATAATGTCAATGAATCAAATCAAGATCTGATCTACAACCACCAAAGGGATGAAATCAAGAAACAAACAACAACCACAAAAATAAATCAACTTCAAGATCTACAATGCAATCCCAATTTCACATCAATCACACCATCAACAATAATGAAATCAAAACCAGATCAAGAAAAGATTAAGCAATGTACCAAACGATGAGCACTTGTTGACACCTTCAAGTGTAACCAAAGCGGTGAGAATGAAAACAAAAGGCAGCAAGAACGCAAGAATGAGAATAGTATGAAAAAGAGTTCGATAAGAAACATGACGAGCTGCAACTTTGATCTTCATCAAATCAACAAACCCATTACTGCTCGAGATCGTTACACTTCTCATGCTAGGTGAGAAGTGTAGCTGCATAATGAATCAATGATCCCCTAATTTCTTGACAAATTAACAAGAACAACAAGAACCCTAACCCCACCGACGAACAACCCCCTGAAATCAAATCTACACAAAAACCCTCGCAAACACGTTCTCATTATACCAAGATCCACCAAGATTGCAGTTTGAAGATACCCACTTAATCAATCAGTTTGTTCGACACCCAATGCGTTGAATTATCAAAATCCAACAAAATTGCAAGATTAGGGTTTTGAAATTGAAACCCAGATGAAATTGTTATGTGTAACAATCTGTAATTGGAAAGAGGATCAGAGGGTGAATCGTTTGTTTGATGTTAACTGAATCGAATGAAATTGAGGGGGATTTATAGTATGGTTGTTTGTTCGTGAGAAATTGGTTGTGATTTCATCAAACGGTCCGATCCAATATTAATGGAGTTTTTGGGTAAACATAACTATAAATCAAATCACAAAAGTTTGTTTTTTAATCAAAACCGCGTTCACAAAAGGAGAACATGGATACATGTACACATAAATATACGTGTATTATTAACAAACTTTTTTTTAAATGTAACGTTTTAACCGTATAATTTATTTGTAGTTTTGTATATAATGTTTTTTAGATGTAACGAGAGAGAATGAGAGTCGGGTAAGCGAATATATGATAGTGTTATGTATAATAATTTAATTAAAATAAGATGTATAAGTATATATGAGGATCTTCGCTTAAATTTGATTTTACTGACACTTTACTCTTTGTATGCATATGTATATGGTTTTTTAGTTGTTTAATAGTGTGTTTCATGAAAGAAAATGGCTCTAATGTTTATTTAAAACACAAAAGCCATTTATAGATGCAATACAATTGAATTTCAAAATATTGAATATGCAATTTTTCGTTCAAAGTTATTGGATTGTAATTGAGCTAAACAATAATAATATTTCTCAAAAAAAATCAAAAGATTTATAGTGCACGTTTGATTTAACTTATTATGATTTTTCATATTAAAACATTATTAGTTCTTATGAGCAAAGTCCCTAAGCAATTGGGGTTTCAAAGGAGCGGCAACCCCTTGACCGAGTTCAAGGAGACTGTGTAGTTGTCCATAGGTAGTTTGTGAAGCCTTTTCTGTAAATAGGAGTTCCATCATATTTGGTCATCTCTTTGGTTCTTTTCTTTAAAAAATCACACACACAAAATCATATTTGTTTTTGGTTTCGACTGAGTTTTATTTGATTGATTTATTCACTCGAACCATTATTTTCGATTTGAAAATGTCCTACAAGATTTTCAGAATATCTATGTTACTGCATTCAAATCCCTTACAACTTTAACTAACACAAATGTTTTTTTGAGCAAATTAAGGAAAATTGTATAGAGATTTACATATGAGAATACTCATTTGTTGGTGTTATGATTTGGAAAAATGAGATTTACATATAAAGAATAGATATTTTCCTATTAAATCAATATTCATTATATCACCCATTGAAATTGACAAGTTGTTGTTTGGGTTCTCTTTTGGAAAAGTTTTAAAAAGATTTAAATATTTTGTTAGTAAACATTAAATAAAATTGTATTTTGTGTTTGGATGATAGAAATTGTGTTTTTGGAGGTTAAAAGGACAAAAGTTACACGCATGGTGAGGTGGCTAGTGACAATTGTGGTTTTGAGATGGTGGGGGTCGGTATCAGTGACAAACACTATAATAACAATGTCGCTGATAAGTTACAAATTATAAATAATCGATGAACTTTTCAATATTCATATGGGAGTTTGAAGGGATTGCTAACCATCCCAACATCATTTTCTTATAGGTTGACTTTTTAAATTAAAAGTTTTATCTTCTTATAGTTTGACAATGCTAGTGAAATAGTGAAACACTCTATTTTATTTTAGATTCAATGTAATTATGAAACATGTTTGATGCAATTTTAGCCCAAAACTTATACGCGTAACATTCTACAAGTTTT
Organism: Flaveria sonorensis; assembly: GCA_025506505.1. Classification (NCBI taxonomy): domain Eukaryota; kingdom Viridiplantae; phylum Streptophyta; class Magnoliopsida; order Asterales; family Asteraceae; genus Flaveria; species Flaveria sonorensis. Next base: position 10,041,356 of record CM046438.1, read on the forward strand.
GATGTTTTTTCTTCATAATATTCTAAAGCATAAAGCATAAAAACGGGTTTTAATCTATATGGAATATCTATTATATTTACAAGTATGGGGAAACAAATACAAGGTTTATTGGGATTTATAAATAAAATGGGGAAAACAGATACAATGTTTATTGGGATTTATAAATAAACTATATTTAAATGATCTATCATTTATAAGCTTTATTATTAAAATGTATAACTACTTAAAAGTATAACATGCTAGAAAAACTTGTGTTATAAAACCAACCATCACGCCACATGACGTCATAAGATATAACATTTTGAATTTTTAGTGTTATTTAAAATAGAGAATGACGCATTGATGCATGGATCTTACCTCTATTAAATAAAAACCGACAAATATCCTAAACTTGAAGGGTTGAAATGTAGGACTTTTTTTTTTCCTTGAAAAATTTGTTATTACATTTAAGAAAGTCATAAAACCTTTCACAATCTAGGAAAAATATGACATTGAAGTGACGGGTCAAGACTTTATACAATAATTTTATTGGCGTCATATTTTTAATCTTTTAAGTCTTTGGCGCATTATATACCATCTATTAGGTTTAGTAAACCCGTGTATTGCACGGGTTCAATAAATAAAATATTAAATAAAATAAAAATTATTAATTATAAAACGATATACTAAAATATGATATGATTGAAATTACGTATGAGTAATAAATATAAGTAATAAAATAATAATATTAATTGTTTAATTTTTTTTATTTTTTTCAAAGATAAAGTAAACATTTTGTTTCAACGTAACGTTTTAAAACATTTTTATTTTTTTAAAATTTCCTTACTATAACTTCCTATTTTAATAATTTTTTATAAGGAATTTACTTTAAAAAATCAATTTTAAAATATTACGTAAAAATAGTTTATTTTAGAAAAAATTCTTTTTATAAAAAAACTATTTCTATAGAAATAACATTAATAAAAATATATTTTTCTTAATTTATTAAAAAAATAATTATAATGTAAAAATAAATAAATAATATTATTAGTAATTAATGTAGTTATTTAATAGGAGAGATAAACGAAAAAAATTTGATAAAAATAAATGTAATTCTAACACGTGACACTCTTATTTACATTTTATTAGAGCAGGAAGATTTGTACTCTCGTTTGTTATTCCTTCACTTATTTTAATCTCTACCACTTTAATTATTATCACCGTTACTACAAATATTATTTGAAATATTTTATACAAACCTTTAATGATTAGTTTACTTTTGAAGAAAAAAAGACACCTTAAGAAAGTCCTTGGTCACAATGTTAATTTGTTTACTAAACCACTAACTATTTTATTGAGTGATAGCCTTGTGACTTTCTCTAGGGGGGGTTGTGAGTTGGAGTACTAATAGCAACAAAATGTTGTTTGTGGGCCGGGTTTTATCTCAGTGGGTCTTCGGGTGGCGGGTTTTCCCTGGAATTGATGGTTGGTGGGCGTGGGCTACCCAGCGCTGTCTGTGATCGAGGACATATGGGGTGCCTTTTCGCCATTGGGGTACCCCGGGTAGCCGAGCTTTAATTAGTTGGCCGTTTAAAAAAAAAGATGGTACTTTTATTGTCGGCGTATGAATGTGTGTTTAATTTCTTAAAATATTATATTTTAATTATAAACCATTTATCATTTTTATTAATTATCAATAATACTGAAGAGTATATAACACACTATAAATTTAAAAAAAATTATCAATTAAAAATGACAAAAGAAAAACAAATTGTTATACAAATATTTTCATATAAAGATTATTACAAACTAGATTTTAGGATAACTATTAAAAGAGTTTTAAAAAACATAAAAGTAATGAATTAAAACATTGTTAACCTTTAAAATTGTAGTCAATTAAGATTTAACATGGGTAAAAAAAAAGTATTCTAACAAGAAGAAAAATATGATGCAAAAATGTTAAATAGTTAAAAAGAAATCAATATGTTACAATCTCACAATTTATTAATAAAAAGTGGCTAAATATTTAAAATTCCACATCATATAAACTTTGCACCTTGTTTGATGTATTCAAATTAAATTTTAATAAATTTAAGTAGTTAATATAAAAATGTCTACGATAAGATTTGACTTCTCAGTTTCTCACCACTTGAGAATGACACAAAGCACCTTGATACCATTGAACTAAACACTTTTAATATTTGCACATTTATGTATCACTCGATAAATTATCACTATATGTAATTTAACGGGTTGCAAGAATATTGGCTATAATGATTTCGCGTTAAATACGTGTGGGGGCAAAGATGATACGAAAGCACACGAATCATGTCTAAATAAAGCAAGGTGCACATGGTTCGAATAGTTTGATTCCATTCTTGCAGGTTTCATCATAAAGCTTTCATGATATTATTACAACTCATATAATTCAACTTCAACTTATGTCAAGATCAATAGCGCATTTCAAAGGTCCTACATTTTAGTGCTATGCAATTAGATTTCTGTCTTATTATTGTTGTTTCTTTGCATTAAGGTATGCATCTTATCCTTGTGACAGGATGTCACATTTACAAATATACCTTTTTAACCATGAGAACTCGGTACCGGTAAACTCATGTAATCTGTCAATCCTCTACTAACCAATGAGATTAGGTAAATCACAACTTGTATAGCAGGTGACCTTTGGAAAGTTATGATAGGAAGAAACAAGATTCAAACCTGAGACATCTTCTAGAGGAGAATCAGGTGTTTACTACGGCATCACTTACAAATGTGCCTTCAATTGGCATCAAAGTTCAAACTTCAAACCCCATTACGGGTATGTGAGTTTGTTATCAATAACACACTATCTAAATCACATCTTAAAGACAAAGATTATCAATATTAACAATTAATATGTTACAAGTATCAAGAATAAAAATTACACAAGTATGGTGAAATTTTATCATTTAACTTGTGGGAAAATGAAGCGAGTAAGAATATGCATACTTAAACAGCACCAGCTTGCTGTGATTTTTTCAACATGGAGGCATGCTTTTGGCCTGCAAGATGGAATCTGAAAACTGCATCACTATTGCAAACAACATTGCAAATTACGCAAGTTCTCACAGCGTTAGCCGCAGCCCCACCTTCCAATACCCTCCGTCTCTTCATCTCCAAGTCTTGTGCAGTCTCCGCCTTCTTTTTATTTCCAGAATTGCCCTTTTTATGGTTTTCTACAGGTCCTATGACCGGGTTGGTTGTGATGGTGGAAGTAGTAGCAACAGAAGCAGCCGAGTTTAATTTCTCCACGTTTTTTATGTGCTTCTTACCCAATTTATGTTTATAAAGAACGTCCTTAGTATTGCACTCGATTTTACAGATCTCACACCAGACAGACTGGACAATTTTTGTTTTCTTTGGGATCTTTTTCCAGGGCCCACGAGGTTGGACGGTTGGAACTGGATTGGTCCATGTGGTTTGGGTAGGGATTACTGGTAGAAGCTGTTGTGAAACATCTTGAGGTATCGTTGCACCCTGCAAAATTAGTGACATTAGATCTTGAATAAAATGCAAAAAACCAATATCTGCAAGTATATCTTCTCATAGATGTATCACACATACAGATCTCTATATTGCAAACTGTAACAACTATTCCCAAAAGTGAAACTACTAAATCTCAATTATGCAATAGCGCCAACGAATTGATTAATCAACATATTTGCGGTTTTATCGCAGACAAATCATTACACTCGGTTTAAGTTCAAAGAAAACAAGAACTAAAGCAAGTTCAAGCGAGTGATTCTGTGTCAATTTTAAAACTTCGTCCAGGAAATTAAACTAAGATGAATGAAACAACCAACTATGTCCTTCTTTAGTGTTATTTACTTCTTTTTGTGTTGCTTTTGTTCTCCTTTCGCATTTTAACAAGTGCAACGATCATAGCTAAAAGTATGATTGCCCAAAAACACATTAATCTTATAGTAATACTGACATTGATCATATCAGTAACCAGTCAATTAGCTGAAATTCGTTTCAGTAATTAACTATTAACAGCTATTTAAATAGCAGGCTCTACCGCTAATAACATCTACAACAACAAATTCAGCGAACATTTACATCCAAAGCAACATAACGTTGGCATATGCAATGGAGCATGATTGACCAAGTTACCACAGCCCATAGTTGTCGAATGCGCAAGGTGCACTCAAGGCCCAAAGGGTGAGTCTTTGGGCCTAGGAGCAATGTGCTTAAAAAGCGAGGGCTAGTGTAACTGTTTCAGACATCTTCAAACGATTTTTGGCTCGAATTTAGCCAGAACATGGCCTAAATTTGCAAGTTCCTGAAAGAGGGCTTTTGACAATAGAACCATAGCCATTGAACAAGATTTTAGCTTCACTTGTAATCTGTAATGTCAGACATACTAAAAAACTGATATGAATGCTGTTCCTAACTAATAACCAAAATTTCTCAAAGAAGAAACAGTTCTTCTACTATCAAATTCCTCAGCATTATCATCATCCTCTACACTAACACCACACCTCAAAAACCAACAACATAACTAACTTCCCAATTACACATCTTGAAGACCGAAACAAGCCCTAACAACAACAACAACAACAACAAAGGCATAGGGACATACAACTGCGTACAAGGTATTTGTGTTCCCATCTGCCGCCCAACTGTGCGCCACAAGGTCCGCAGCATAAGTATTCGGTACCGCGGCACCGAATGCGTGAGGGTAGGTCAAGCCACCGGCATGGTGAGCATTGTAGGCACCACCGGTGTGGCTAATTGAATATGACCGAAGATACGGGTCAACGCCGGGCGGATCCGGATCGGTTCGGGCAACGGTGAGGTGGTGGTGGTGAAGAGGGTAAGGGTTAGGGTTTTGCGTGGGGAAATGGGAGTAGTAATGGGGATGTTGGTGGGTGTAGAGATCGGAGAAGGTAGGGTTTGGTGGTTGCATCGTTTGATGACGGTGGTGTTTGGGATTCGTACGGCGGCGACGGTGGTGGTGGTGGCGGCGACGGTGGTGGTGGTGGTGGTGGAAATGTTCGGAAATTGAGGACTTTGGGTTCGAAGGTTCGGTAGTTGGTGATTTATATTATGATCCCTTGAGTATCACGTTATCGGCATTTTCAGTCCTTCTAATTCTAGTTTTACGATGCAAGTCAAAAGAAGAAACAAAATGAGTTGATCCTTTTTGTTCACCCTAGGTTGCAAACGAGTCGTTTCGTGAATTTCATTTGAGAGTGATTTTGTTTTTATTGTATTTGAACTTTAGCTTAGAGCTCATTTGTAAGTTTTGAGTATAAAGTAACGTCTTTAGTCAATTTGTATATCTGGAAACATTCCGTGTAAATTTTCATCGCAACACCTTGATTTCTTCGTTCTCTTTCTTTCACTAGGTTCATCCCTCTCTTTGTCTCAATGGTGTGTCCAATTACTCATGTGTGCCTTCTTCATCAATAAATGTCTCATTGGCTATAAAGTGTTTGATGAAATATGCATCACTAGTTTCTTTGTCAAATGGGATTTCACGGGGTAGGTTTGTTTGTTAATCACCAGTTTTCTTGTTTATCCTCTCCTACCTTATAACTTTCTTAAGTCAAAGTTATATAATGCATTTATATAAAGCTGTTATGATATAATATTTTTACGTTTAGATTTTAGTTTAGCTCATGTGGTGTAACAGTCACTTGTGAGCTGAAGTCGATATTTACATGTAACTTTAGTCTTTGGGAGTCTTCCACATCACAGATTCACTTTGAGTAGTCCCTCACAAACTTGCATTGAGTAGTCAAGTTAACAAATATCAGGATAGTGTGATACCCGTAAGAAGTCTAAATGATCTATTAGGTTATTTTAACCTTATTAGATTCTTACTTTCACCTCTGAAATGGAAGATAAAAGATAAGAGTCAAAAGCTTTCTCAATTAAGATACATCCTTTATATGTTAGATAAAAGATAAGAGTCCACAATAACAAAATTTGAAAAAGGACCGAAATTTTTCATTTTGCTATAGGCCTTCAAAACCCAAGAAGGTTAAGCCGTGCTTAAGTGTAATAAGCTATGAAATGAACCTTCATGTAATCTACTATTTAAGAGTTAATCGATGTATCTTCCTATTGATTTGATTGATTTAAGTTTTTTGAAAAAAAATGTCTACATTAAGAGGTCCTTATTGGACCTTGTAAACACCCATACTCAAGGTCTGAAAAGGTGGAATAACTGGTGTGACACGAAGGTTACTTTGACTCTGTGGTTTTCACAACACAAGTTGAAGGTCGTCAGTCGTCGGTTGTCACACTATTGTTTGATCTATACAACTGCATTGCATGAGAGTAGAACTTGCACAATAGATACTTCTGTAGGCAAACTAAAATGGGAGGAATGTGAAACTGCATAGAAAGGGTCAACCATATTCATCAGGATGACTTGGATCCAGTGCATCACAGAACAGCATTAGTGATATAAAGCAAAATTAGTACAAGCATTAACAAGAAAACTTGCTCAAATAACATTTTACTTGCAACTGTTTCGACAAGTGCTGAACAAAACAGATCATATTAAGGTTCAGTGAACTTGAAAAATGTAACAATATCACTAAATACAACATATAAGGAATGTAAAGCTTAGTAAACATATATGGCAAACCCACATAACTGTTTTTTCACTACAGGGAACAAATTTAAGAATAAAAGAACTGAGCAGCCAAAAATAGTGAAGAATTTGAACTGACTAGTGCTCTCAGGTTCCACCACAAGCCAAATGATGTAAGCAAACAAAACAGTTTCTTTAGACCAAAGCAGGCATGTCCTTGAGCCAGGCGTCAAGTGGCTTACCGATTGAGTAAACAATGAAACCGATTTGCCTCAGTTTCTCACTGTCAACAACATTCCTACCATCAAACACAAAAGCAGGCTTCTGCATGTTGTCATATATCCTCTGGAAATCAAGGGTTTTGAACTCGTCCCACTCGGTCAAGATACACACGCCATGGGCGTCCTTGGTGGCTTCATAAGCATCCCAAACAACACCTACTTGCTTAACAGTGGTGGGGCTCATTGGCTGGAGGTGAAGAGGATGGTCCCAGTCAAACTTCTTCATAGAGAGATCTCTTTGGATTTGATCCTCGGTGACTTGTGGATCGTATATGCTCAAAAGAGCCTTGTCACCTAGCAAACCCTTGCACACATCAATGGCTGGGGTTTCACGGGTGTCACCTGTGTCCTTTTTGAAGGCGAATCCAAGGATGGCGATTTTCTTGTTTGACACTGTGTTGAACATAGAGGCTACTACCCGGTTTACAAAACGGGTCTTTTGGTAATCATTGATCTTTATGACTTGTTTCCAGTATTCAGCCACTTCAGGGAGGCCATTGCACTCACAGATGTACACCAAGTTCAAAATGTCTTTCTGGAAGCAAGAACCACCAAAGCCCACACTGGCGTTTAAGAACTTTGCACCAATTCTTGTATCTTTTCCAACTGCATAAGAAACCTGGGTAACATTTGCACCTGTTGCCTCACAGAGAGCTGACATGGCGTTAACTGAAGAGATTCTTTGTGCCAAGAAGGCATTGGCAGCAAGTTTTGATAACTCTGCAGACCATAAATTGGTTGTGATTATGTTCTCTTCAGGGACCCAGTGAGCATACACATCCTTCAATGCTTTGATTGCTTTCTGGCCTCCTGGGGTTTCCCTGCCACCAATGAGGACCCGATCAGGTTTGAATAGATCTTGAATTGCAGTGCCCTCAGCAAGGAATTCTGGGTTTGAGAGAATTTGGAAGTTAATTCCCTTGCTGTTATGTGTTAGAATCTTTTCAATAGCCTCGGCTGTTTTCACAGGGACAGTTGATTTCTCAACTACAATTTTGTCTGATTTTGACACATCAGCAATCATGCGAGCAGCGCTTTCCCAGTATGTGAGATCAGCAGCTTTACCAGCACCAAGACCGCGTGTCTTTGTTGGGGTATTGACTGAAACAAATACGATGTCAGCCTCGCATACATGCTTCTCTACATCAGTGCTGAAGAAGAGGTTTTTCCCTCTACACTGCTTCACAACCTCATCAAGACCTGGTTCATAAATAGGGAGTTGGTCGCTGTTCCAGGCTGTGATGCGAGGTACAGAAATATCAACCACTGCCACTTCGATATCAGGGCACTTGAGTGCTATGACAGCCATGGTGGGCCCACCAACATATCCAGCTCCAATGCAGCAGATCTTCACCATCTTCTCGTGTTCCTGTAAGACAGGATTCTGAATAAGAATCAAGTCACGTGGTAGGCAAAAAATCAACATAAAATAGGTCCATGGATGCATCTATTTGCCATATACCTAGAAATTTACATTTTGCTAGTAAAGTGAATGGAAAATAACTTTCAACTTTAGATATATCCCCCACCCCCTGTGACATTGATTTTAATGCTGCCCATAAAAGACAGAATATTTTTATCCTCACACTATTAATTGACTACCAACCTAATGGAATTTAATAAATCATGCAACATCTAAGATACAGAAAATTGCTTTTCTGAAAGAAAAGAGAAAATGCCCACAGATCCATCCAGATTTGCATCCAGAATGATCATCACAGACAAAAATATTGTCCTGTTCGTGTTAGGTTTGACAAAAATGCCAAGCAATGTTTTTCGATTCATTCGCTTGTTCATGCTTCGTTTGCAGGCCTACATATCCTATATACCAATCCAAGATCAAATCTTATAACAGACACAGCTTACATGATACAAGAGCTGCACATGACAATTTAATAAGCAGAGGAGAAATCTTAGGTTATATGCAATAAACCCCAACAGTCTAATAAGAGCATTGCTAATGTTGTCTAATAATTCCACCACTTTGCTTGTTTTTAGGTTAACATTCAGATCTACTCCAAAGTTAAGCAACCATAGAATCTAGACATTTCATTTCAAAAGACTCAAAAACTCTAACCAATTTACAATGGAAACCCTTGATCACGCCAATTAAGCAATACAAACAGCACAGATCTAAAGAGAACACGTTCGATTCAAACCCAACAGCCCAAATATCAGCTCACTAACAAACAACACACAAAAACCTTCACCAAAAACCTCAATTCACCAAATGCCAACGGATCTGATCTACAAACACATCTGACGATTAAATCACTAGATGGATTCATATTAATTCAAATGAAGAACACTAGCAATCGAATAAACCCTAAGATTGAATCAAATTAACACATACATAATCACGAATCGTTAATTTTACCTGTTAGATCTGTGATCGGAGTGTATGTATAATGCGAGAGATCAGGTGTTTGTAGTATGAAACATAGAAAGCGGAGACTTCTTTATATAGTCGTTTGAAAGTACACAATCCACCCCTTGGTTTTAAGAAATGGCATTTGAGTCCCTGTGATGTGACAGCTCAACACGTTCACCTACACGCATATGGCAGATGGAGAAGGAGTGGTGCAGTTGTAAAAGGGTTTCTACTTTTTTAAATTGGTCCAGTAAAATTGTTATTGAACATTTTGTACCCATTAAGTTTTGTTATATGGCTTTTAGACCCAACAATCTTTATGGTAATAATATTATCATAATAAGAAGATATTATTCGATTAAGTTTATTCTTATATTTAATTGATTAATAATATATAATATCTTATAGAGTTTTAAGTTATCCTATATGATTAGGTTCTTGTGTTTTTTGCATTTTAATTTATCTCTCTATTATCAATCTCTGCTATTGTGATTATATTTTAGTTCGTTTTCGTTACGGTAGTAAATCTTGTCACTTTAGTTATAGTTTCTATCACCATGGTCATTATGTCATACCTCTTGTCACTGTCATTATGAACTTAGATCTATCATTTGCTACTATACCCTTTTCTTACTGTTTACTTTTCCATGGGTTATTCTTTCTTGTTTTTATTGAGATTCTATGTTCTTTTTATTCCACCATATTCATTATTTTTTTATACAGGAAAACTCATTTCCCTTTGGGTGCGAGTGCATTGGAGTATTAGATACAATATATTGGTTAAGATTATTTATTGCTTCTTTAGTAATATCTAATAAATTGGTGTCACTCTAATATCAAATATCATATAACACGTATTCAGCATCATATAGCAATGTTATGTGCCCTTGATCGCTTCATTGCCCGCCCCCTAAGTGGTGTGGTGGTAAGGAAATTGCCTTTGAGGTGGAAGATCTGGTTCAATCCCGAGTACATATTTAATATAAGTGATGTAGTTTAGAAGGTCTATACGTTATTCATTCTAAAAAAATATGCCTTAATGTTATCTATCATGTATGTGGGCTCATTTGGGGACAAGGCCATTAAAGCTTTGCTAAGAAATGATTAATATAGTCGATTTAATTTACAATACTTTTATTTAACCATTACTTATATTTATATATCCGACAAATAATTAATCGCTTATATTATATGGTATAGTCTCAAATTATTATTTCTTTTCTAAGATTTAAATTTTATTAATATAAGCTAACTTGAAAACCAAGATTTTGCAAAAGCGGTCCAATAGGAACATAGCTGGAATGGAGTGAAATCTAAGTCTCAATTCTCCAACCAATTATATATTTTATATTCATATGAATGTTACCAATTTAACAATTTAAAATTAAAGATTAGAGAATTGAAATTGCATGATCGAAAACTTAAAACATAACACGAATTCAAACATGATAAAGAAATTGTGTCCACTAAAACCTAAAGGCGACAACAATTTTAATGGTTGCCACAAAGATCGCACCTATGACCTAAAATTTAATTTCATAAAAGTAAATAGGTTGAATGGGTCGACATACGAACCGGGCAAAACTAAACTTGTTTACGAATACTAAAACATACCATTTAGACTTAATTATTTAAACTTGTCAATATCGTTTTAAGTACATGTCATGTATGAAATTTAAACTCTTTTTGTGGCTGCATCAACCTCCTTTAGAAAAACTTATCTGATCTGACATATGTGGTGATGGATTTGATCTGAGGCTATAAACGAGCTAAGCCGATCCAAGGTGGCTCGAGCTTAGCTCGTTTAAAAACTGAACATAGCCGAACTGACTCGTTTTTTTTAACGAGTTCAAATTGTAAGCTCTGGCTAGCCGAGCCGGTTTGTTTATTTTTTAAAAAAAAAAATATGTTTTTATTACATTTTACACAGACATACACATATATAAACAAATTTAATAACTTTTATATTTGTTATTTTGTTGGTATTAACTCATTGAAACAATGATATAAGATCAGTATTTCAAGAACTATAATCATGTTTTACATTTTTATACTCAATTTTTTCAATATTGTCAAAATGATCATATGTTAAGTTATATTAAAATAATATGACATAATTTTGATTTATATTATATATAATTTATAATTTAGACTTTAATTTAAACTAGCCAATGAGCAAGTTCACGAGCCTGCTAACGAGTGAAAAACGAGCCGAGCTGACGTTGGCTCGGGCTCGGCTCATAGCAAAAGAACCGATTTCAAGTGAGCTATTTTTATTCGAGCTTCAAACTAGCCACGATTCGCAAGCTTTTTAAACAACACTAGTTACAATTGTTCAGCTTCGACATTTTGAGGGGTGATTTGTCATTATGGTTTTTCTCAGGGGTGGTAGGTGATTGTTTTACAACTCTACGTGTGTGTCGGTGATGATGAAGTTCGCTTTGAGTGTATGGAATATACTTGCATAAAACGTGATCATATTCTTGAACTTTTATTAAACCTTTTCGTTTTAAGTTTTAATAATATAACATTGGCTCTTTAAATTTTAATATATTATTTTTTATCGACAAACATATGTAATGTATTCATTTACATGGTTGGTCAAGAAATTTAAATTTTTTTAATGATTAAAACTGTTAACATATAATTTTTTTATCTATAAATCTATAATATTTTACTGGTTAGAGCGAAGGACCGAAAATCCTTGTGTTAGTGGTTCGAATTCACTTTTAAGCTAGCCAAGGGTCCAAAGACGGGATTTTAAAATTCAAGACATAATCTCTCAAGAGATAGAATATATTATAACACATAATAATACCACTAGTGGGCTCAGTCCTTCTATATGCATTTGCACATTTGAATCTTATAGTTTAAAATTTACTATATTAATTTTTGCATCAAATTGCTTTATTCAAAATAATTTATGGGCTCTTTTTATTATCCATTAAAGGACAATGAACGTTGGCACGCTAATAAGACTACATCTAATCTTAAACTCGGTTTGCTTCTAAAGTTTGATCAAACTTTCATCACAATATTTGTATTCACAAATATTTTCATCACAAACTATGTGTCAACCACATATTTGTACATACCATTTCTATACCATCTATATCTTGATCGTTAATTTTTGTTATCAAACTTTCTCAGACATTTTTACACACATTGTTAAAAGGTTCTATAGAAAATAAAAATAACTTATTTATTCTCTCTAGATTGTTAGACCGGATGGTGTCAAGCTTGTGTAGAACGACGGGTGGCGGGTTGAGCGGGTACATTGTTGCCACCCTAGCGGGGTTTGTTTAGCGGGTTGGGGAAGCAAGCTTTAAGAACCCGTGTATAAAATCAAGTTGTTCAAACGGCTATAATTTTTTTTACTGTTGGGTTTCTTTTAAAAAAAACTATATATTATATATTAAACATTCATTCCAACATAAATAGTCATCAAACGATTTTTACTCCAATCTTCTACTCAATCACATACTCAATAAAATGAGACGCGTTTCTTATTTTCAACATCACCAGCAACGAGTTCTAACAATTATGAATCTACCAGGGTTCAGTTTCTTGCGAAAGTTGTTGTCATCGCAGTCGAACCTGAAGACATGACAACTTCCAATAGACAATATGTGCATCCGATCGTGCCAAGCAGGCTAACAAGCAAGGGCGGACCTGCATTGAGCCGAGGGTAGCCTCCGCTACCCCTCAACTTTTACGGGTAGTGTTAAAAAAACTTTACGGTTTTACGTTACCTCTGAGAAAATATTACGTTACCGCTAATTTTTTTTAAACTCAACACTTCATAGAAAGTTTAAATTTTACATTTTATAAAATAAATAAATAACTAATAAACCCAAAATACCCAATAATCCAATACAATAAGAATTAACAAGCCTAAAATAAAAATAAGCCCAGAAAACATTAAACAACTTAGAAAACGTAACTAATTAAACCAAATAACTATAACCCAATCAAACATAAAACTTAAAATAAAAAAACACCATCCATCGCCCCATGCCCCCATCGATCATTCGTCCCTTCCCACATGCAACAGCCAGTCAGCCACCATCCACCTACAACGCCAATCACCCCACGTCCCCACCGCCAGCTATCTGGCTGCTACGGCGGCCCTTGCCACCACCCACAGGTGATTTTTCACCAATTTACCGCTCGCTTTAAGATATCATTTCTAGTGTTTTTTCTCTATTACACTATTAAATTAGAGATTTAGGATTTATGCTGTTCAATTTCTAATATTTAAGTGTTATTTGTTATAAATTCAATGGTTATTTGGTTCAATTTCTAATATTCAGGGTTTATGCAATTAGAGCACTCACATCTCATTCTTTTTTTTATCATTATAATTATACTAAGTGTTACTATTTTTTCTCTTTTCTTTCAATTAAATAATATATTTTTATACATTTATTCTTACCTTTTCTCTATGTTCCACTTACAACCACTTTTAAAAATATTAAAAGTTTATAAGGGTTGAATAGTGAATCCTGAAATTTATAGATGAACAGTAATATTTTCTCTCTACTACACTCACAACCACTCAAAACCATATCATATAATATAAGGACTCTCACTCATATATGTTTAAGAAACGGACTGTGAATGCTCTTAGTTATATGAAATAGGGATTTAAAAGATTAATTAGAGATTTGATATTGAAATTAAAATTAGGTATTTTACTTGTGTTATTTGTAAGTGCAATTTGTATTCTTATTGTGTTATTTGTTATAAAATTAGGGATTTAAAAGAGAAAAAACAAGTTCGTATTGGTAAATTTGGAATAGAAAATTTCAAGAGTATGATATTGGTTCTAATAATGATGATGATATTTGGTTAATAACTTCTTCGAGTTCAATTCCTTCTATCTCAAATGGATTTGATTTGAATGATCTTCCTTCAGACCCCTTTATTAATATAAATGTACAGTAGAAATTTTTTTTACGTTACCCTTGAACTTTCATTTTAGATCCGTCTCTGCTAACAAGATTCCAGTGGACAGGATTGTAGTATTATCATTGTTCATTCCCGATCCTCTGACGGATCCTATTGTAAAAGAAAATATCGTTTCGGATTTGCGAGATCCAAATAAACGGGAGTGCAATATCATCGATGTTCATTCCAATAGACAGGAATAGCACTAGCCTATTGGTTAGTGTGTGGGTATCTAAGGTTAACATACCCTCCACCCTAATAAGTGTTTTGTTGAACTTGTTGAAAAATAGTGATAGAGACCACAAAGTGGAAATCTTGATTGCAATTAGCATAAAGAGATTTCCACAAAGGAAATCTCACGGCTTATTGCATGATATGAATAGCTAGGAACCAACTAAATTTCTCCAATAAACGTGCTTCAATTGACAATATAATTAAATAAATCAAGATGATGGTATTTCTTTGGAAAAAAAAACACCACTAAGTTGCATACTTTGAAGTGGACTTAATGGAATAGTTTTATTTTTGAATTTTTATCATAATTTGTAAACTATCCCTTTTGTGTATGTTCGAGATTTATCGTTATCCGTCAACTTTAAAAAATATATGTAGAATTTAAATTTCCATATAGAAGGTTGATTTATTGATTTCACTATTTAATATTATAACATTTTTTCTATAAACATGTTCTCTTTTTTGTGCTTTCATGGTGCTTAACAATACAAATTTTAATCTACTCCTATTAACCATTTATACATACATTTTACAGGACTAAAACCCTTAACTCTTAAATAGAGGGGAGACACTCTAACACTCGAATGCCAATTTCTAATCTACTCTTATTAACTAGCTATACATACATCTTGTAAGACTAAAACCGTTAACCTATTAAATAAAGGAGAGACACCTTATCACCAGATATCAACTCATAATCTACTTTTATAAATCATCTATACATACATCTTGCTAACCTCTTGAATAAAGGGGAGACACATTAACACAAGATATCAATTCTAATATACTCCTATTAACCAACAATAAATGCATTTTGCAAGACTAAAACCTTTAACCTATTGACTACAGAAGAGACATAAGCTCTAGAATATCAACTTCTTATCTACTCCTATTAACCATCTATACGTGCATTTTACAGGACCGAAACCCTTAAATTCTTAAACAAAGGAAATACACCTTTAACACCATGATATTCTGTACGAACACATTCCAGCTCACATGGCAAAGAACAGTTCTTTGTGTTATCTTGTCAGCAAATCTTTCTTTCACATGTTTACATTATTACACAGTAGCCTAAACCAAAGCATGTGACTTACAGAAAACAAAAACATGATTTACAAGATCAAGAATCTTTCTGGAAACAAATTTCTTGAAAACACTGCCATGATGTGTTAATATGCACAACCACCATTACATACTTTAGCCACAGTTGTTTGAGTTAGACAAAGCATTAGGATTAGGATGAAAAGTGCAAAAGGTTAGAAACGAGAGTGTATCGCGCTAGATATCATAGAAAAAGGCAGTCTTGCTCTTCTGGTACCGCCTTTGGCATCGGGATAGCTTTAACATATCTTTGAGGATATAGTTTTTGTACAGTCGATGATTGTGTGTCCCTTGCAACCATTGGCCTTCTACCATGAAACTTGGCGAGACGATTGACAAATGAAAATTTCTCCAAATCTTGAAAATCCAGGATTACTTCACGAAAAGGCGACCCTCCTTTCTCCAACCTTCATCGCCATTTTAATATCAGTTAATTAAACCGACACACACACACACACACGTGTTATGCTAAAAAGAATAAAACTCCCAAAAAGCGTCAGAAGTCACCAGGAAGTGATAAAAGTTTATCTTTACCTCGAAACATCGTCTTCCAGCCTCTTTGATCTACCAATGAATCCTTCTATAACCTCTAAAAGATCATGCTCACTTCTGCTTTTGGAAGTCATGTTCTTTCCTGCTGGTCTGCGTAAATTTACAAAGGAAAAAACAAAGTAACATATACAAAATTACAAGTAAAAAATGATTATGATAGTTCTTACGAGCATAAACTACGCGCATCAAGTGCTAATTTAGTAGCATAATAGGCAACAATATCACAATGTGTAACAGCATCTTCTGTGAGAACAATGGCTGGTGGAGGTTGAAATAACAGCTGCATAAGCTGTGTTGTTAAACTAAGTCTTCTTTTTCGGTTAATTATCCAACATGAGTCCACTGTTTCTTCATCCAACTCATTCAACTGCAGTTAGATGTAAACTATTTAGTACAAGATGTCGATTTTATAATTCATATGACCGATAAAGAACACACCTTTTCAGGTAATCGGGCCACAGAATGCGCCCACGCAAGTTCAGCAGAGCTGCAATACCTAAACAATATCAAAAGTTAGGTACATTTAGGACTCATTCAACTGTTCTACGTAAAAAATATGATATGCCATACACCTGATATCATGAAGGCTTGAAGATCCTTCTGTCACTTCTTTATGCTTTGGTAGACACCTAAAAGTAGAGGCTTTTCTTTTCTTTGAATTTAAAGAACGCGTATTTTGGTTGCTCGTGTCTAACTGCTGCAAATGAACCGAAGACGGGTTCCTAATCCTGGTATTTGCTGCACATGAGGTACTGGGAAGCTCACAAGATTCTGTAACAGGATTATGCTGCACAGGTGCATCCAACCGTGTGTTTGTCGGACTTGTTGACCGTATTTGATTGTCTTCTTTTTTAACTGAAACTACATGGGATGATATATGATTCAGATCTGGAAGCCGACTCTTTTCAGATATGGGACTTTGAGATGATTTACTGCAAGGATCCTGCACATATATGCATAAACATGAGATTTGAGCCTTAAAGATCCTAACGATTTGGTACGTATGCTCACCGTTTGTTGAGATATCCGCAAAGCGTTCGGATGATTCACTGTTTTTAAAAGATTAGTAGAATGGTTTCCATCACTATTAGAAGCTTCTGCAACTGCAGGCTGCATAAGAACACTCCCACTCCCACTTTGAACCGAACGAAAACCGCTGAAATTCTCTGTTTTCGCAAACATGTTCTTAAAACCAACTGCCCCCAAACTCTTATCATCATCCTTATTACACAAATTAAGATCAACACTACTACTAGATTGATTACCAACAAAGGGTTTACCAAAGATCCCTGCTTGTTGACTTCTGTTCTTGGTCAAGAAACCAGCAGATTCATGAGAATCCGCCAATCGATTCGAAAACCCCTTAACCCAATTCATGTCACCAAACACAAACATTTGAGACGGATCACGAACACGAATACCATAGTTTAGAACTCCAATTTGAGCCCTAGATGACTGTTTATCACAAGTTAAAGATAGCTGATTTATGGCATTTTCTCCTCTAGAATCATCTAATTTTGGGATTTCTTGCATCTGCTTGAACATAATTTCTCCCCCAAACACTCTAATCAACCAAAACCCTTTATCCCAAGTCAGATTTGAACCCTAATTACCAACTAACAAGTTCATATTAAAACACAAATTGGAGCAATTCAAACCCTGATAAACCCCTGCATGAAGACAAATTTCAAGATTTTCCCATCAAAGATAATTTACGCCTGAATTAAAGCTACAAATTAACAAATTATTCACAAGGGTCGCTTAAAGATTGTACAAATTTCTTACTTCTGCAAGTCTTCTTTCTTATGAAGATCAAGATCGACAATCTTTCAGCAATTGCAAAACAGAGGAAGCTGAATGCACCTTCATTGTTCATCTACTCTGTTCTCTCATCACGCACACACACACACCTGTATGTATATATATGTGTGTGTATATTACTTTCTGTCACCTAGATTAACAGGGTATCTTTTAGTCTAAAACAATGAGTGAGAAAGATAGAGTCTTTTTTACAGAGGACTGATATAAACATGTGAGAGATAATGGTTCGGGTTCGGGTTCGGAGTCTGGAGGTTTGGATCCGAGGCTGAGGCTCGGCGACCGAGGTGTTGGTGGTTTGTAGCCGTTGATGAAGATATTGGGTGAAATCGACGGTTGATTTTGAAGAGAGGGTGTTTGTTGGTCTTCAATTATGGAAGATGATGGTACGATCGATGTGAATTCTCAAAACCTACTTGATTTTTGGGACACAAATAGTGTGTTCTAATGAATTTTAAAAAACAAAAAAAAAGAAAAAAAGCAAGAAAAACTAATATTGAAATGTTGTTATGAACCGCGTGTTGATTGTTGAATCCAGATGATAATATATATAATTTTATATAAGAAAAGTACAAATTTAACGTTATTGATACTTGACAACATTCAAAACTTTGAAATGAAAAAATAAAACTGGAACAAACTCGTGCGTTGTAGCCGGACGATTGATAATATTTGAAAGTTCATAAAAAAACTAAAAGTTTATATAAAAACAATACCACCAATACTGTTAAAAAACACGTCGGCACGTTAAAACTTATGTTATAGTCCTTTTGGAATATGCCATATTGTTTTTCTTTTCATTCATGGAAATGAATAAACTTATTTAAAATAATTAAAAATCAATTAACAAAATATAATTGTTAAGTGATTGGAGCTCTTAGAGGCGTTTGATTAAACATAGAGATTTTAGTAGTGTATTATGTATAGATATGGTCATTGTTAAGGTGCGTATCTTGACGTGTGT
Source organism: Flaveria sonorensis (assembly GCA_025506505.1). NCBI lineage: Eukaryota > Viridiplantae > Streptophyta > Magnoliopsida > Asterales > Asteraceae > Flaveria > Flaveria sonorensis. The sequence goes on from CM046438.1 coordinate 10,060,195, forward strand.
TGTATTTAGGTTGCCTCTAATCATAACAGACAATGTTAGTTTTTTCTAGTTTTTTTTTAAATTCTAGATGTGTTTTAGTACTGAATATTGCGTGTTTTTAATATTTGATAAATTGTTTAAAATAACTTTTTGTCCCTCGTCCATTTTAATTCCCATGATATTGAGACCACACCTACAACTTCATACGAAACTAGAATGTTGACTGACCCATAACTTAATTGTGTGTCTTCAAATATGGTTTTACTTTATGATTTCCTAATACTTAAATATTATATTTTATCATTATCCTATTTCCACTTAAACCTACTAACAATTGATGCTTAATGTATTATTAATTATTAATATTACTTAAAATTATAAACTAAATGTTTAAATGTTATCTTTTACATTTTTCTAACTTTATAATATAGATGATTGATTTTTGAATGGAGATGAGGATCGGTGGTAAGATATGAGTCCTATAAATACAACTAAGAGGTTGTAGGTTTTAATCTTACATAAAACAAAATCAATACAGAAAAACTATAGTTATTATGTTAAAAAATATTTAGGTTGCTTTTTGTTTAACATCACCATTTAAAGTTATGTTTGAGCAATAAATATTTAGACCAGTGGTTTGAACAAATGCAAAATGTATTTTCAATGCTTTATTTCTAATGTAAGTTATATTGTAGGTAATTACATGGATGATCTTTTTTGAATCATATTATCACTTTTGAATTTAAGTATTTTGATATGTTATTCGTAATCTCAATGGGATGATTCAGCAAACTCGATAGGTGATATGTTATTCTGTTATGAAAATTTATACACAAAAATAACTTAAAGATTGCATTTTTTAAGTTGTGAATATGAAGATAGGGTCATCCAAAATAGAAAAGAACAAGTTCCCAATACAATTTACAAAAGATGGCATCCTCAGTTATAAATGGAGGTGTCAATGCCTCATGCTCAACTATGGCTCGCCGCTCGCTCGACGTTCTTTCGGAATTTGCTCGAAAAATGCTCATTCGAATTTTTGCTCGGTTGTAAACGAGCCGATCGGCTCGGATCGGTTTGTAAACGAGCCAAGCACAAGCGAAGGTCCGCTCGGCTCGGTTCGGCTCGAATTTATATACATATATATGTTTATATAGTTTATACATAATACTCTAGTTGATTTAGCCTACTATATATAAATTTATAATTATATTTACGCATATTGATCAATCAACCTAATAAAGAATTTCAAACTAAGCATAAAATTTAAATCCCAAGCCGCTAAGAAACAAGTTTTGTCAATCATCTCCCGCTCTCACCGTCATCTTTCTCTGCAATATACTCTCCGTCTTATCGGCTACAGTCTTAGCATTATCGTCAGCCATAACATATTGTTATCCATAAAAATGTTATGTTATGAAATGTGATACTTTTTAAGTCATTAACACATGTTAACCGCAATATAAAATCGTATGACATACAAGATAGTTGGGTTGTACAATTTTTTCGGTGCTCGTTTGCGCTCGCTCGACGCTCACTCGAAAAGTTAACGCTCGAAAAATGCTCGTTCGATTTTCTGCTCGGTTGTAAACGAACCGATCGGCTCGGTTCGGTTTAGAAACGAGCCAAGCACGAGCAAAGGTCCGCTCGGTTCGATTCGACTCGTGAACAGCCCTATGCTCAACTAATCAGTTTCCAAAGTCTCTTACTCTCTCTCTTTTCATTTTTACTTTACTCTAAAGAACTCGAACTGATTCTCACGCTAATAACTTATCGAAGGAGAAATTTGTTCTTCTTCTTAGGTTCCTAGAGACGTCCCTCATCAACCGCTTCTATTGTAGCAACACTGATGGTCTCACTGTCTCATCTTTTGATTGTAAATTGGAATAAAAAAATAATATAACATGGGACGAGTGATGAAAAATCCACTTCTATTTTTTTAATGTTTCTTTTTCTGATGTTTGTTTAGTTTTATCTAACCACATTCTTTAGTTATATAATTTCAAAAAAAAAAAAGTTTTGCTCTCGTCTCACAGTTCTCAGAGAACCGTAAAAAGAGATTTTCCAAAATATGTTTGTTTGTTAAAAGACAAGTATTTTATATTTAGTTATTATCAAATAACACATTTTTCTACGTGTTTACTCTATCTGTATATCATAAATCTACGCCTTAATAAAGACAACAACACATATTCTGTTCGATTTCATGTTTCTTTTTCTTGTTGTGTATGCTAATTAATTGTCAATTATTATACTATGCCACGATTATGACTGGATTAGGTGAGCTTTAATTGTCGTAACCTTTTGTTTTTTATTCAAATCTTCCCAAAAGCATAGTATTATAGTAGAGCCTGTCAATATAACGTTACCCAAAATCAATTTTTTTGAGATTTAGAAAGTTTATTGTAGTTGTAAACAACATGGGGATGTAGCTCAAATGGTAGAGCGCTCGCTTTGCATGCGAGAGGCACGGGGTTCGATCCCCCGCATCTCCATTTTTTGATATTCTTTATTATTTCCTGAAGCTTACGGTTTTTATTGAAACCCGTTAGGGTTGAACTCAGACCACCGGTTTGTACCGCTCAAATCGGTGCTACCCGAACAAACCCGTCAAAATAAAAATAAAAACCAAGAATGTAATCAAAGAAAAAATATCACTTCCCTCTCTGGAAACCAATTCCTAACCCGAAACGGACCGATAAAAGACTTAAATTAAACTGAATCGAACCGATAACTTCCCAATCCGAAAAGCAGTTTTGGATCTAAAACCATGGGCGGAGGATAGTGGAGACCAGGGGGGGGGGGGGGGCTTTTTTTCGACGGTAGTGTAAATTTTTGTGTCGGTAATGTAAATTTTATATAAATATCAAGTTCGCCCCCCTTAAAAAAATTAATTTCGCCCCCGCCCCCCTTACGAGAATGTTCAAGCTCCGTCACTGCCTAAAACACATTTTGATATTCGTTGATCCAAACCCAAAAAACAAGTTTGTAATCCTCTCGCTCATCGGCTCTATAAATGGTCATTGTTTAAACTTTTTTAATAAATAGATGAGTGGATATTAAACGTACTTTAATGAACCTAAATGTATGAGTGAGATCACTGGGACATGGGGAAACATAATTTTTTGTTCTTAGTAATAAATAAATAAAATTCTCATTGAACGGTTTATTAAACATAGTTTGTTTCTAACTTGTTGGTTTTCCATTAGGATGCGTTAATCTGCAACGCTAGTTATTAGTTGATCATTTTTTGCATCTGAGCACTTATAATCATGATCAGGGAAAAATATGCAACAATATATTTTTTTACATAATTTGAGAGAAATATGCAACAATATATATTTTTAAAGATAAACCAGACTTAATGTTTGAGCTTAAGCCTGGATGTACGGCTCATTGGGCCTGATCTTTCCCTCAAAAGGTCATCATCTCTTCCTTCACCACGCCTCATCGCGCCCATCACGCCACATGTGTTGTGGTGTTCCCCATCGCACCCGTGCCTATGTGGCAGGGGTAGCGGCCCACAACACACAATCACAAATTGTTGTTACCACACACAAGTATGACGCCCGCATTTAACGTACTTGATATGGGCATTCATTATTTTAATTTGGTTCAAATCATTCAAATTTCGAATTAAATTGACTGGTCATTATTCTTATCTGGTTTGAATCATTTAAAATTCGATTCTAATTGAATTCAGGTCAAAGATTCCAGTTTCGATTTTTTTTCTTATTTGATTCCAGTTTCGATTTTTATGTATCGTAATACTATATTATATAAGTTTTTTATATTTTTTTGTTTTAAATATGAGTTTGAGCTATGTCTAATACTTTTATGGACCAATTTACTAACCGAGCAAAGGCTTTAAAAGTATAAAAATACTAAAACTAAACAATATACTATATTTCTTTGTTTGAGACTATTTTGATATTTTACTGATTATGTTTTTATGCTTCTTATTATAAATTTGTAACGACATATGAATTAAATTGTTAAAAATTTTTAGAAGCACTGATTTTTTTTTTAAGATTTAGGTTTGTTTTTTATTTAGTTTATTCGAATTCGAATGAGGTTATTAAAATCTAATATTGTGATTATTATTCAAATTCAAATTGAATTCAAATTTAGTTTTGAAATATCCAAATTCGAATAAATCAAACCCAAATTCAATTCGAATAACCACTATAATACTTGCAATATATTTATACAGTTTTTCTCCATAGATCTAATACATTTAATGAACACAAAAGACATGACGATTGCTTTCATCGTATTTATATTTCATCTTCCTGATTCGGCTATTTTAAGAAAGAAACTAAAAAAATGTTTTTTTCTTTGAACTGGTTTTTGACGTTAGATAATGTGAGAAAATAAGGTGATCATATTCACAAAACCAAAACATGCCTTCTTTTTCTTTCTCTTGAATTGCCACAATTTGCAACTATGATATGTGATGAATCTCTATTTGGAGTAATGAATTCTTAGTAAAAAAGCATGTGAGTTGTTTGTGGGATGTAATGTCAAACAAATATTGTGAAATTGTGAGAAATCGTATTTTTATTTGAGATATAAAAGATGAGGATTATAGGTTGACTCTGTATCACAAGCATTGCAACCACAATCACGAAAGCATTATTATTATTATTTTTTTTAAGTGCAAGCATTGGAAGATAACCCGATCGTTGCTTGTGAAGCAGGGTCAACCTATCAGTGACTCTACTTCACTTGCATTTTTAACATTTTTATGTCACATAAGAATTTGTTCTCTTGCAATTCACATACTTTTTTGTTTGACATGATATCCCACAAACCATCACTTGCTAAACTTAGACACACATCTTGTCTACCTCGTGATGTAAATATGACTTCTGGTTCAGGTATTATCCATGGTTTTTTATATATATATACACGTCACGTAAGAAACATACCAACAAAAACAAAAGAATAGAGATTTAATAATGAGTATTATATAGGTGAATTGGGTTAACTAATTGGTTGTTTGTAGCCTTTTAATGGTTATTAAAATATTTTAATTTAATAATCATTAAGAGACCACCTCTTAGTGGTTCATAGTCTCTGAATAATTAAAAAGTAACCATTAAAATGTCATTTAGAATTAAGATTATTCCTTAACTATTAAGAGGTTGTCAAATAACCCTTAAGTATGATTGGAATTGCAACTACCAACATTCATTTTTCAAGCCTATTAATGACAACATTTTTTTCAAAACGACAAAACACAATCATCTAATCCTACTTTTAAATCTACATTACTGTCTTCAAGATGGGACTTGAATTTTCAATCGTATCATGAGGGATATTCGTAGGTACACATCGTCATTATCAAGCTAGAAACCATTTGGTAATGACTCAAATAATTACTGTCAAGTATTAAGGTGGCCTGATGGCTAGTGGGTTGAGTAATGGGTAACGAAAGCTAATTTGATTGTTTTTTAGTATGTCAAATAAGATTATAAATGTTATATAACTTAATAACAATCTAGAAAATAATATGACTTATGAGGTTTTATGCATTAACTATAGAGTTTATGCGACTTGTTTGACCTATACGAGTTGTATTATATCAAGCTATTAATTTGTTTTATCCATTTGACTTATCACAACTAAACAAAACTCAAATATACCCTTTCAATACTTAGGTTGGAATTGATGCCTAATTTGTTTAAGTCATGAGTTGGCCTTCTCATGTACTAGTAAGTTGTTTAAATTATATCAAGGTCAAAGCAAGTCCTTTAGCTGTTAAAATCTGATGTTTTGATGATAAGTTCACTAATGGGTAGTGAGTTGTTTGGTGTTCAGTACTCAAATCGGGTTTGGAAAACTTGAATTTAAATACGATTTGATTCGAAAAACACAAATTCGAAAATAGATTCGAATTTTTAAATTTTAATTTGATTCGATTCCAAGTTTTTTTATCGAATTTGAATCGAATTTCAAATTTGTGATTTTTGATTCGAAATCGAATAAACATATACATATAAATTATATATACTAAAAAAGATGCTTAATCTAAAAAGGCTAAAAATGTTTGTGAGATTGACACGTGTCATTTTATTGTTTTAAATAGAAGGGTATTTTGGTAATTGTGTCAAATACAACAACTTAATGTGTCTTATACGTTCATTGTGTAATATATTTTACATCATTTGTTATGTGTGTTCATCATTTATGTTTTATATTTTAGATCATTTTGTGTTATTTTTATAATTGTTTTGTGTTATTTTTATAATTGTTTTTATAGATTATAAACTTGTTATCTAACATTGTGTTTTACAATTAGAAATACACAATGACATACTTTCACCAATATATTTTTCAAAACTCATAGTGTTGAATATAACAAAATATGTTATGTTTGTTATTTATTTTTTTAAAAATTATACAAACTTGTTATCTATCATTGTGTTTTACTATTAGAAGCACATAATGATGTTATTTCACACATTTATTGTTCAAAACTCATAGTGTTCAAGATAACACAATGACGATCAACAGACACGATGATACATTATGTTATTTAATCATTGTTTTTAATGTAGTAGATTAATTAGTTGTTAATTTATATTGTGTTTTACATATTATAGATACACAACAATGTTATTTCATAATTATATTTTTTAAAATTATTATTTTAAAAAACATAATAGTATTCAGAAAAAGACAATAACTAACAAAAAGACACAATTAACTGAACTAAAGACACAACGACGAGATATAAGTTTAATAGCGTAAATTTTTTTAATTTTTATATAACAATACTGTACTCGTTTGAAAGATAAAGAAATGCTTGTTTTTTGGTGTAATTTTTATAAAAAAATAATGTCCTATATAAAAGTTATGAATGTTTTAAAAAAATAAGAAAACATGAAAACAATCAACAAAAGTGACTATTCCTAAAATAAACTATTACAAACTTTTACCTACAATTTTAATCTCAACTACTGATTAATTAAATGGATGGTTGAGATTACTTCTTATACTTTTTAGTTTTAAAAAACTTTGTATTTAAACTCTTTCCTATATATACATATAATATACTTATTTATTTTATATTTTACATTTTATATAAATAAATTATGTATATATATTTAATCATTTTATACTTTAATACCTTAGATTCTTATTTTAAATTTCCCAACTCCGACTTCTTCTTTACTTTTTTTATATAATAAAGATTATTAGTTTTAAAATTAAAAATAAATATAATTATTTTTGGGTCAATTCAAATTCGATTAGTATTCGATCCAAATTCGACAATCAAATTCGAACTTGGTTTTGAATTCAAATTCGAATACGAATAGAATCCTTCGAATCTAATTTGAATTCAAATCCAGTTTTAAAAAATCAAAATTCGAATAATTCGATTCAATTAATTCGAGAATTCAAAATTCGACTCGTTGAACGTATCATGTATTAGTGAGCATCACGTCATACTAGTTTAAAAAAGGCCATTTAAGTGTCAATGATCTATTTTTATACTACATTACATTTTTTGACAAACTTATACCAACAATGTTAAGAAATGATCATATTCATATCTTACAGAAAAGATATAAGTATTCTTACTACACAGCATTTTCTAGCTTTGTTTGACTTATAAACATGCTTAATTAGTTTTCATATCATCATGTTGTAAGTACATATGCACTATTCAATCATTTTGTAATTCAGAATGCGAGAAAAGCAAGTGCCAAAATGAGGTATTTCCTGTTCACCTAATTTTAGATATTAAACATGCTTTAAAGTTTAAACAAATAATAATTTACAATTTGAAGATGACGATTCAAAACTTTTGTAAAGTTATACAAGTAGATAATGTTTGGAATTAGATTTTTAATGAACTGCATGAAAATGATATGAATTTAAAATTCAAATACAAATCTAGATTAAACATAACTTTATTTGTGAAGCAAATAATATATTTAGAGACGAGGGCTGGATGTTTACACCATTATTAAACAAAGGAAATACAAAATCAAAACCATGACTTCGTTGACATCTCTCTTAATTACCACACTTTGAAACTATATTAAGTGATGTACCTCTATTTGGTGTGATAGAATCAGGATCATTATAGAACCACTTTTATTTTCAGAACCAAAAGAACCATTGATTTATATAAATGTAAATTATGAATCATTGATTTACATAAATGAAAGTTAAAGCTGACGATATTTAGTTTTTTATATAGTTTATTGTTCATGTCTGATATACACATATGTAAAATAGATTAAGTACCATCAAACTTAATTTACACTTATGTAAATCAATGGTTCTGTGGTTCTGAAAGTAAAAGTGGTTCTGTAATGATCTTAACCCTGGTTTGTGATAAATCTTTAGTATTAACGCATGTGAAGGGTTTGCGGGATGTTATGTCAAATCAATATTCTGAAATTGTAAAAGTATTCTTAGTTCGGAAAAAAGATGGGATATTATGGGTAAGTACAACCTGCGTCACAAGCATTGTAACAATAATCACAAAAAAAGATTATTTTAATTTGCTTTTTTTATTTGCAAGCATTGCAACATAATTAGTCGTTGCTTGTGATGCAGGGTAATTTTAACATTCTTTAATCTTTATGCCAAATAAGAATTCATTCTCTTGCAATTCACATACTTATTGATTCGACATAACATCCCATAAACCGTCACTTGCTAAAATAAGACAAGTGTTTTGTCTACCTACATCCATGATTTTATACATATGTCACCGGAAAAAAACATATCAATAAACAAAAATGAAGAGAATAACAATTAATAATGAATATCGGTGCCGGGTTATACCAAGTGAGGTTGGGATTTGCACCTACCTACATCTATTTTTTAAGCTTTTTAATGACTTAAAAACTTTTTAGAGCAACAAAGATACACCATCTAATCGTAGTCTTAAATTTACATCATTCTTTCCGAAAAGACTCGAATCATTAACATCATGGGAAGGAACACTCTCTGCATCAAATATGATTACAAATAGGATTATTGGATCTTACTAATCTTAACTTTCGTTTATTAGCCGGGATTAATTCTTCTCAGAAAATGTTTACAGATACTTCTAACTTTAAGCTTATTTTATTCTAATAATCTTTTACTAACTGAGAGTTAATATCGTTAGTTTTTTTATGACGTGGACTACTCATATGGCCAAAACACTAAGTAGAAAGTTGAAATCAACCATTATATTTGTCAACCTGAAACTTCTACACCCTGAAACCCGTCAATTTTCACCTCTTGATTTGAACCACTTGACTCGTTGGAGGTAGATTTCAGGTGACGATTGAGGTTAGACATCGAAAAACGAACCTGATAGAGGCTGCGCGGCGACGGAGTTGAAAAATTACTCAAATTTGGCCCAATTTCATCAAAAAAACTAACAGGGGTTAACTCTCAGTTAGTAAATGATCGTTGCAGGAAATAAGCTCAAAGTTGAAAGTGTCTATGAATATTTTCTGGGTTGAGATTAATCCCGGCCAATAAATAAAAATTGATATTATTAAAATCCAATAACTCTTACAAATAAATATTATATATTAATTATCAACTTTAATATACATACATGTTGTACTATATGTTTTATTGGTAGTACTCATCTTTTGTTTTTTATTTGTTTAATCTTTAATATTTTTATTTTAACCCAATACTTTACATCTTATACAATTTAGTCCTAACAATTTTTTTACTTTTAACTTTAGTCCAAAATACTTTTCATATTATACGAATTGTTCGTTTACATTTCGCTCTAAATTTTGTGAGTTAACACGCCGGAACGTGCGTGTGTGGTTCAACGTTTTTACGCTTATTTTTCCCATTTAATGGCCCCGTCGCAACACACTGGTCCTAGATCGACTTTTATTGTTTTATATGTTTTACGTTTTGCCTGCGTGGTTCAATATTTTTACGTCTACTTTTTGTTTGGTTTTATTTTTTTTATTTTTTATTATTAATTTTTATACGAGCTTTTTCGTTGTTGGTTGTCACTAGCGGTGGTGTGTCACTAGTGTTACTTGGTATAATTTTACGTATCGCTGCAACGCGAGGGGCTTAATACTAGTTACTACTTAATAATAATATTCTAACTAAGATGATTTATGAGGTTTTATGATCTTTAGTATAGACTTTATCTTGTTTAACCAATATATTATTTTATAAGATACAAATTTATTTTATCCATTTGACCTATCACAGCTAAAACAAATTATACCAAATACCCTTTCTTTCAAGAAGTAAGTTGGTTGAAGTTACTATCTAATTCGTTAGTAAAAGTCAAAGTCCTTAATTAGCCTTGTTATGTGTTATGTTATAGGTTATATCAAGGTCAAAACTAGTCGTTTAGGTGTCAAGAACTTGTATTTGATGATAAGTCCATCAATGGGTTGTTAATAAGCCTTTGATGTATTGGTGAGTTTTTTTAAGGTTACACCACCTTGTATTATGTCAAAACACGTCTACATTACATTTTCTGAGAAATTTATACCAATGATGTCAAGAAATGATCATATTCATATCTTATGAAAAAACATATACTACATCACATTTCCTAGTTGAAATGATTATTTTCGGATCCTACATATAAACTTATCACACATGTTTAGTTAATTTTCATATCATCACATTGTAATCCAAGATACATGATATCCAAGTGAAAAATGAGGTATTTTCTATTCACCTGATAAATTAACTTGTCAACAAATAATCACTGTGAGAGCTAGAAAGAAATATATATCAATGATGTGCACCGTACGGGTTCACACCTAATTGCATGCCTTGAGCACACAAATGGAAATCATTTAAAGCACTCATAGACCCAAATATAGACCCAAATATTTCGAGACCACTAATTTCAACATTAATCGACCTTTTATATATGAAGATATTAAAATAGAGTGAAGATTTACAAAACCGACATACATCCATGTAACTCTTCGATTCTACATGTATTGCCGATTTTAACTCCAAGACCAGCAATTTCAACAAACTAGCTAGTTACCACAAACATTAGCTTTTCGAAATCTTGTTGTAGAAGTATGGGTGTTCATCGGATCGGATAACGGATTATTCGGATCGGAAAATTTCAGGACCCTATCCGAAATCCGATCTGATCCCAATAAGGATTTTTCTATCCGATCCGAATCTATCCAAATTCAATTTGGATCAGATTCAGATATATCCAAATATTCCAAATTTATCCAAATAAACCAAATAACATTTTTTTTTCTATTTTTTTGTTTCTATTTATTTAATTATTTGCTAATTTTTTATCCTTAACATTTTATAAGTTGGAAATCACAATAAAAGATATAAAACTAAAAAATAAAATTTGACTTGTACACAAATTCAAAATTAAAACATAATAGGTAATTGTATAGAACCCAAATATTAGAATCTTTAATTTAGAACGACGGTCGATTATTGCATAATTATTTAGGATTATGACTAGAATGTGTAAAGATTCTTGTGTATTGAGTTGAAAACATAATAAATAGTTGAGTAATGAGTATTGGGCTAGAAACATAGTTGAAGTCTTATTCGGATTAATCGGATATCCGAATAACCCGAATAAAAAACTTGTGATATCTGAAATCCGATCCGAAATCCGAATAAGGAATTCGGATTCGGATGAGATCCGATCCGAATATTCGAATAAGGATTTGGATCGATTATTCGGATTCGGATAAGAATCGGATTTCAGATATTTTTGGATATCGGATTTTTTGAACACTCCTAGCTCAGATGCGATATTCAACATCACTTTTGTCATTTTTAACTTCAGAATAACAACCATCCCAACATATATTTAGTCAAATGCATTTATAATATAATTTTCAACCAACATACACTAGTGTAACTCTTCGGCACCACATGTTTGCCGAAGAATGCATGTAAAAACCAGAAAGGTCTGAACCGATGATGACTATAAAGCCTGACAATAAATCTCGTTTGAAATCTTATCTTAGATATTTTGGCGGACCAGGCCTACATAAATTTTTTTTGGAATCTAATATTCTTTTGTTGCATGACACAGTCTAAATCATTCTGTTCCTTTCAATTAATCATTATTAACTTCTTGAATTTGCTTGTGGAATGGATCACACTTGTGACTTATTGACTTTTGAAAAATCAATCTTTCAAGGAAGAAACTTAACATGAATACAAGATGTATTGACTTTAGAAAAGTCGATCTCTCAAGGAGGAAACTTAGGATGAACAAAATTGACCTTGAGTCATCCTTTCGGTATTTCTCTATCAAGACTATCATTACGCAATTTTAAGCTCTAAGAATGATAATAATTTAGTAGGGTTGCAATTATTGTACATTGGTAGATGATTGCTGTTTTAACATATACTTGGTCTTTATTTGTGAAAACACATATCAATTTTTGTAAAAACTTAGAACTCGTGAAAAAAAGAAAATTTCAAAATTGGTTGGATCCATGCTATTAGCCTTTTTATGACTTTAGTTTCTTTAATTGTATAGTTTTTATTAGATATTTTAGTGTAATTAAAATGACTAATGACTAACTGGATGATAATATCCATCAAGCAAGTCAGGAGGTGCGGAGTGCATACTTGTTTGAGTTTTCAACCCTTCCCTGCAAATACTGATTTTGAAACTATTGGTCATTCTGTTCTTTCTTCTGGTTCACGAATATCACACAACAAAACATACTAATTCTTGATCTCGTCTGAGTTATATTCGATTGATTTATTCGGGTGAACCACCGAATAATTTCGATCTGAAAGTGATCTTCACGACTCTCAGATTATCCTACTTTAATTTCAATTATTCTACAGTTTTTTCAAGGATATAAAGAAGTCGACGATGGAGGGAAAACATAGATAACGGGTAGCAAAATGAAAAGGGGATGTGTATATCAATTTTACTATCATGTGAAGAGACATTTATAGATTTAAACTAAATAGTCTTTCACATGAGGAAACAAACATGATCCTAAGTTGTAAAAATGTGAAATTAAAACCATAATTTTTCAAACTTGGGACAATATCCAAAAGGTTAATATAAAGTAATGACTATGTGTAATTATTATTATCTATACCTTAAAAAGCATAATAAAAATCATTAAGCATATAGTACAACTTAGGATGCATGATTTTTTATAACAAACAAGTAATTTGGTTAAACTTTAAGGTTATTTATTTATCTTTTTATTTGTCCTCTTCCAATGTTTGGTATTTTCATATTTTAATTATAATTAATTTAAAACATATTTTTTATAAATTTATGATATAATGTTTATAGAATTTCAAATACATAACAGTGACATGCTTATTTTTACTTACATTTTGCTATAGATTTTAAAGGAAACCGACCTCAACTAAATACAATATATTTTTAATTTTTTCCACAACCGTAATGCATGGGTTTGTAATGATTTCGTTTTTTTATGTAAAGTTTCAAATGTATTCGACAACGTTTGTGTTTAATTTTTCTTACACTTATTGCGCGATTTGCGACAATGTTTCAACTTGGTATTTTCTTGGTGCCCCGCATTAAGTCATGGGCTTAATACTAGTTTAGTTTATAAAGTAGGGATTATTAAGTTTTTTTAGGGGTTGTTTGTTTCAGCATGTGAATGGTTCAACACTTAATGGTTCAGACTGTTTGTTTCGTGAGCAAATGTCTGAATAGTTCATACATTTGTCTCTGAATGATTAAGCATTATACTAATGTTGAATGGTTAAAACCTATTATCTGAATTGGTCAGACATTTGCATTTGAATAGTTAAACGATATACTAGCTTTTAATGATTCAGACATCTTAATCGTTTAACACTTAATGATTTAAACTTTTTATTAGTTTAACGGTTAATCATTTAAAAATTATCAAACAGCTCCTTAGTCAAACAAACAATAGTAAACCCACCGAATTGAACGTTACCACTACCAGGTTCCACCAACGGTCATTTCATTATTTATAAATTATACCTTTACTTTATCTTTTTCCACACACACTGACAAAATCCCCAAATAAATCAAATACCAGCATATTGATCCCACTTCAACCTTAAAACCACCATCTACCCTCTGCAATTGCAACCACAATCTCATCAAAACTCTCAACAATGGATCAAAAGTCTCCATCAACACCTTCACAAGAAACACCATCGCCAATTCAACCACTTATAACGAATTCTCCTAAAATCAGCACCCCAGATAGACTTACAGTCCCAAAAGCATTCAAATATCAGGAAATGTAAGTGAATTTTGTGGGTGATTCTTGAAATTAATAAAAAAGCTATCTTGGTGATAAAGTTTGAATCTTGATTTTGGGTTTTGTGTGTAGGTATAAAAGCCCAACTGATCAAATCATGTCCCCTGTTTCCAAAGGGCTTCTTGCTAGAAGTAAGTTGATGAAATCATCTTCTCTGTTGCCGCCATCAGCTGCTAGCAATCAACATCATAAGGTACAACTTTTCATGCTGCAGACAGCAGCAGATTCTTGATTCATCATTTTATGAATATTGTCACTGATGTGAGGTTGTGTGATGCTTGCAGATTCAAGCTTCGAAGTTTCAAGATCTGAGTGGTCTTAAAACTTGATTATTTTAAGTTGAAATCTTGATTTGTTCAGATGGGTCTGATTATATGTTATCAGAATATCATATTGTTTGATTGAATCTTTAGCCATTTGCAGATATGGTTTAGTGCTTATGAATCTTGAAATCTTGATTTGTTCAATTGGGATTGACTTGATATTATTCTAATCTAATTATGTTTCATGAAGTCTTGTACCAATTCTAAAGGATATAAAGTCTTCTGCTTTTGCTCTCTTTCTGTAGCTAAGTCATCTTTAATTACTCTGAATTAATGAACTTAGTTTATGTATATCATCATGGGTCGCGTATATTGAGCCATATATAGGCGGAACCAGAAATTATTGGTTGGGTCGTTATAAAGTTCTATTCTCTACCGACTGTAACTAGGGATCTATCTTCCATTAAAAAGAAACCTTTGATATTACAAAAGAAAGTCTAATGTGACGATCAGGGTCAGCGGACCCTTTGACCCTCACTTGGTTTCGTGATAGACCAATATGCTTCAAGAAGAAGCCACACAATGAAGTGGCAACTGATATGATTTGTGATTGCAAATTTCTGTAATAATTTTCATTCCAAATTAACTTCATACCACTGAATTGAGCCAACATCTCCATCGATTTCGAGTTCACAAACCGACTTAACAAGAAACGAAACAGCATCATTAACGGATTCAAATCTTGCAAGGTCCGGTGGCAGTGATTCGCCCGGCCAATTTTCCAGCCACCCTTTGTCTCACTCTTAGTTCTTACTCATTCACAAATTCTTCAGCCTTACCTGGCTCCATAAGTACATATGTATCTGTTTCCATGTTTGATCTCCTTCTCCTTGCTGCATATACCTGTTTACATGCTACCAATATGCATAAATAACTGACCCTTTTTACGCAACATGCGTGTAATTTCATATTTTAAGAAACTGTAAAGATCTTGCCTTTGTTGCATTCATATGCTGCCTTTTCGCTATGGTAGATATGGGGTAAAAGTGGCTCGAGTAACTCAAACATTGAGCTGCAAAACTTGACTTCTGTTGGACAGATGATTGTGTATGATTGTAGTCTTTTGATGTATTCTTTCCTGAAACTGAAGTAAAACTGATTAGTAGAAGCTTCGAAAAGCCGACGATTTCAGCTATAAAGTAGCCAAAGTTCAATCACAATGATGCCGATGAACCTTTTGTAATGATAAAATCTAACAAAGAGCATACCGCGAAGCCTGAATTTGGTTTTGTGATTTGATTATGTTGTTTTGCGTAAAGCTACTCAGCTACAAATGCAATTACTTGTACCTATCAGTTATGTTTAACTAACAGCCGTCAACTATTGAAAATAAGCATACCAACAAGTAACACATACATCTCACAACTAATAATTCATACCAACAACTAATTTTCTCAAACATACTCGTGACGAAAAACTTAAAAATGAAAATAAGCATTGGCTTGTTTATGTAACACATAACCTTAAATATATTCAATTAATTTTGTTAATGAAAAATATTAAATGAGCATTATGATGTTTGTGAGTAACCGTCCAAACTCGTTACCAGGAAACTCATATCCGTCAATACTCTACCACACGACCACGTAAAATGCAAGTCGTGCTAATCACATGACCTTCAAGGGGGTTAAAGCCGAAAGGTAGTAAGCAAATGGAATTCATATTCAAACCTAATTCCTCTGTTAGAGAGACTCAAACGCTTACCACTATATCATAAAAAGACCAGTAAAAGCTTATCGCTTACAAAAGTCTTGATACTTGAATTTACCTTTGAAAATTGAAGTTCCATGGCTGAAAACCTTGTTTTGCAGACCTACTTCAATAGCCATACCACAAGATATAATGAAATCGCTTTCAAATTTCAATGATGAACCACAACCTCTTATCAAGTTATCATAGACTCATAGTATTCTAAATCTTTCATTTCACCCCCTCATCTTCTACCATACTCCCCAACCCGCCCCCAAACTTTCCGACAAACAGAAATACCCGTCACAAAAGCTCTTCCCGCGTCTATAAACATGGAGAAAGCGTTACCCTAAAACAACGGTGAACCTTCAGTTATTCAATCATCAAACCCTAACCCTAATCCCCTCATCTTCTTCTTCAATTTCGTTTTCCGACCATTTTCCCGTCGTTCGTCGCTAATTCAGGCCAACATTGGTGCCGCCGGCGATCTTAACCCGTTGGGTCCGATCTGTTAGGGGAATATATTCAAGTAAGTTCAGTTACTACCAAATTCATGTTTAATTTCATAGATCATCGTTAGTTTCGTGTGAATGTTGTGGATTAAGCGTAATTTAGTACAATTCAACGGTTTTATCAGCGAATTGTTGCGATCTTAAGAACTGTTGATCATCGCCATGAGATTGTATTCGTTTTTGTTTGATTTTGAAGCCCTAGATACGATCTGATGCACGAATGTAACTAGTGCTGGTTGATCATAAGAACTGTTGTGAACACACGAATTGTGGTTTGATGTTGTGGATGATCTGTTGAACAGAACAAATGGAACGTAATAATGGTGGTGGTAGCAGTGAGCATTTGAATTTACAGAATGATGTTAGTACTAGCGGCATCGTAGATGAGGGCTCACTTGATAATGACAGAGTTGTTGTATATCGTTCGTCGTCTTGTTCCTCTTCGTGTTCTAATCGTTTTGAAGTGGATATTGGTGAAGATGCTGCAATGTTTCTTGAATTCGAGGGGAACGACTCTACGCCAGTAGTTATGAGCCCTGAATCGCCTAGCATCATAAGTGCATTGCCTCAAGCTTGTGACTTGAACGCGTTGTATGGGTCTCCTAAACAGTCTCCTCCTGTTCAAGTGATGGGGCAACCCGCGGGCTGTGATTTGAATCATATTCCATCACCCATGTTTGGTCCAAGACATAGGAGTAATTCAGAATGGAGTCTAGCGTCCAATGAGTCGTTGTTTAGTATCCATACGGGGAATAATAGCTTCTCTTTGGATGGTGGTTTTTTCATTAGCAAATCTGGAGAATTTAACTGGATCGACGATTATTCTTGTTTTACACCTGATGGCAGTAAGTCCTGCATGTCACCTGTCCTGCCAACAGTGATCGACGCATCAGCAGAAAATGAACGGAAGAGTGCTAGTACGAACAGTGAATCTGGAGAGAAAGAAGAAAACATTGAAACCCAAAATGGGTCGGCGATTGATTCTGAAAGGGGAAAGGGAAAATCTTCTGCTAATGCTGCAAACATTTCTTGCCTTTCTGATGCAAGTTGTCAAAGCACCAATTCATTTGCATTCCCTATGTAAGCTAACTTCTACTTCATTACAAAATTTGTTAATAACATAATGCTTTTGTTACCAGATTATAATGTTACGAAATCATGTTTTGTACTCTCAGACTTACAGGAGGCAGTCGCAGTCCAAGTCCAACAAAGTTAGAGGCTGAGAAACCGCAGTCACCACCATCAACACCGCCAGCAGAGGCGGCACAAACTACACCTAAAGCTCCCCACACAATCCCTAAAGCTGGTGGCAACCAATGGTTCCATTGCTTCTCATGTTTCCCAATATGCTGTTAATGTTTCAACAATGACACCATTCAGTGAGAAGACACAAGTTTATGCCCAATAACAGCATCCCCGGCTGCATTGATCCAAGAAGCCGCCTAAGCTAAGGTATAGAATCTTAAACCTTTTGTGGCTCATTCTACCTTGTGGTTTGATACTTTGATGTTAATCAGCTCTTTAACGATGTTAAGAAAATGAGGTGGGATTATATGTGGGTATTTGAAAACCCAATCATCGTTCGGATCTGTAGCCGTTGTAAGCATATACATGTGTGTATATATGCCCATTGAAATAATATACATTTTGATAGTAATGGGTACAAAAGATTGGTTAAAGTTGGCTTGGATTTGTTCTAGAAACGTATAGATTAAGCGCCTGATATCTCATTGTCGTACAAACTTTGGGTTCGAGATTTTATTAATCCTTGTGTTTGATCAACCTCAAGATTGGAGAGTAATAATAATGTGAGATTTATGTAGGCATTGATCATGATCTTCTATAAAAAAAAAGGATTAATTTTAATTTTGCTCCCTAAGTTTTGATTAAAATAACTATTTTCCTTCAAAAAATTAAAAACATCAATTTACCTCAAAATGTTTCATATGTTGTTTCAATTTCACTCAAAAGTTTCATCATCTTGGATAAAGTTGAAACAACTAATGAAACTTTTAAACTGAAATTAAAACAACTTATGAAACTTTTAGAGGTAAATTAATGTTTTTAATTTTTTGGAGGAGAATAGTTATTTTTAACAAACCTTGAGGAGTAAAATTGAATTTAACTCAATAAAAAAAGATTTATATGGCTTTTTTTAGTGTTTTTTTTCTAATGAACAGTTGAATTTCTAAAATTTTAAAATCATAGGCATTGTTATTTTCTATTTAGGAGTTACATAGATGCAATATTGTGTTGGAAGCTGACATGTACCATGTCAGAATACGTACGTTCTAACAAACATTTAGATAAAACTCAAATGGAATAAAGTTTACTAACGTTTATAGAAGTTGTTCTGAACATATAAATGAGGCTTTATGTATAGGTGGTTCTAATAACTGATACATTATGTTTGGTCTAAGTGATTGACATATTAATTGTAGTTTTAAATAAAAGAAAATATTAAATCTCGTCCATGGTGGTGAGCGGTAAGAGCATTCACAACCCACCATTCATCTTCATCTCTATAATTACATTAAAAATCGTTACTTTTTCTTTCTCCTTTTCAATTAAATAATATTTTTATGCCTTTATCATTACAATTTTTCTCACATTCACTCACAACCATTTTCAACAAATATTAAAAAATTAACAGAGATGAACAGTGTTTTACCAAATATAAAGATGAACAGTAGCATGTTCTCTAACATCCACTTACAACCATTTATAACCATTGTTTATAATATAGAGATTGCATTACAGATATATAGAGAATGAGGAAGATGAATTATCTCAATGTGAACTTTTAAACACTATCTTATTTTCACTAAACACGTAAATATATTCATTTATTAAAAATCAAACTTATGAAGCAAATTATATAAACACACCACATGATATTACTTGTAATACGATAGAGAATGTAAACGATTATATATCAATTGAGACTTATGAATATGACTATGATGATTTATAAATTTAAGTAGCAAATAGTGACAAGTATGCTTTTCGTAACTTAATGTATAATTATGAAGTTGAATCCAATATAACTTTGATATGTACTTATGGTAAATTTCAAAGATTTGATAGTTAAGGGGCAAAAATTCAATAAAGATTCAGAAACAAGCTCCCGGCGAGGATCGAACTCGTAAACGATTATATATCAATTGAGACTTATGAATATGACTATGATGATTTATAAATTTAAGTAGCAAATAGTGACAAGTATGCTTTTCGTAACTTAATGTATAATTATGAAGTTGAATCCAATATAACTTTGATATGTACTTATGGTAAATTTCAAAGATTTGATAGTTAAGGGGCAAAAATTCAATAAAGATTCAGAAACAAGCTCCCGGCGAGGATCGAACTCGCGACCTTTCGCTTACGAAGCGAACGCACTACCACTATGCTACGGAAGCAATTTATTCTCAGGCTTCAAAAAAACGGTTAAACTCTTATACCTGACAGCAATCGTTCAACGATTTTGATTTCATTTCAATCAGTTTCCTCAGTGTTCAAGTTCGATTTGAGGATTGATGAAGTGAAATTATTATCGATTTATGGATTAGGGTTTTTGTTAGTTTGCTCAAGAGATAAAATTCCATTTGTATTTTTTTTGAATATGTTGAAATGAAGTTAATAATATGAATGATGGAGGAAATGGATAGAGTTCAAGAGGAACTGAATCTAGTTTGAAGAAGGGGAAGAATGGAGAATTTGCAATGAGCCAGATATGTGAGAGCCTAGGGCTACAATGGTTTTAGCTTTCTGCACCTGACACACTATCATATATAACCTGCAATTATATTGTCTAATTCTTATGCAATTTATCTGGTAGGAATGAGAACAATGTGTTTGATATAGTTCATGGGTTGAAAGAAGATACACACAATTTTGTTTCTTTTGTATGTTGGGAAATGGTTTGAAGCAAAGAAGATGCACACAGTTTACTTCCTTTTGTATTATAACTATATGCATTTTCAAACACACTTACTTTGCAGATACATGCTTTCACTGAACTTAAGCTTCTAAATCCAGCAAAAGATAAGAAAAACAAAAACAAGCAAGATTCAGCTTCTACACGGGGAATAACCTCCTACAATGGGGCCTCATTTGCCAATCCTGCAGACTTGTTAGTTGTTACTAGACCATTCACAGATTCACATATCAAATCTTTAAAAATTAACCTCTCTATGTCCAATACTAGACCTGGAACCTGATGACAATACTCCTCCCAATCTTGTGACCTTTTATTCACATCTGCGCTTATGATATTCGTCATCTCATCATCTTCATCAGATACAGCTATTTCTGATTTGTTTTGCAGATCGTCAATTCCTGAGCATAATTCTTGCAGTAACTTATCTGCATTCAGAAACCTCCCTTTACGCGGCCCTACAGGACCTAACATGGCTAATTTATGGCCAAGAACATCATTCACAGTATCAAATACCAACTTTCTTCTTAGTTTTAATCTCTTAGATTTTTTGTTGTATCCATCGTCTGTAAGCTCTATGCATGCTTTGGTTTTCTCCAAAACATGGAACAACTCAGGGTTGATGAAACTGACGGTTGGATGAAGCTGAGCTATCGTGGTGGTATGGTTCAGATCTCTTAAGCATCCCGAGGCTAATACTATCTCTTCGGCATATCTGTGATCTCCAGTTTCATCCTCACATGGAGATGTTACTGTGTGATTGACAGTAGCATCATTAGTGTTTGTGTTCAACAGTTCATTTTGATGAACTATGTTCTTTATTCTTACTAGTTTCATCTTATTGAACTCAGAATACTGATCTAGGTTTGTGCTGTCTGTCAAGTTATTCATCCTTGCTTGATCTTGTGCGTCTTTAAACTGTAAACTTTCGTCATCTGAAATGAAAAAGAGATAAAATGGTTAATTAACGATATTAGAAATGAGGCAGGTTATCAGTATATTAATATATGTACCATTAAAAGCAATAGCTTTCTTCTTCACTGGAGATGGTGTGTCTTCTGTGTAGAATGCATCAAGAACGGAAACCGGGCTGGGTTGTTCCATGGTGTGTTTGGAGTGGTCAACTGTTGACTTCTCTTCAGTCAACCATTCCGCGATATTACTCTGAGGAAAAAGAAGCGTTTTGAAAAATCAATGTAAAGTGAATTCGCCTAGTGTGTATGTGTGTGTTGTGTGTGCATTGTATCTGTTAAACAGATTGAAGTACCCTCACTCACCCTGTGGTTTTCCTTTGGTTGAAACGGGCTATTGACCTCTTGGGCCCACTCGGTACTTGTGACTTCTGAATCATTTTCTGATTGGAAGGAAACTGTATCACTTTGTTGACTCAAATTTCTTGTTTCACTACTCTCTTGCAGTGAATCCATGGATTTTGCCTTAGGATTTCTGTTCATTGAGCCCAGTGGAGTTCGTTGCATGCCTGGTTGCTTCTTGGGCCTGCTCAAATTAGACTTTGTACTGTTCTTTGATCTCTGCATTTTTGGACTCACAGTTCCAGAACATTCTGGAACATTCGAAGCTGGCAGTGGTTTGACGGTCGCCTTCTTATCTCTTTCGTTTTGATCTTTCAACCGTCTCCTACCAACCAAATTTTGTCTAGCGTCTGCAGGTTTGACTTTCGGTTGAGTTATAGTTGGGGACACTGGTTGGTCAACTTTCAGGCTCAACCTATCATCAATGCTGCTGATATCCAATGCATGTTCTTTGTTCTCTAACCGCTTTTTAGTGTTCTGCATTGCTTCTAGAATCTGCTTAAGGGCTCTGAGATCTTTTCCAGCTGATTTGAACTCATGCTCAGTCAACCGCTTTTCTATCTCATTATAAATTGACCGGGAGCTCGCTGCAGCTCTTGGTGGACCATCCTTACTCTTGATAGCGGGCTTCTGTGGGCCCCAACCACCGCTTTCTTGCTTCCATGGAGCCGGTAACAGGGGTATTCTCGTGAGGACATGATTGACTTTAACTGTCCTTTGAGGTTTTTGAACCCTTGGAGAAACAGAAGTACAAACATTATTCAAGTCTTCCACTTTTCTTGGTGACTTTGAGTTCAAGACTGATTTCTCAGTTAAACAACTGTTTGTTGTTGAAGTTTTACTTTGATCAGTGGAGGCTGTTAAAGCTTCCAAACCCATCAATCTAGCAACAACACTTGACGATGACCGCTTATTACTTACGGGATCATTGGCAGAATTACTGATATAACCTTGCCTGCTGTCCAGTGACAATCTTGGAACCTCTTTTATCTTCACATTGGATTTCAACTGATACCGCGATTCTCGTCCATCACATGAGATGCGTTTTGAGTCCTTTAACTCCCTTAGGTCCCTGTAGATTCTATCATATTGAATGGGTTTTTGGTGTGGGTATGGCCTTGGGGAATCAACATGCTTCATCGTGGGGCTCACTCGTTCGTCTGTTGCCACAGTTTTGATTGTTACCACACGAGGTTCTCTGGTCATTAAATCCTTTACAACATCTCTGATATCAGGTGATTGCATAAACAAATCTGGTTGTTTTCTGTGTGAAAATGGTGATGAAGAGGGTTCAGAGATGACACTTTGGCAAGAAGATGATATTTCCGTTTGAACTTTTTGACTACAATCTAATGACACCATGGCGGTAGACGAGCTAGAAGAAGAAAGCAAGTTTCTTGGTATGACAATAGAAACTCTGGTTTTCTCTTCAGTGACCACCTTTGGTGATTTTTCCTGTAATCAACAGAAAATCAGGTATGGATTAGTATTGTTCCATGTGAATCTTTAACCACTGTAATTGTAGTTTCTTTTGCAAAACCAAAAATTATACTTGCTAAAATGCAAACAGAACATGAATATATGGCCAATCGAGCGTTTTTGTAGAAAATTTGAGGGTTAATTTGCAATGAAATTACAAGTATGGCAACTACAGTCTGAAGTCTTGGTATTTACCTTATCATTCTTGAGCTCTGTTTCACCTTTGTTACTTCGACCTACAGATAATTCACAACATGTTAAGACACTGAAACATAATGTTTTATATGATAATTGCATGTAACACATGATAGCTTACAAGTACTGCTAGTAAACATATTAAAGTTATTAAAAACTTATATGCTTGGCTAATGTAGAACATAAGTAAATGGTCTTCTATTTAAGCACTTGTAAACATATTGTTGTTAAGAATTTTCTGCAATTATATATGATTATCATGAATCATGTTCTATAATTTTCTTGCATTCATCTCGTAAACTGTTTATGAGCACCTGACATTTATCTATCTTTCAGTTTCATTTGGGATTACTTAGGCCATTCGTAATAGTTGTGTGATAGTGATAAAAAAGCAGTGCCACATAGGCGTCACGTAGACAATGTTAAAGGGGTGTAATGTAATGGTGTTGTGCTGATGTAATAATTAACTGAAAAATAAATATTTAATTGCAAAGGAGATGATGAGGCGTAATGTTATGGTTGGTGGTTAAAATAATAAAAAATAAAATAAAAAATCCCCTCACACACAACCTCATCACGCCCCCTATCATACCCAGGGTCGGTGTTCTGGGCGTGATAGGACCTCCACCTTATTCTATCACGCCCGACTACACATGGTCTTATTAAAATTGGTTATCTGCTTATTACGTTTCAATATAACAATATGCTGTTTTGAGGGTGTTTGGGATGACTTATTCAAACGGCTTATTTGATCATTTATGTGTGAAACATGAATGAATTTCAATTTGCTTATTTCAAACATCTCTTTCTAAAAAAACCAATAATCAATTATAACAAACAATCCCAAACACCCTCAAATTGAACTAAAACATTCATACCTGCAGGTAACCTCTTCTGGTTATGACCATGGCGGCGTTGACCAAGAAGAAAACGGTGGTCAAAGATCTGCAAAATCCCATTCATGCATCCTAACTGCTTCTGCAGTTCTTGTTTATCATCACCTAATGTACACACAACCTCCTTCTTTGACATTTGCCCCACCACGGCTTCTTGATCTTTGCTCAATCAATCAAGACTCAAAAATATTACAAAAAGATAACTGAATTGAAATCATAAGATGCTTTCTTTTCATGGGTGCAAACTAAAAACCTCCAAGTTTGTAGCTTTTTTTGTTTCTTAATGTCACCACTGCTTCTTGATCTTTACTCAATTAATCAAGACTTCAAGATCTTACAAAAAGATAACTGAATTGAAATCACAAGATGCTTTCTTTTCATGGGTGCAAACTAAAAACCTCCAAGTTTGTAGCTTTTTTTATGTTTCTTGAAGATAAGACTGTTATGGTTGCAGAGGGGATCTTGATGGAATATATGCAGGCATTGTTCAAGGTGTCAAATTTTGAGAATGAGAGGGAAAATAATCAAATATTTAACAATTTTGTGGGTCAGATCTGCACTGGACTTCCACTTTTCCATGTGGACAAAATAATGAGGGGGTGGGTCTGGAGTCTGGCTTCTTCATGTGATGTTTGTCAGGTAAAATGTATGCAACTTCAAGTTCTAAAGCCCTTTTGTAACTTATCTTTTTTTTCCAAATGACAAAATTACCCCCTTGTATATCTGTATCATGTATTCATATTGACATACTCTTGGTTATGTCAGTTTTTTTGGGGGGTTGAATTGGTAATTTTACAGGACTTCACCGTTTTCTCTCTCTGGTTATTAATTTGGAAATTATTATATTGAGATGCAATGCATATGCCTTTATTTAATTCCATATTCCTTGGCAACTGTTATTATGCAGTAATGACTTGTACTGCATGCATTGAAGTTTACTTGACTATATGGGTGTATCCATCTTTCTAAGGTTTAATGCTTATTTAGTTTTCATATTTATTACATAAGTTGTAACTCTACTTTCAATTCCTTTGCTTTGTGGTTTAACATCATTGCTGCAGCATTCATTTAGTCCAATGTTCTTGAAACATAACAATAGAGTACTATACCATGGTTGTACTTTGTGCTTTAGTAGTACCATATTAGTAAGAGGCTAGCTCGCACCTAAATGTTTAGGTGCAGTCTGGGTGTTGGGTTAATCGTGTTTGTTCGCGGGTCACACGGATCACGGTTTAGTAGTTTAGTTTCACGTGGATTTTAGATATGGGTCGTATCCAAACTTACAGTGGAAGAATTCATATTATTCACATTAAATTACTTATTTTATTTTCTTAATTATTGTTTAGCTCAAAATGTTTAGGAGTATTATAAAAGGATCTCTTGTATTTGTTTTTGAGTAAGTGAATATACAGAAAGTTGTCCACATCAGTGTGTTTGTGTGTGTTTAAAGGGCTGAACCAACACCGGGTTGCGTAGTTGCATTACGGCCAAAACTGGTTTAAAACATCTAAAAATAGTCGTAAACCTCTAAAAAAAGCTTGGAACATGTCTAAACCAGTCTAAATCAGCCTAAAATAAGACTAAAACATGTCTAAAACCCTTAAAAATGACATGCTTATATTATGTGTCTTGCTTAAAAAAGAACTACTTTTTAAGCGGCATAAAGCTATAGGCTCAAGACTCACTTTTTGCACTGTGAGCATGCCTAACGCCTTTGACTGCTATGAGTAGTAGTAATCTTGATGACATCCTTTATGGGACATGTTATATCCTCTATGATCAAGACACGCGGATTGGTCCGGTGACTATGGTTTGATTTGGGAAAGAGATCAAGTTAGAATAGTAACCCTGATACTAAATTGTACCTTTGCCTCAGTATATTTACTTTAGAGATTGTACACCAAACTATAAATGCATTGGTGCCAAATTCTTACATCATATTCTTTTATGGATACATTAAATTCATCATGTTGCATCCAGTACACCGATTTCCAATGGTATGGAAGTGCAAATGATGTAATGCATGCATTACATATATGTATATTTTATGTACTATTTCATGGTTTTATTTTCTAGTTGGTATAAGTTAGTGATGTGTTATTATTTATTATTTTACCCAACTTGTATACCACTCTTACCAACATCTTTTTTTAATTGCATCATTGTTTGGTATGAACCCAAAAACTCCACTCTAAAAGCCACAAGTTTATATCATGAGGCTAGCTCCATAGTGACGGAGCTTAAGCACTCCTATAAGAGGGGCTGGGAGCGAAATCAAATTTTTTAAGAGGGGCGAACTCAATATATATAAAAAATTTACACTACCGAGTCAAAAATTTATACTACTGAAGCGAAAATTAATACTACTGATGAAAAAAGAGAGGGGGCGGGGGCCCCCTCTAGCACCTTAAATCTTTCGCCTATGTAGCTCACAATGACGTGTTATTATTTTACTGAGAATGACAGTGGGTCGGATATGAGACAAGTTTGGTTACTTCAGTATCATATATCTATACTACAATATAAATCATAAACTTTGGACACAAATGTAATTTCATATAAAAATTAAGACACCCATACAACTTCGTAAGCATTAGGTACATGTGTTATATGCAATCATTCTAATTTTGCCCATCATTTAATAAAGTTTTTCTAATTAATACATTAATCAAATTCTTATTATTAATACATTATTTGATAATATAAGATTATTTAATTCACTACATTATATATTTTATTATTTATAATACTTTAAATTAACATTTAAAGCCATTAATAATTATTATTTTATTTGAATACTTAACTATATAAGTACTAAATACTTTTATAATAATAATAATAATAATAATAATAATAATAATAATAATAATAAAATTTAGAAATAAGTAGTATATTATTTGAATACTTAACTATATAATTACTAAATACTTTTATAATAATAATAACCTATATATATCTATATATACTACATATAAAACATTTGAGATGGATATATTTATAATCAATCAATATCAATATCAATATCAATACTACTATATAATACATATTAGAAGGATAAGACGATAATGTTATTCAAAATGTAAGACACATATACAACATTTAAGCATAGAGAACAAGTGTTTTATACAATAATTCCACTTTTGCCCCATTTAATTAATTTTTTTAATTATTGTATTATTTAATATATATTATTAATATATTATTTAATTCTCTTCATTAAATTTTATTTTACTTATAATAATATAAATTGATATTTGAATTTATAGTTACTAATCATATTTTTATAACTAAATACTATTTAAAATATGTATTATTATATTTAAATACTTATATCTATACTACTACATAATACATCTCTTTGGATAGAGATATAATTTTACCAAGCATACAAGTTTGAAGCAACATGTACAAAGAATTGCAAGACATTTAAGAGGGGTAGAATAAAGAATTGATTAAGATTTTAAGACACTTTAGGGACAATATGCTAAATTTATTCATTAAATTTTATATACCTTGACATTTTTGCCCTTGTCTTTTTTATTTATTTAATAACCATTATTAATACATTATTTAATTATTTAATAACATGATATTATTTAATTCACTTCATTAAATTTTATTTTAATTATAATACTATAAATTGATATATAAATTTATATTTATTAATTATATTTTTATAACTAAATACTACCTATACCACTATATAATATATTTCTTTGGATAGAGATGTAATTTTGCCAGGCATACAAGTTTTGAAGCAACATGTACAAAGTAGTTCAAGACATTTAAGAGGTGTAGGATATGAAATTATTTAAGATTTTAAGACACTTTAGGGGCAATATGGTAAATTTATTCATTAAATTTTATATACCTTGATATGTTTTCCCTTGTCTCTTTTATGTATTTAATAAATATTATTAATACATTATTTAATAATATGATATTATTTAAATCACTTCATTAAATTTTATTTTATTTATGATACTATAAATTGACATTTAAATTTATGTTTACTAATTATATTTTTATAACTAAATATTAATTAAATTAAGTATTATTTTAATTAAATATTTAAGTATGTAACTTATAACTATATATATATATATATATATATATATATATATATATATATATATATATAGTTATAATAATTATAATACTAATATTTTTCTAAAAAAATATTATAAGTTTAATAATTTTAATATTTATCTATATCTTTTATAATAAAAATGAAAATCGGATAGAATGATAATTTTATATATGGATTAACCAAAACTCAATTTTAAACTCACCTTAAAAAACAACTTGACATATCAAGATAGTATTTATTATAAACTTTTAAAATAATATTTCTTATATTAATATATTCTACTAATTTGACAAGTATCACTTAATATTCTCATACACTCTTTTATCCCTAGAAAATTTCAAAAACCTATCATGTACACGAATACAAGCTCTTTTACATGTACTAGATATCTCGGGTTTTATAAATTTTTTACAGAATTCAAATATTTTATTTTTAAAATATAATTTATCATCCCTATATTTCACCGAACGTGTTAAAACTCGCAACTTGTCCCTTCCAATCAACCGGTTCAGTTTCAAACTGATCCGGTTTGAACCGGTTTATTTTCAACTGGTTTGAACCCCAAACCGGTTCGGTTCCTAAACCGGTTTTAGGGCTAGTAAATTCAAACCTATCGAACCGGTCCGGGCCGGTTTGAAAATCGGTTCGGGCCCAAACCGGTTCGGACTTGCATTTTTTTTTAAATCCAATGAAGATTGAAGAAACGCCCAAACAAATGTGTCTGAACAGTGATGATGCGCCCAAACAGTGCTGATGCGCCCAAACAGTGATGATGCGCCCAAACAGTCTCCAAACGCTTAGCTGATGCGCCCAAACAGTCCAAACGCCCAAACACTTAGCAAAATTTTAGAAGTTTTTCATACTTATCAAATTCTTCAAAACTTGTTCAATTGATCTAAAACGTTATTTTGTTAAATAAACATCAAATATTTGATTATTTATTTTTATCAAAGATTACACATTTATATAATTTATTTATAAATATTAAACATAAAACATTACAAAAGGCTTAAAAATCAAAGATTACATAAAATGTAAAATTTAAATAAAAATATAAGTATGATTTATGATACATGAAAAATTAAATATGATTATTTATTTTTATCAAAGATTACATAAAATGTAAAATAAAGATACTATTCAAAACATATAAACAATTCAAATGACGTAAACTTTTAAAAACTAAAGTCGTTCTCCATTCGTCAGTTGCATATTTGGATACTTTATTCTCTGCCACCAGAACCCGAGCTATTACGAATGTACTCATCAAATGCTGCTTCATCATCGGTCATTCCGGGTGTCAGTACACCGTCTACTTCGTCTTCATATATTTCGGCTTCATATTCTAATTCTCCTTAAAGTGAGCATTTGTCTTGTATTCTTTCAGGTGAATCCAAATAATCCTTCAAGCAAATTCACATTTCAACTGCTTCGGGAGTGAGTCGGGTTCTTCGTATTGATATAATCCTGCCACTAACAGAAAAAGCAGATTCCGAAGCTACCGTGGAAGCTTGGACGGTTAGTAAATCTCGGGCCATGGTGGATAGGATTGGAAATTGACCTTCCTTACCTTTCCACCAAGCCAACAAGTCAAAATTTTTAAAATCTTATAGAGTCATGCTGGATAAAAAGTATTATACAAAGCAAACATTGGATCACTTGAACATTCGTCATGTGCCGCATGCCGCATAGACTTATGTATGTTTGATATTTCACCATATTTTACTAAATAAACATCAAACATTTGGCCTAAATGTGTGTTAAAATTATTTTTTGCACTTTGAGCAATAAGGGTTTTCTTCTTCTAAATCCAAATTAAAAGTAATTTTATCAAGTAAAGTTTCATCCCCCGACGTATTTAAACAAGGGTTTAAGGCAGCGGCACATGTAATAACCGGATGCATTTCTTTAAAATATGTTTTAAGTTTTTCTTTCATTGGTGGTATCATATCCGAATAAGGTCTACCTCTGAATGATAACTCATTTAATTTTGAAGTCATTAAGTAAATTTGGTAAAGTACTAATGGACTCGTTGGATAATAAACTCCAGAAAGACAAGTAGTGGCGGTTTTAAAAACATTAAGCATTTTGGTTATTTTCTCAATAATAGCCCAACCCGATGGATGGTAAGTCGAAGCCTTTCCACGACTCACCAAAGTATTATGAAAGGCTATTAAACTTTCTTTTTGGTTAATAGCCTTTTCAAACATGTTACAAGTCGAATTCTATCTTGTAGGTACGTCCCAATTCGGACCTAAACACTTGGAATTTGCATCTTTACAAAACTTGCGATACCTACTATATCTTTGGTTACTGCTAAAAATGTCATGTAACATTCTTTTAAAACTATCTTTTACTGTTTCAATAGTTTTTAAACCGTCTTGATCGAACGGCTAAGTTTATGATGTGCGCAACAAATCGACTATGAAAAAACACACCGTCACAAATTGATTTATATTTTAATTTTAGATGTTCTATCGCAAGCGTATTATTTGACGCGTTATCAAAAGATATTGACAAGATTTTGTTTTCTAGTTTATATGTTCTAATAACTTTGTCAATAACATAAAAAATATTTTGACCGGTGTGAGGATAATCAAACAATTCAAACACAATCGTACGTTTCATCATTTGCCACAAATCGGGTTCAACTCAATGGGCGGTGACACAAATGTACGAGTCCGATGAACCGTGCGGAGTAGACCAAACGTCACTAGTTAAGTTAACACCGGTTTGTAAATTTTCAAAATTAGATATTAATTCAATTTTAGCTTTTTTCCACATTTTAAGCAATCTCTTCTAAGTGTAGCACGACTTACATGTGTGTATCGCGGTTGAAGAGTTCGTTGAATTAGTCAAGTCAAACGTTCATTGTCGAAATGTTTGAATGACAAGCTTTCTTGAATTATAAAATGCGCCATTTGCTCACGAACCGCTTCAACGTCATAAGCCCAAACATTCCCTTCACTTTTCATCAAAGCTTGACCTTGAGACGGTTCACCTTTCAAAGCCTTACAATATTTATTCGTATGTGGTTTTTCAAAGTTGTATTTGCATCTTTTTTGAAAAACTTATGACAATACTTGCAACGAGCTTTGTTTGGACCGCTAGCCATTTGACATAAATCGTAATTGCACCATATTTCGGTGCTACCACCACGTTGCTTGAAGACGCATCACAATCAACGGATGATTGAGCACTTGATGAAGCCATTTTGAAATGAACGAGAGTATTGAGAGTTTTTTTTTAATTGAACGAAAGTATTGAGCGTATTTGATAATAGAGAGCGTTTTTTTTAGAGTAGAGAGCGTTTTAAGTTGTTGTGGTTCAACCAAAACATTTAATACATATTTATACTAGCTTAATGGGGGTATAATGGTAAAAAACACAAAAAAGGGTCAAAAAACGGTCAAAAAACAGCTATATAGCCGTTATATAACGGCTAGTTTTTAAAACCAGTTTGAAAACCGGTTTGGTAACCGGTTTGGGATCGGACCGGTTTGAAACCGGTTTCATTTTTTGAAACCTCCAACCGGTGGGATCGGTCGGTTCGGGACCGGTTTGGGCCAGAAACCGGTATCGGTTTTTTCGGCCAAACCGGTTTCTGAACCAGTTTTTTTGGACACCTCTATTCCAATCACCATGTGCATGGTCAATAGGTCATGGATGTCTATCAAAATAATTATAATTAAATATTAAATTTGTGCCAATTGATAGAATAATTTAACGAAGTAAAGAATGATGATCGATGTATTTAATAGGAATATTAAAAAAATGGTCACATGCGGTTTTGGGAGGAAGGAGGGATGGTCATGGGACATTTGTATAATGCATGGCACGTTTGCTTTAATAAAAGTTTAAACAAACATGCCATTTGTATGGTTTTGCATTTGTCGTTGAGAGCAAAGAAATGATTTTATGACAATGGAATTTATGTTATTATTTAAAACTGAATCAAAAGAACATGTATATTGTCTTGATCAATAACAAAAACATCAACAAACATTGATATTTTGTAAGAAACTCTCCACGACTTTTTTCTTTATTATATTCATCAAACCACACAAAAAACAATACACTAACACGTATCTTATACTAATTACAATGATTTCATCATCAAGGCTTCTAACCGACTCAAATCGGAAACTTAATCAACTCAAATACCAACTCCGACATTAAATATTACCAAATAAACTTAAGTACACCGTAAATTTAATCAACAAACTTTTTCTATCAAAATAATCAAATTAGCCTTTCAGTGTATTTAATGGTGTCAATGTGTTGAAACGGTGTCATTCTCAAATGACGAGAGTTCAAGTCTCGTTATAGGAAAATTATGTAAATTTAAGAATAGGCTTAGGTGATGTGTGATTCATTGTTGGGAAAAATAGGTTAGAGCCACACCTAGGTAGATTGTACTAGAGACCAATTGTTTTGAGTTTTGACATCTCCAACCTTAATATATTATTGTTTATCATTATAAACATTATTCGTAATTAGGACTAGAAATAGTAGTAGCTTTTTATTCATGCTAATCAAATCATGCCTAAGAAATAAGTATAATGAGAAACATGCAACTATTAAAAGGAAAATCATCCTAAAATTATCAAACTACATCCTTGACTAAATTATCTTGGTAAAAATTATCTTACTAAATCAACAAAAAACAAACTTGTTCTAAGGGGATTGAATCGAGTTACACTTGTGATGTTGTCCAATTAAATTACGACACATGATCACTAGGGAACATTTATGCTAAAAGTGCTATCTTTGGGAGTGCTATGTGCTGGCTTGAATGGCGGACCATGACATGCGACCAAGATTGTGTAAACCACACCGAGTGGGATCAAGGTGTGTAAGTAACACTGACTAGCATCCAACAACACCCGTTGTAGTTTACACACCTTGGTCCCATACACAAAATTTACGCACGCTTAGCCACATCATCCCCATCTTATTGACTTTTCATTCAAGCCTTTGTCCCGTCCAATTGATTTGGTTACAATCTACTGACCACGTGTCGCGATCTAAGTGTAAACTGATCACACTTGGCCCTGAGTTGTGATTTAAATAGATCATTTATGGTTGTCAATTGATTTCTAATAAATCTCAATTTGCATCGCAAGATGTTTTTCATATCATACAGTTCAAAAAATCAACACACAAGAAATACATGCAAATTTAACCGGATTCACTCATACTACCAAGTGATAGTTTTTTATTATCTCACACACCTTAGGGTGGATACAAAACATGTATATCACACAACATGCTTTGTTTTAGCCTTTTAGGCCTAAAAGTCTTTCGATTCACAAGTCACACATTAAAGACGTGAAACTTTTACTCGCATCACAATTCACTACCAAAAATCTAAAAATTTGACGGTCCAAAAACATGAGGCCTAAAGCCATTGCTTTTTTTCTTATATATCCGGCCCACCCATGCTTCATATTGTTTGCCCTATGGCGAACCGGATATTGTTATTCAATAGAAGCACAGAGCGCTAGAGGTGTCAATTGAAGCGGATTGGGTTACAGGATAAAATGGGTCAAGCTCGAATAACTTTGGTTAGTCAATGCAAGGATACTTGAATCAAAATGCTTAGAAAATTTCCCATTGTTTTACTTCTTTTTTTCGATTACCTTTTTTTTTAACGTCAAATGTACGACCCTAATTCGGAGAATATGTGTTATCTTAATCGGTCTCACCTATTCGTTTTCCAGCCGGGACCGCACCCCCAACTCGCCTCAGAGGAAACCCATTACTAGAAAAACCACCTGGTTCAAATCTAAACATTTTACTCAAAATGAGACTTGAACTCATTACCTACCAATAACTATGTACCAATAATGAATTTATTAAAGAACAGTTTTTACTTCCTTTTAATCTTGACTTTAGCCTTTCGTTACATGTAGATATAAACATAACATAATTATTTAAATAAACAAATTAAACGCTTTCATTGCTGATTAGGTATACTTTTACATTTTTCTGGTAATATAATGAGAATATATATATTTGCTTGATAATAAAAACTGTGTTGAAGCTAAAGCATAAACATGTTGTGTGGCTCATAATCCACCACCATCTATTTCTTTCTCATCACTTTCCATCCTCACATTCTTCCTTCTACTCCGATTCTTCGTTGCAGAAATGTTGATTTTGTTTTGATGTTCAAGCAAGAAGAAGATCTAGGTTTTCACAGATGCCAGAAGAAACACTCTAAAATATGTTGATTTTGTAATTTTGCGTTTAAAAGAAAGAAGATGAATAAATTGGAAGTTAAGGTTTAACTAAGGGTTTCAACAAGGTTTCATATTCATTCTTATTTTAAAAGTTATTAAATCATGATACTTTGATCTATTTCTCTTTTTGTCTGTTCATTTTGTTTAACATTAAATTTTTTTAGGGTTTTTCAAAAATTGATACTGAAATCGAAGGTTAAGATGTCGATGTTTTGTTTGGATTGACCGGTGTTTGTATACCCAGTTGCATCAGGGGTTTATGAAAGAAGCTTTTGGTAGGCTTGAGATGACAATGATATTCACATATATTATGTTATGTATAGGGGGATGATCGGGTTGGAAATATTACCTACTAGTGTGCTATTTATTATTCTAATTATGAAGCTTGAGACTGTCGGCCCGTTTGTCACTTTTACTTGCTATGTTTTGACACATTGTCGTCAATAGTTTATTTGATATTTGTCTTATGTTTGGCCTTTGATCTTTTTGGAACAATCCCAAGTTAATTTGAAACCTCTTACAAAGCTATTACCTTTATACATAATTTCTTACCAACATTTTTGCATGTTATTCTGATTACTGTTTTTATATTGTCATATAACAGAGTAAAGAAATTATTAGAATAAACTACATAAACTAGCATTTTGAAATGTGCCGAACTAATCATGTTTCGGAGGGGCTCATGATTGTTTGTTAAAATAAATAATGTTTTGATTGTTTGATGCAGAAGATATGACTAGCCATCTTTTTAAAATGTATAGTTTGAATATTGATTTTGGTTCGTATTAGAGCTAGCCTAATTATGTAATATTTGTAAAGGTCCAAGGACCAAATCTAAAACTATTGTACTTATATATATGGGATTAATGAGAAAGGAAAAACGCACGATTGCCAGATTCTATCATGGTATCAGTCGCCCAGGAACCCTAATTACCCTAACCCTATTGCCGCCAACCCTCCCCCCTTCTCTTCCGGTCGTCGCTGCTCTGCCGCTATCCCTCCCCCCTTCAATTTTTTTCCCGGTGATTAAAACCCTTCCAACATCAATTTTTCCCGTCGCTGATCGCTGATCTCCTTCTGTCGCGATGACTGGAAATTCGCAAACACCTCCTCACCCGGCAACCC
The DNA here is from genome assembly GCA_025506505.1 of Flaveria sonorensis. Taxonomy (NCBI): domain Eukaryota; kingdom Viridiplantae; phylum Streptophyta; class Magnoliopsida; order Asterales; family Asteraceae; genus Flaveria; species Flaveria sonorensis. The sequence goes on from CM046438.1 coordinate 10,096,230, forward strand.
TAGTTACAAATATCAAGAATGAGATTCCTCTCACCTTGGGTACTGATCACGGCCATTACACGTCGTGGGTAGAGTTATTCAAGCTACAGTGTACTGCTTGCAACGTCCTGGATCACATACTTCCGCCTGCTACCTCTTCTTCTGTCAAAGATGATACTTGGAAACGTCTTGATGCCATTGTTCTTAAATGGATCTATGGTACCATTAGTAATGATTTGTTGGTCACCATCCTCAAGCTTGAAGCCACGGCTGCTACTACATGGCAAGCACTTGCCACACTACATGTCAACAGCAAGCCTACCCATGCGATTTACCTACAAAACAAATTCGCCAATACGAAACTTGAACAGTTTCCAGATGTTTCTTCCTATTGTCAAGAGCTCAAATCCATTGCTGATCAACTCGCAAATGTGGATGCACCTGTTACAGATCAACAACTGGTTCTTCGTCTGATTTCGGGTCTAAGTCTTGAATATGATCACTTGGCGACTACCCTACAAAATTATGAAAAGCTTCCTGATTTTAATGTTGCTCGTTCAAAATTAATCATGGAAGAGACACGAAAAGCTAGTCAAACAGGGTACCGGGACTGCACTCGCGGCTCAACAACCCACCAATGGCACCGCCCACCAACCCGACGCCCCAACCCCCCCACCCAACCGAGATAATGTCCCACCTGCTCGTGGCCGCGGCTACGAGTCAAATACATATCGTGGTCGGGGTCGAGGGTCTCGCGGACGTGGTCGCGGTCGTTCTCGGGGACGTGGGTCATATACCCATATTGGATCACCTGCTTACGATTACCAGCCACAACCATGGATGCAACCACCGTGGGGTTACTCGCCACAAACTTGGGCCGCCCCACCATGTCCGTATCCTTCACAACCCACTGCTAGGCCACCATCTCGTGGTCCCGGGGTTCTCGAACCAGCTCCGTCTCATGCCTATGCAACCTCTGAATGCCCCTACACGCCTACTATATTGATCATGCCATGCACACGATGAGTTTGAATCCCGATCAATAGTGGTATTTTGATACAGGCGCTTCCAATCACATGACCAACTCGTTAGGCACACTCTCTCATTATGTCAATAATCGCAGGTTGAACTCAATAGTTGTTGGTAATGGTTCTAAAATTCCGACTACTGGCATTGGACAAACCATTCTTTCTTCCCCTTATCCACCACTAAAACTTAATAACATCCTTGTTTCTCCTAATCTCATTAAAAATTTAATCTCTGTTCGTCGTCTCACTTCTGATAACAATATTTCCATTGAATTTGATAAGTTTGGTTTTCTTGTGAAGGACTACCAGACGCGGACTCCTATCCTAAGATGTAACAGCTATGTGGATCTCTACCCTCTCACCTTGCCTTCTACTCCTACCACTTTTGCTGTGTTGTCTCAAGATCTATAGCACCACCGTCTTGGCCATCTCGGATCTTCTTTATTGCTTGTTTTGAACAATAATAAATCTATTTCTGTTAGACATTTTTCTAATAAACATTTATGTCAGTCGTGTGTTTTTGGTAAACATATTCAATTACCGTTTCTTGATTCAATGTTGTTTACCAATTATCCTTTTGATATTGTGCATAGTGACTTGTGGACCTCACCGGTAGCTAGTACCGCGGGCCATAGATATTATATTCTATTGCTTGATGATTTTAGCAATTTTCTATGGACTTATCCATTAACAAACAAGTCACAAGTATTTTCCATTTTTCTTGAATTTCATAAAATGATTCAAACTCAATTTGAACGGCCCGTTAAAACTTTTCAATGTGACAACGAAACTGCATATAATAACCAACAATTTCATATTTTTTGCAAACAAAATGGTATACAGTTTCGTTTTAGTTGTCCATATTCTTCGTCTCAAAATGGCAAAGCTGAACGAAAAATACGTTCCATTAACAACATTATCCGAACCCTCTTAGCACATTCTTCACTTCCCCCAACCTTCTAGCACCATGCCCTTCAAATGGCAACATATATTCTTAACATTCTTCAATCTAAAACGAAAACTAATCACACTCCTACTTCAATACTCTATCACAAAACTCCTTCTTACTCTCACCTCCGCACCTTCGGGTGTCTTTGTTACCCACTCTTTCCCTTCACTTCTATTCACAAACTGCAAAATCGATCCTCCCCATGCATCTTCCTTGGATACCCTTCCAATCACAGGGGGTACAAATGTTATGACTTGTCTTCCAAAAAGATAATTATTTCTCATCATGTTCTCTTTGACGAACATACGTTTCCATTCGCCTCTTCTTCCCCTCCGCCCTCATCATATCAATTCCTTCATTTGAATGTTTCTAATGATTTCTCTCCTGCACTTAAACACTAATTTCAATCCTCACAATCTGCTCCCTCTACATCCCGGTTTGGTAATACCCATCACCAAGAACTCGCCTACGTACCAATCCAAATAACCCAGCACCTTCCCCCACCCACGGCTACCACCCAGCCGCAACCATCCTTCTCTGCGGCCTTGCCGCCACCTACTCCACCGCCCACCAGAGCTGCCCCACCAGCCCCAGGTCCCACTGTCCCGGGTCCGCAGTCTCATCCGGTCCCATCCACATCCATTCCCTCCCCCCCCCCCTCCGCCCACTCATAACATGCAAACCCGTAGTATGACGGGCCACTCAAAACCAAAAGTTCCTTTCAATCTTCATACCTCCACTGCTTCCATCACTCCATTACCTCGTTCTTCGTCTGATGCCATTGCTAGTCCAGTTTGGAAGCATGCCATGACTGACGAGTTTACTGCTCTTATCGATAATAATACATGGGAGTTAGTACCTCGTCGTCCGGGCATGAACATTATTCGTTGCATGTGGATTTTTAGACATAAATTTCATTCAGATGGGTCTCTTGAGCGCTATAAAGCGTGTTTAGTAGGGGATGATTGTTCACAGCAGGTTGGTATTGATTGTGATGAAACTTTCAGCCCTGTGGTTAAACCTGCTACGATTCGGACGGTTCTGTCTATTGCTATGTCTAACAGGTGGGAACTTACTCAACTTGATGTGAAAAATGCCTTCTTACACGGACATTTGTCCGAAACAGTATTTATGCACCAGCCTCCCTGTTTTCGGAACACTATGTATCTGAATCATGTTTGTCGACTCAAAAAGTCGTTGTACGGTTTAAAGCAGACACCCCGTGCTTGGTACCAACGATTCACAGATTTTGTGCTTTCTTTGGGTTTCAGTCAGAGCGCGAGCGATCACTCATTATTTATCTATCGCCACGGCCCAGATATTGCTTATATTTTACTTTATGTGGATGATATTATTATGACCTGCTCCTCGCAATCTCTCAAGGCAAACATCTTCTCTCAATTATCTAGTGAGTTTGCTATGAAGGATTTAGGGCCTTTGTCCTCTTTTTTGGGTATTGCAGTAACCCGCTCCCCTGCAGGCTTGTTTCTTTCTCAGCAAAAATATGCCCAGGAGATTATTGCTAGGGCCAAGATGACAGGTTGTAATCCGGTTCAAACTCCCGTTGACACTTCGGGCAAGCTCAGCTCCACATCTGGCGACCTTTTGGATGACCCAACACACTATCGTAGTCTTGCTGGTGCGCTACAGTACCTTACATTCACCCGGCCTGACATCTCATATGCAGTTCAACAGGTATGCATGCATATACATGCGCCACGGTCAGGTCATTTACATGCTTTAAAGCGCATCATTCAATATATAAAAGGTACAATTCAAATGCTTCTTCTTCGGCCTTCTCCTGTATCCACACTAGTTTCATACACAGATGCAGATTGGGCTGGTTGTCCGGACACTCGTCGCTCTACATCCGGCTATTGTGTTTATTTGGGTGATAACTTAATTTCATGGTCCTCCAAACGCCAGCCTACCGTCTCTCGTTCAAGTGCGGAAGCAGAATATCGGGGAATCGCATATGTTGTTGCTGAAATATGCTAGCTTCGTAATCTATTACTTGACCTCGGCACACCGCCTCGCAGAACATCGATCGTTCATACTGATAATATCAGCGCCATTTACATGTCCGATAATCCGGTTCAGGATCAGCGCACAAAACATATCGAAGTGGATATTCACTTTGTTCGGGAGAAAGTGCAACGTGGCCAGATTCGCGTGCTTCATGTGCCGTCCAGACACAATTTTTCAGATATTTTTACGAAGGGCTTACCTCGTGTTCTCTTTTATGATTTTCGAGACAGTCTAAGTATCCGGAATCCTTCTCCTTAAACTGAGGGGGTATATTAGAGTTAGCCTAATTATGTAATATTTGTAAAGGTCCAAGGACCAAATCTGAAACTATTGTACTTATATATATGAGATTAATGAGAAAGGGAAAACGTATGATTGCCAGATTCTATCAGTTCGGTATTTATATATAAGTGTGTTAATATTCAAATATGCACAATATTTATATTTTAGAGGAAGTTCATAATTATTTGTAAAAATTAAAATAAAGAAGCTGTAAATTCAATTTGTGTATGCAAATGTAGTTATTTTTAAGTTAACACTTATATTAGAGGAATTTCTTATGTAGGCTAATACATCTGTAGTATATGCGTAGATGTATGTTAATTATATATACAACTAATCTTCTACGTGCTTCCAAATGGTAATTATCAAAGATCTAGCTTTTAGTTGATTATCCAATTTTGGAGCAGGTGCTCTAAAAGTTTTATTTTTTTGATCATACAAAAGGAAAGGTGATAAAGGAATTGGTCTCTTGGATTTTTTTTTTTTAGATGGTCTTATTTACTAAATTTTATTGTTTGATGAGTTTTAATTTAATTTCAATAGAGAAATTCAACCTGCTTTCGATTTGAAACAAAAAAAACATATATAAGCTGCTTATATTTCAAAAAAACCTGCTTATATATGTTTTTCAAAATCTATTTCCTATGTATGTTAGTTGATGCTGAAATATTGTTAAAATTTGATAATAACTAATCAAATGAGTAAAAATATATAAACTTTATAAAAGGTTTGTTGATCATTTTATAAATCTTATGTAGATTTAAGATTCTTGATAAATAATTTCAGTTTGGGAAGTTTTCTAAGTTTGTATATGCAGCTTAATTTCATATTTAGACATTTATTTACATGCTCAGTCATTTATTTTCGCTAAAGCTATTTCTTAATGTTCTTTGTTTTCAAAAACCATAATTTCATATACCGGCGTTTATTAACATGCTCGGACACTTATTTTCACTAGAGTTATTTCTTAATGTTCTTTGCTTTCAAAAGCCAGTAATCAAGTCAAAATTAGAGATCCTTTAAAGAAACTTGACTCTTTGTACAATTCATCAGCAAGGAAGAATTTTGAGAATGGAATTGAAGTTATTATATCTCACATGTGCTTATAAAATTTTTTTGAAAGATCATTTTCATAATGAAACCAAATTTCATATTGAGGTATAGTTTCTGTCGACAAGGACTTGTATGTGAAGGATCTTACTACGTTCAAAATTATTATGAAGGATCTCAAAATTTTGGCCATAGCACCGGCCAAAACTATTTAACTCCTTCCTAAGTTCAACAATCTTCCTTACTAAGTTCAACAATCTTCAGCATCAATATGTTAATTTGGACTTTAACTTTAATTTTACCTAAAAACTGAATTGAAATTGTTTTTTCTTTAAAAGAAAATTAGCATTTGCAACTATAAGTAACCCACTATTTTACTTTGTGTGCGTTCATATATCTATTGATATAGTTTAGTAGCACTACTTCTTTCCCGCTCTCATATGAAACTATCAAATGTTACGAGCATCACTACTTCTTTCGAGCTTTCATATGAAACTTTTAAATGTTAAAACCATGTTGATGTCGTAAACAGGTAGTTGGGGAGCACCGATATTGGAAGCATCTTAGACCACTACTACATGATGCATTTCTTTGAGGTTAGCTGATGTTCCAGATTGTTGTTATTTTACGTGTTTCAACTTTTCAGTTAATTTTTCCTATGTAGTTATAAAAGATTGACATGACCACCTTTTATATAGTAGTCCACTCCCTAATTATATGTAAATTTGCTTCACGATTTCAGTTACCTTTTTTTACCTTTGACAATAACTTGTAGTTACATATGCACAAACATGAACATGATGCATCATTCTTAATTTGCTTTTTAATTATTCTTTACTGTTGCATTTAAAATTTCACAACTATTATGTATTTTTTTCTTTTTTGAACATCATGTCATCATCTAATTGTTATAGTGTTAGGTTCGATCCTTAAATTGTAAATTTGTATCCTCTGTAAATGATTAAATTATAATATCCCGCCGCAAGGCACGGGTCATATTAATAGTTTTTAAATATTAAAATATTGTCTAATCTTTTGTTACAATTCTGTAAATTAAAAAGCTACAATTACTGTTGCAATTTTAGGCTATGTTAAATAGAATAAAATTTTATTAACTATAAAACGGTATTATAAAATAATATATGATTGAAATTACGTAAAACTAAGGACCACAAGTAATAATATAATGATATCAACTTTTGTTTTTAAACTTTTTTATTTTTTCTAAAAAATAAATTAAACATTTTATTTTAAAACAAAACATTTAAAAAAATACCATTTTTTAAAAAATTTTCTTACTATAACTTCCAATTTTAATTAATTTTGGTTCATAAAAATATTACTTTAAAAAACCAATTTTAAAATATTTCATGTTTTTTAAAGAAAGTATGATGTTTTAGAAAAAAAAAAATTATAAAAATTTGTTTCTCTAGAAATAAACATTAATAAAAAGATTTGTTTCTTAAATTTCAAAAATAATTTTTAATCTAAAATAGAATTAAATAATATAATTAGTAATTAATGTAGTTATTTAATAGGAGAAAGAAACGGAAAAATTTTATTGAGAATGAATATGATGTTGCCATGTGTCACCTCTAATTACCGATTTATTAGAGTCAAAAGATTTGTGATATATAATTCATTTTAGTCATATATTGTTTTTTTATAAATTTTAAAATGTAAATTTTATAAATCTTTAAATACATCGTTATGAGGTGTTTATTTTTATCTACATTCCTATATACATATTTTGTTTAAAACCAAGGCGGGTGCCTTTAGTAATATTTTGTTTCCTCTTATGATTTTAAAATATAATTTCTATAATTTTGTAATACACCATTGTGACATTTTTATTTTTATTTGAGTTCCAGTATAAATTTTGTCTGAAACTGAGACGAGTTAAATGTAATATGTTTTTATAAAATTGTGAGTATATCGTGACATCGTTTTTAATTAATTTTGCTTTGAAACTGAGCAGTCGTGGATATTATGTTATACTTATACATCATTGTGACGTGCTTAGTGAAATTTAATACAATCCAATTTATCCTATCGACGTGCTTATTTTTTCCAACGTTAATATGTTAAACCGTTTAGTTGTTTGCAATTCCGACGTGCTTATTTTATCAACATTCCGACATGATTTTCTAAACATTATCAACGTCACTGTAGCAACGTACGGGTTCGCGACGGTTTAATTCTTTCACATAAAGTTTTGAATATTATCACCGTGTTATCAACGCCCTCTTCTAGGTGCGGGTTCAAGGCAACGTTCCAACATTAGTTTTTCACAGTTTTACGGAGCCCTTCAACGAGCGAATTCACAACAACGTTTCGATGTTCGTTTTTTACGGTTTTACGCCCCCGCCGCAACACGAGGTCATAATACTAGTTATTAATACTATTCAAAGTCATGGACCATGAATAATATTCACGTTCACACGACATGTAAGTGACAACCACTAGCAACTGATTTATCATCTTCCATGCGTGTGAGACATTCGAAATTAAGGTGGAGTCCACTGGGGCTGTTGTTTTCACAGATCGAGCCTTCTAAAGAATAGGCGCGGGTGGGGAAAAAGACATAATCTGCAAGAGGATGAGTCGACTTTGTTTTGATAAACTAACATATGTATATCATGACTAATGGGAGAATGAAGGATTTAATTTTGCTAATAATTGATTCTAGTTTTGTTAATTGTTTGGTTGAGTTTGTATTAGATTGGGATTGAGTTTGTGTATTTATTTGATTATTTAATAGTGCTTGAGTTCGGTTAGGAATAACATATGTTTAGTATAGCAGAAGTTAAATAGTCAATGTAATGTATGGTATTTAATATTAATAATAGAGTCGTGATCTTATGATGGGGTAACAAATAATCATGTTATTGTATGTTGTTTGACTCAATTTACCAACATCTTAAAGCAATTTTTAAAGCAAACAACTATCATTCACATAACAGAATAAGACAATAACATGATTAAAAAATGTGTGATGTGTCTAATAACATGATTATGCTTAAATGGTCAACTAGTAGCTTAAGAAAACATAGATTAAAATCACCAAATTGCATGAAATAATAATTAACGTGCTGGACATGTGATGTAATTCTCTTTCACCGCTTTTAAAACGTATTTAATTTGCAACATGTAATAAAGATCTTAAACTATCATAAACTTAAGTATTTTACTTGTGACATTTATGACTACCATGTTTGATTTGTTTTAAAAAATTTTGTTTGATTTAGTAATCTTAAGAACAATCAATGGGTTACTGTGTCAGATGTCTTACCAGAATTTCAATTTTCACCATTTTTGTAACCATCTTGCTTTCTTCATTCAGCTTCACTTCCACAGGTTTGAATCTTCTTTACATTGTGAGTAATTAAGTTGTTGAAGTTTCTACTTGCCTTTTTGTTTTAACCAATTTGGTTAAGTTTCTGTGTTTTCCTTAATTCCTTAAATTTGATTAAGGTTAGCAAATTAGAAAGATTCGATCTTCGTTTATCAAGATTTCAATGATCAAATATTTACATAGAGCGTGCTTATATTTAAGCTCGTGCATGGGAGACAGAGAATTATTTCTTGAGTGATCACGCACTATGCATATTGCTTTGCGGATGAAGATCAGTAAAGTTTTATTGAAATAATAATACCAAAACACAGTGTGTATTCTTAATTAATATCTATTAATCAATGAAGAATAACAAGCTTTACTCTAAGATAAAAGATTAACTTAGTCACTAAATGATCATGCTTGACCTTAATGAATGATTAATTACTCATTTATAAAGATCTAAATATTCAGATCATTTGTTGCTTCACAAAATGATTTTCAATTCTAAATTGACCATTTTGCAAGTTATCCGTTTCATTAGCTTTTTCCAAAGTTTGGTTTTCGACAATGTAAATACTTAAAAACTATTGACTATTTTGTTTGTTAATTTGCAGAAGCCTATGATGCACAAGACCCAGTTGGAAACATTACAATCAAGTGGGACATTCTTAGATGGACCGGTGAAGGTTATATTGTAAGATTTATTAATTCGTACTTATAATTATCAATCCAGTTTATAAGCAAGTTCAACCTTTTACGTTAATATAATTTCAATAGACTATTTAACTTATTCATATAATTTAGATAGAGGGTATAAGAAATAACTATTATGGTTTTGATGTTTAGGTTTGAGAAATTACGGGTTTGATTATCATTGTTTGCGGATCAGTAACACATGCAGATGGTTCGTAATGCTAACATAATGTTAAAAAAATCTATTAAGTATTGTAAAATAACCAAAATACATTTCTGTTATTAATAAACAAAAAGTATATAAAGACCCTAAAATGCACCCAAACCCCTTCTTCGTTGTTGAAGCTGAATATTGATGTCGCGGCCATGGTTGACCCAAAACCATCGGCGGAGATGAAGTTCTTGTTTGTCTCACCCCTCTCCCAAACCCAATCCATCATTTTCAAAGTGACCATAGTATTGTTAAGTTTCGAGACTGTTTTTTTTTTTTTTTTTGAACAGCTGATCCTAGTTTGATAAACAGCCTAAAAAAACAACCGACCCTAGGACTTTTAGGGCAACCCTTATTTATTTTAGTCAATAAATAAGCCCCCCTATAAACCAACTCCCTTAGTGGAGTTGGTAAGGCAATGAAGATTTGAGCTTCACTTAGTGAGTTCGAATCCGAGCCAACTCGGGTTTTAGTCCCGGAGCGCGTTACGTTAGCGGGTTTCAGTTCATGTAGCGGCGCAACTATTGTCAAATGGCAGTAGGCTCCATGGTTTCCCGAGAAACACCTAGCCCCTCTTCTGAACCCGCGGGCCCGGTTCAGACAACGTAGTGATCAGGCATCGAGGGGTGATAGGTCTCCGACTTGTCGAAGATGCGACCGCCATTCAAAAATAAAAATCGCCGTTAAAAAAAAAAATAAACCCCCATATATGTACATGTAGTCTCACCTCATAATGATATTGACTTAAGAATCACGCGGAATGATTTTCACCTATATAGAGTATATGTTCATTCTAAGAATCTATATTTTTAATGATTATTTTGAGGATTATGACCTTTCATATGTTTATTTTGTCATTTTTCCTACTTTAGTAACTACTCAATATTTTTGGAAGGATGTAGGATGTGCATTGTTTTTCATTTTAGTTATCAGCTATCACGAACACTTAGTTATTACTTATCAAAGTTTCTGTACCATCATAAGTTTTTACAAAGGGTGGTTTAGTCTTCTGTATTTTAATCACTAAACCAAAAGTTTGAAGAGGGGCCAATTATGTTCGGTTAAATTAAAATTATTTTAAATACAAGTAACAAAACTCGAACTCACAGTTATTAAAAACATCATAACCGAACAATAGTTTCTTAACTAGTTAGGTTAATCTAGTTCATGTGTTTTTCAATAATCACAACAATACCAAATTGTTGCAAAAAAACTCCAAGTATTGTTGATATGCTACCAACCAGCCCTTACGATCAACAAGTTGCAAATTGTTGTAAAGGAGGTGTCATCAGCGTACGAGACTTAGATCCCGACAATTATATCAGCTCATTCCAAATTGGTGTTGGTGAAGCTGGAACCAACAACAAAACGGTGAAGCCACCTAAAAACTTCACCTTACTCGCACCTGGTCCTGGCTACACGTGTGGACTCGTTAGAGTTGGTAGACAAACAAAGTTCATTAGTCCAGATGGAAGAAGAATAACTCTAGCTATGAGTAAGTATACTTAAATTAAATTCATAAATTATTCATCTATAGCTTTAAAATACTTTAAGAGATTCTAATGTCTTGATATCTTTTTGTTCTAGTGACATGGAATGTTACATGTACATATTCACAATTTCTGGCTGGAAAACCTCCTACGTGTTGTTCATCACTCTTTCCTTCCTACAATGGGACATTTGTACCCTGCAATACATGTACGTGTGGATGTCGAGATAACGTTACACATGTAGGAGGTTGTGTGAAGTAAGTTCATATTTTTTAACGAAATTGGATTTTATAATGGGTAACAATGACTCACTAGACAGTAATAATCTATACATAAATAATATTAACACTCCTAACTTATATTTTTGTTGTAATAGGTCAATCCTACTTGTGTAATCATAATAGAATTACAGTTGATTTACAATTAAAGTCCACTTAATTTCACTTATAAAATAATATATGTTTTACTGTTCATTCATCATCATTTTTAAAGTGAAATCGAGTGAAAATCAACTGAAATCTATGTTTATTAAGCAAGTGAGATGATTTTGGTACCAAAAAATAAAAAATGATTGGATGAATTACCAATGTGGATTATTCCCGGCTAGTGGATCATAATTTGGATTTGAAATCTAATTTGCCTATTTTTATGATTTGTGTAAGTTAATATTGTAATGGCAATCAAATAACGTTTTTTGTACCGTTGTTTTGCAGAACCACATCATATGTAGATGGCGATAATTGTGTGATGTCACCAATATCTAATGCATATCAGGATCTCCCAAATGCCACCTCACGTTTAAGCTTCTCTTTACTTGCTTTATTAATCAAGTGTTTGGCTGTTTTGTTTGTTTTTGTATGATCTTTGAGCAACTCTTGAAGATTTTTTAACATTTAATTCATCTTTAAATTGTTGGGTAATTCATATGTAGTTCACACTACTGTTTTACTATTGATCACATTCTTCTTTTACATGTATTATCTTGTAGAGTAGTTTGCCACAAAACCTTATTCACAACATTTAGTCATATGATGGGATGAAGGATACAAAAGAGTCGCCAGCTTGAAGAAAAAAAAAGTAGAATTTAAGTGTTGTTTTATTTTTATATCTAAGTCATTATTTTTAAACATCAAAACTAATGGATAAACTTTAAGAAATGAGAAGAAAGAATGAAATATGTGATTACTTAGAAATTCAAAGCGTGTACATATTGAAAATGTTCTTGGTCATATTTATAGCCTTACGCTAACAAAGGATGCTAAGTTGCTAACACAGGATTAAGGATATAACCATAACACCACTACCCATATTTGTATTGATTGGTTTTTATATTTGGTAGCTTATGGTGAAAATAGTTAAAATGTTGCAATGTGTAGAAACCAAGATAAAGAGACGGTTATAATCAACGACTCAAACCTCAAACCGTTTTTATGCCAAATAATTGCCTACTTAAAGTAAAACTAGAGAAGTTCTTGAAAGAACATTCTTATAATAATTGGTGTACATATCAAACGTTGTGAGTTTTAGTGTTAAGAGAGCATAATACATTCATTCTATAGGATAAAAAAATATGTAGGTGTTAGAGTGGTTGGAATGCACATGTCACAATCACCAATCAAAACATGACATATCATACCATCCCACACCAATTTGTGAGGATGGAGGGGGGAGGGGGAAAGACTCACACCGCACTACATCGCACTAAATTTTTTAATTACTTCGTTAAATAAAAAAACTAATTTAGAGTTAAAATAATAACAATAACAGCAATAACAATAACAGCAATAACAATAACAGCAATAATAATAATAATAATAATATAATAATAATAATAATAATAATAATAATAATAATAATAATAATAATTTAATAATAATATTATTATTATTATTATTATTATTATTATTATATTATTATTATATGTATTATTATTATTATTATTATTATTTATTATTATTATATTATTATTATTATTATATTATTAGTATTATTATTATTATATTATTATTATTATTATTATTATTATTATTATTATTATTATTATTATTATTATTATTATTATTATTATTATTATTATTATTATATTATTATTATTATTATTATTATTATTATTATTATTATTATTATATTATATTATTATTATTATTATTATTATTATTATTCTATATTATTATTATTATTATTATTATTATTATTATTATATTATTATTTTATATTATTATTATTATTATTATTATATTTTATTATTATTATTATATTTTATTATTATTATTTATTATTATTATTATTATTAGTATTATTTATTTTTATTATTATTATCTATTAATTATTATTATTATTATTATTATTATTATTATTATTATTATTTTTATTATTATTATTATTATTATTTTATTATTATTATTATATTATTATTATTATTATATTATTTTATTATTATATTATTATTATATTATTATTATTATTATTATTATTATTATTATTATATTATTATTAGTATTATATTATTATTATTATTATTATTATTATTATTATTATTATTATTATTATTATTATTATTATTATTATTATTATTATTATTATATTATTATTATTATTATTATTTTATTATTATTATTATATTATTATTATTATTATTATTATTATTATATTATTATTATTATTATTATTATATTATTATTATTATATTATTATTATTATTATTATTATATTATTATTATTATTATTATTATATTATTATTATTATTATTATTATTATTATTATATTATTATTATTATTATTATTATTATTATATTTATTATTAGTATTATTATTATTATTTATTATTATTATTATTATATTATTATTATTATTATTATTATTATTATTATTATTATTATTATTATATTATTATTATTATTATTATATATTATTATTATTATTATTATTATTATTATTATTATATATTATTATTATTATTATTATTATTATTTATTATTATTATTATTATTATTATTATTATTATTAGTATTATTATTATTATTATTATTATGAGTTTGGATGTGAAAAAGGGTTTGATGTGAAAAAGGGTTTTGGTTGGATATGATTATGAGTTTGGATAGCACTGTAAAAGAGGGTTCTGGGTTGGATCTTCTAGCCATTGATGGCGGTGGTTGGTGCGGCGACGACAGTGGTGCGGCGACGGCGGTGGGTGGGGCGACGACGGTGGTGCGGCGACGGCGGTGGGCGGCGACGGCGGGTGGTGCGGCGACGGCGGTGGTGCGGCGACGGCGGTGGTGCGGTGGCAATGGTGGTGGACATAGAAAGGAGGAGAAGAGAGGAGGAGGTAGAGAGAAAAAAGATAAAAAGGTGGGGGGGGATTGGGATATTTTATTAATTAATAAGGGTATTTTTTGTCATTTTATAAAAATTAACGGAAAAATCTAACGACGCTAGTGTGTTGGACTCAAATGGAAATAAAAATGAAACGTCAGGGGGCGGATGATAATTTTGAAACTGCAGGGATGCAAGTGGTTAAAATAGACAAATATCAGGGATGCAAATGGTAATTTACTCTAATAATAATAATATAATAATAATAATAATAATAATAATAATAATAATAATAATAATAATAATAATAATAATAAAAATAATAAATAAATAAATAAACATAAAAATAATAAAAATAAAAATAATAAAAATAAAAATAATAAAAATAGTAATAATAAAAATAGTAATAATAATAACAGTAACAATAATAACAGTAACAATAATAAGAGTAACAACAATAACAGTAACAACAATAAATGTAACAACAATAACAGTAACAACAATAGCAGTAACAAACAGTAGCAGTAAAAACAGTAGCAGTAACACAGTAACAGTAACAGCAGTAACAGTAACAGCAGTAACAGTAACAACAGTAACAGTAACAGTAACAACAGTAACAGTAACAACAATAACAGTAACAACAACAACAGTTACAACAACAACAGTTACAACAACAACAACAAGAAGAACAATAACAGTAACAGTAACAGTAACAGTAACAGTAACAGTAATAATAATAATAATAATAATAATAATAATAATAATAATAAATCAAATTATTCTTTGTCATCCGAAACCGTGATATCCACAATGCATAGAAATAAATCTCAAAATACTCGAAACCTATTTCTAAACATCTCGTCTGTGTATTTTGGGTTCTCCACAAAATAATCATTCATAAGAACATTATTAGGCCTAACATGATCACGTCTCAAGATCTTTTTTCTCAAACTTTCAGCCTTGTCGACGTATTTGGTAAGAATACTAAAAAATTCCAAACCCGAAGAGGATGAGGAGGAAACAAGCTAAATATCATGAGACATTTTTTTTTAAATTTGTTAGTGGTAGAGTAAGTATAGGAGATTTTTTTTTGAATTGGTATGTATATTTTGTAAGTTTAGGTTGTGTTTATAGTGTAATTTTTTATTAGCAACTAGCCATTCGGGGGGTGGGGGGGGTGGGTGGGTAATGGTTCAAAATATAACCGTTGGAGGTGTGGTTTGGCTCGGCGATGGAGCGATGTTTGGCGTATATGAATCACGGCGTGGGGGACCCGTATCGATGTTGCCGCACTGCGCCGGCCCTTGCCTTGGGCTAACGCCGCAAGCGCCCCCACCACCCTTAGCTCCTTGAAAAATGTAAATCAGAGAAGGAGAAAGTAGATAAAAATAAAATAGAAAGTCATGTGAGTTGGAGGAGTTGGACTTCTAGAAACTAGAGGTTAAAAGCCCTGTTTGAGAAAAAATCCGGCCATAAAAGCTGGTCCGGTTAAAAAAATAACAGCTCTGATTCAATTTGTCGGTTTGGTAGCCTGAAAACCAAAACCGGTTTTAAACCCGTTCAAATAAAAAAACCCGTTAAACAGAAAAAAACCCGGTCTAAACTAGTTTGAGAGGTTCAAGTATTTAGTTAGAAAAAATGGTTTGAAAAAAAAATCACTTTGATCATAAAACAAAAAAATATGTATACTAGAAAATAGAAATACAACAAAGTAATCAAACAGAAATACAAGAAGGTGGGCTTTGTTTAATTTTTAGTAATTGGGCCGAACTTTTGGAGCTTACTTGTGTGGGCTAATATTATGATGGGCTGATCAGAAAACCAAAAAGAAACCGAACCGCAGTTCATACTTCATACTTCATAGGGTGATAGGGATGAGGTTAGAGGTGGGCGAAACGGGCTTTGGGCCGTACCCGAAACCGGGTACAAACCGGGTTCGGCCTAACCGGGTATTTTTGTATCCAGTTTGAGGCGAAACCAGGTATGAATCTAGATCGGGTTCACTTACATGAAAACCCTACCCGCTATACCCGGGTAGGGTAGGGTGGAGTCCAGGTTGGGTCCAATACCAGGTTTAGTTTTTTTTTTTTTTTGTGTGTGTGTCCAATACCGGGTTCAACTCGGGGTCAATCGGGCCGGATTCGGTTCGGGCCGGGTTCGCTAAAAAACTTAAAATCTAAAACAGGTACCAACCCTACGGGTTTAAACGGGTACACCTCCCATCGAGTACTACCCATACCCGGGTCCGGTTCGGGTCCGAACCCGGTTTTGAAGTGTTCCATTTAGCAGTTTCTGTGGGGTTGAAGTGTTGCATCGATTTAGCTTTTCTTCACAGATTTGAGGACTGGGAGTTTTAATTATTAATTAATTTTAAATAAGGGTGGTTATACATACCCCATCTCCTTATTGTCATAACCTACCCCTTAAAATTTAAATTTTAGAAGTTTACATATTCACCCCTTTAAAAAATAAAAAAAAAACAAGCCATCCACGCACTTTCACCTCTCATCCTCATCTTAATTGTCATATCCACATGTAAAGAATGAGGGGTTGTTTGACAGCATCTGATTGAATAAGTGTTGAACCAGTAAGAGGTCTGAACCAGTAACATGTCTGAACCAATAAGTGCTGAACCAGTTTAAGTCTGTTTGGTTGGACATCTGAATAACTGTATAAAATGACTATTTTACCCCTCTAATTATTTCTTGCTGAATATAATTTATCTGTTTGGTCATAACTTCTATAATGAATAATTACTAAAAAAATACAAATCATCATAGAAAATCCAAATTACACATAAATCCTTCTTGAAAACATACTAAATCCAAGTAGAAATTAATAATTTGCGTACAATTTTGGTTTTAAGCATTTGACATTAATTGAGTTGTTATCTCGTCACACAAAGTAGTCATATGCTCAATGCCTTGTGAGCCCCATTACATAAAAGACAGAAAGAGCGTTCATCGAGTCCAGAAACTAATCCAGCAGAAGAAAAACAAGATGTCTTCAGATGTACCATATTGCATTATCATGGAAAACAATAAGATCCACAAAACCTTATGTTCTATTAAAACTCAATTCACAAATTGGGGAAAGAAGCCTTTTCAGTTGTACCACCATGTTACAGTTTACAAACAAGCAACAAAGGATCAAAGCTTCAAAATTAGAACTGCCAATGGACCGAATAGTAACCGAAATCACAAATCATCAATACATACCTGAAGGGCGGCACTCACCGAAACCGAGTTGGAGCTGAAGATGGCCGCGAGTTGGAGCTGAAGGGCGGGCGGCGGCGAGTTGCAGGTCAATTGGCTGAAGGGCGGGCGGCGGCGAGTTGGAGCTGAAGGGCGGCGGCGGCGAGTTGGAGCTGAAGATGGCCGCGAGATGGCAAAGGTCGATCGATGGGGGTGGGAGGGTCGATGGGGGTGGGAGTGTTTTGGTCAGACTTGGGGTGAGATCTGATCTAATAAGTGATGAAGTAAGAGGTCTTTCTCATTAAGAGGTATCTAACCAAACGCAATGATCTGACCCATGTCTGACCGAGTCAGTCATTAAGGTCTGACCAGCCTCATTAAGAGGCAAACAAACAGCCCCTTAGTTTTTTTTAAATAATACGTAAAAAAGTTTTTTTAACAAAACTTTAAAAACGAATATGAATGTTAAAACGTATATGCAATTTAATAACGTAAATTGTTCTCTTTTCTTGTTGGTCTTCTATAAATTATTATTGCCACTGATCAAAAACATTTGTATAAAACTAAAAAAAACTATTTTTGAAAGAATAAAAAATGTTTTATAAAAGAGTTTGTGAAATTTGTTTCATGTTGTTTGCACCATATAAGAGTGTAAAGGAGCCGAGCGAAAGCCCAACTCGCATCATTTTGACTTGGGAGAGCTCATCTCGGATCGGTTTTATTGTAAATTTATATATAATTATTTATATAAATATACTTAATACATTAGTAAATTATAGATAAATAAAAAATAAACAACAAAATAAATAAAAGAACTTATAAGTTTTTATATTAACACCTTAAGGGGGTGGTGTGTTATATAAAAAAGTTTAAGGAAAATAATAAGTATTTTAAAAAGTTAAAAGATTAGGTACAAGAAGTAAAAATTATGTGAAGGGGGAATATATAACATCACCCAAATAAGTATAAACTTTATTAGTTACAATACGAATATATTATTATGTTTGGTTGATTATTCACCCTGGATCACAACTGTATGTCTGACTTGTGTTGCGAATGTATCTTTAACTTATTTTATATGTGAATTGGCTCTAGTTGTTTGAATAGGATTAGTTTAAAACATTTGCCAATTAACTATTTGGGTTTTTTTAAGTTAAACATAGTCTAAAACACTATTCTCAAAAAAAAAAAAAAAAATTATAAACTTGTATTCTTAAACTTGTTCTTTGAACCCCCAACACATCTATTTGATCATCTCTGATTATTCTCAATGACTTATGATGGTAGAGTTATTACTATTATTTTTTTGTGGAAAATCCCTCTTTAGTTCAAATTAGGTCGAATTCTAGCAAGAACACCAATAGGTAAGCTTGAGTCTAACCTCATAAACTAAAAGTTTCTAGATTTTTAAGATTTGGGTTAAAATTCATTAAAAAAAACTCAAGTACACAACATAAGAAATCAAATTCTAACCATTTCTAATCATCTTCGGCGATGATTGCTAATTATTATAACAGCTAATAGCTCTAATACTTAAAATCACAACAAAAGGTTGAATGCACAAGATTTGTTTACCAATCTCTTTAATGTGGTTTTACCTTCAAGTTAGTAATACTCTATTGAACCCCACTAGAACTTTGTTAGTTAAAAGTGTGAAGATACGTTGCTTTATGTAGCATTTTACAAGTTTGAAATTGTCCATAACAGACCCCTCAAGTATTATATATGATGTTTTATTCACCAACGACTCTCATTTACCCTTTTTTTTAAACTTAACATTTACAACATTTTTATAGGTTCAAAGCCATGGAAAACAGTATCTTACCCAAACTATAGGGTAAGACTGTGTACGTCAGATTCTGAAACGATCCCGTCCTTCCTCGAAAAATCTTATGAAAGCATGAGTTAAGTCAAAAATCAAATACGTCTATTTGTTTGACTGATGAGGTAATCAGCCAAGTAAATGTCGAGATCATACGTATGTATTTATCATTAAAATTGAAAAGAAAAAGAGTTTAATGTAAACTTGAATTGCATTGACATCTTCAAAAATCTTTGCAAGGGTCCAAAGATGACAAAACTTCCACGAGGTGCCTAATGAGCTGGAAATGCCCTGTCTATTTGTTATTTAATAAATCCACCGACACTAATAGACCAACACCGTTTACCATTCAATTATTTACATTTTATATCTTAAAAACTATTTCAAAACCTATATAAAAGAAACCAACAAATGATCTTATAATGTTTTATTTATTTTACATAAGTGAATAACAAAAAAAGAAAAAGAAAAAAAGACTTTCTCTGGTTGTTATGTCTATTTCGACAGTTTAAAAACGATGAGAATTTTCATATTTAATCATGTTAAATTATTTACTAAATTATTTTGTAAATAAAATATTATATTTCTACGAATAGGATATCAATTAAAATACATATATTCTCCATCAAGGTTATTGTCGGCAAGATGTGTTGGATATCCTTTAGACCGATCCTGTGGTTGTAATTTTGCATGCTAGTTTTCTTCTTTTACTTTTTGGTGTATCTTGATATTTGTATGAAACATATATAAATCCTTCGAAACTTTTAGTTTTATGAATTTACCGTTTTATATACCGAGCAATTCAAACAGCTATGTTAGTTGTCTTTGCTTTTATATTATTTTAAGAAAATTAGAATTATTAATTAAATCAATAATTGTATTTTCTAGACTTTTAGTTTTTAAACTATTAAATTTGGATGCATACAGATGTAACATGTGACAATTTGATACATGACGGTTCACATTATCGATATGATGTCACGTAAATAATTTAATTAGTGACAAATTTCTTTCTCACTTTCAGGTCTATTGTTACACAAAATGGTTAAGTTCAATATACTTATCAATAATAACTTTAATGTGATACACACGATTACAATACGTATCAAGTTAGATACATTTTAATAGAAAATAAAACAAAACTAATATATTTTTAAAATTTCTCGTAAGTGTATTTCATAGGTGACAAAACAGTTGCAACATATGTTAATTATACAAGTAAAGTATATATAATCTGAATTCAAATATTCTAGACGAATCAAAAATCAAAAGTAGTGAACCAAATAGTTAAAATCAAATTTGAATTTAAGTTTTTTTAGATCTGAATAATACAACTTATACTAAATTTAGAATTTCTTTTAAAACACAACTTACACACTAATCTAACATACTTTTATTCTCACACCACAATTAATATGCACCGACACGACATAAACAAATGTTGAACCCTTAATTTCAATAGTAGATTCATCACTCTAACTCCAAACAGTTTTATCATTAAAACACACCCATAATCAATTTAAATACAATGTGTTCTCTCATATTTTATAATTACTTTAATATTATGTTACTTATCTTTAATACCAAACTCAAACGTCTAATAAGTCTACTTTTATAGCTACACTATTTTTCAATTTCAATCCTTTAACTACTATGATTAGACACTATTCCAAGATTTAAGTAGAGTTAACTACTTCAATCTACACCTTTTTAAAATCTTGAAATTATTATACTATACCCTTTTGGTTTACTTATTCCAAGAAAAAGACATCGTGTATTTGATGCACAAGATGGATAAATTTCACCAAACGATTGCATTTTAATAAGAGTCTGTAATTGGGTACATCTTTTCTTTAATAACGACCAAATCACAGATTTGTGAAACAGAGGAGCACAGCTTGTATGCTTCTCTCTCTCTCACACACACACTCATACACTCTCGCTCAAGAAATCTGGCTACAATAGCCAACAGATCCAGTAGATCTTAAGCAAAAGCAATGGATTTCTGCTTCAGATCTCTCTCCCACATGTCAATTTCCACCATTTTTCTCGCAATCTTGCTTTCTTCATTCAGCTTCACGTCCACAGGTTTGAATCTTGTTTACATTTGAGTTCTTGTAGTTTTCTACACTCCATTTTTGATCAATTTGGAATCCGGGTTTGCTTAATTTCGTAGATTTGATCTTCTTTGATCAAGTTCTGTGGGTTAATGGCTAAATTGGCTGATGGGTGTGGGGGGTTTTGATGAATTCATCAGATTCGTGCTTGTGTTAGTATAATTTTAAAATATTGGGGAAGTTGATTAGTGGGTGCTTTATCATTTTGGTTGTTCATGTTTGTAAATAGGAAAGATTCGATCTTTGTTTATCAAGATTTGTGTTTCAATAGGTTAAATGAATGAGGGTTTATGAGATTTGAGTGATGAAATCAAGTTAGTGTGATGAATTGGTACTTTCAAGACTGCGAATTCTTTGATTTGTGGAAAATGGTTTGGGATATTGTGTGATCTGTACTTTGTGGTATGTAAATTGATCTGTAGATGAAGATCAGTGAATTATTGAAATAATATTATGCTAAACCCAATCTGGATGTTTGATCATCTTGTGTTAGTGTGTAATTCAAGATAAAAGATTAAGTTAGTAATTAAATCTTCATGAATGATCAATTTGCTACTTTGTGAAGTTTTATATACTTAAGATCATGTGTTGCTTCATATAATGATATTCTATCCTCAATCTTTTCAAAAGGTTGGTTTTTTAACAATGAACATCTATCGACCCTTTTGTTTGTTATTATTTGCAGAAGCTTATGATGCACTTGACCCGAATGGAAACATCACAATCAAGTGGGATATTATTAGTTGGACCCCTGATGGTTATGTGGTAAGTATCAAATATTGATGGTTTTATCCGGTTTAAGGGGGTGTTTGAGTTGCTTATTCTGCTTATTGAGTTTCGATTCAGCAAATCGCTTGTGATTATCTGGATTGAAGCAAACTGCTTGTCTGATAATTGTGTTTCTTTAAAGCAAAAGCAAATCTGAGCACTATTTTCTGCATGCTCATTGTTACAGCTAATTATTTTCTTCATTTTATTTCAAATACCATAAGCAGTTTTAATACGTGATCCCAAATGCCAAACACACCCTTAAAGTCCATAATCAACAATAATATATGTGGATTCAATCGTTGATGTTTCTAATGTCTACTCATACAAACTGCATTCTTATCATCTTTTTTGCAGGCTGTTGTTACAATGTACAACTTCCAGCAATACCGCCACATTTCGCCCCCTGGGTGGACCTTAGGTTGGACCTGGGCGAAGAAAGAGGTCATATGGTCCATGATGGGCAGTCAAACTACCGAGCAAGGAGACTGTTCAAAGTATAAAAGTGCACAACCACATTGCTGCAAGAAAACTCCAACTGTTGTCGATTTATTACCAGGAACCCCTTACAATCAGCAGATTGCAAATTGCTGCAAGGGTGGTGTCATCAACTCATGGGCTCAAGATCCCAACAATTATGCCAGCTCATTCCAGGTTAGTGTTGGTGCAGCCGGAACCACCAACAAAACGGTCAAGCCACCCAAAAACTTCACCTTACTTGCACCCGGCCCTGGCTACACCTGTGGACCCGCTATAGTCGGTAAACCAACAAAGTTCATTACTCCAGATGGAAGAAGAGTAACTCAAGCTATGAGTAAGTATACTTAAATTGAACTCATACATTATCCAACTATTGTAGCTATAAAGATTCTAATGTCATAATCTCTTTTGTTGCCAGTGACATGGAATGTTACATGTACATACTCACAATTTTTGGCTCAGAAAACTCCCACTTGTTGTGTATCTCTCTCGTCTTTCTACAACGAGACAATTGTACCCTGCCCGACATGTACTTGTGGATGCCAAAATAATGCAACTCACCCAGGAAGCTGTGTAAAGTAAGTTCTTTTTCTTTTGTCTTTCTTTTTGTCGATTTGTGTATTTGGCTAAAAACCGATTACTTTTGCTAGTTTTGTAATGCAATCAAGTAACCATTTTTCTTTTTTTACAATTGTTTTTGCAGCGCAAACTCGCCATATTTAGCTTCGGTTGTTAATGGTCCTGGTAAAAACAGCTTGACGCCCTTGGTTCAATGCACAAAACACATGTGCCCGATTCGAGTTCACTGGCATGTGAAGCTTAACTACAAGGAATATTGGCGTGTGAAGGTCACAATTACAAATTTTAACTACAGGATGAATTACTCACAGTGGAATTTAGTTGTTCAACACCCCAACTTCGACAATCTGACTCAAATATTCAGTTTTAACTACAAACCATTGACTCCTTATTCTTCCATAAGTAAGTACTTCCCTTTCATACTGATAAATTTTGATCGATTGAAACGCAGTTCTTAACTTATTTTTGTAAATGTTTACAGATGATACTGCTATGCTATGGGGAGTTAAATTTTATAATGATTTTCTGAATCAAGCTGGACCGTTGGGGAATGTACAGTCAGAGTTGCTGTTCCGTAAGGATAAATCAACCTTTACATTTGAAAAGGGTTGGGCGTTTCCACGAAGAATTTACTTCAATGGTGATAACTGTGTGATGCCACCACCTGATGCATACCCATATCTCCCAAATGCTGCCTCACGTTTAAGCTTCTCGTTACTTGCTTTACTGGCGACTTGTTTGGCTGTTTTCTTTGTTTTTGTTTGATGTTTGAGCAGCAGCCCTTGAAGGTTTCTTTAAAATGTGGGTGAATTCACCTGTTGTTGGTCACACTGCTTTAAATGTATTATCTTGTAGAGTAGTTGAAGTTATAGTGTTGTTTACAGTTGTATAAGTTAAAACTTGCAAACGATAAGTTAAATTTGATATTCGATTTTGGTTCTGTCGCTGTTTACTGGTTTTTAAAAAGTTATAACTTTTGAGTTGATGAATGAGATCTTTTGCACAAGAGTTAAAAACTTTTGAGTTGATGAATGATATCTTTTGCACAGTTTTTTGTATCTGTTCAAAGAAAGTGAAGTACTTGAGTTTTGTTGAATCAGGATTCAGTAAATGGTTGGAATGTACCAAATGTTGAGATTTAATGAAGAAACAAATGGTTGGTGGTTGCAGATTCTTGAAACATTTATAGTATATACTGCAACCCAACCTAACATATTTATTGAAAACTATAACAACTCAACATTTAAGGAGTAGTGTACTGGCAAGCGTTTGAGATTCTTTAGTAGACATGTTAGATTCAAATCTATCTTTTACTGATTTTTGTCTTTAGTTCCTTGGAGGTCACCTATCAAGTACAACTAGTTTTTGTTGGCTAACATTGTATTGGCGGATTCCAGGAGTTTTCCAGAATTTTTGTTAACATGGTATTGATGGGTTTCATGAGTTTTCTGGTAACAAATCCTTACAATTCCCAAAAAGAAAGAAAGAAAGAAAAAAAGAAAGAAAGAAAAAACTCAATTTAAAGTTAAGGTGTGGTAGGGTTTCAAGGAGAAGCGAGATAATGTTTAGAAACACATAAATGTGCTTATTTATTACATAACTTGGAACCCCATTAATTAGACACGAAGTACGTAGGCTTAGAAACCTTGTATAATTTTGCACGTCGTGGGGCGTAATATATGCTTATAATGCCACACCTTACTTAACGTCATGGGGCGTAATGTGTGGTTATAATGTCACACGATATAGGTAGGCTTAGAAGCCTTGTATAAACTTGTTTAAAAACATTCCACTTTAACCTTAACAATCTCAAACTTCTCACCAGTAACAATCATCATTCAGTGGTAATTCCTTTCATTATCAATTAGTTAAGGTTTTATACCACACCATGGTTTCTCAGATTGACTAAGATGCTCACACCTAGTCTCACACATTAAGGCATTCATCTTTCTTACGTTGTCGTCTTCATCATGACGAACTAACACACCCGTTAAACCTACTTTTAAATCTACATCATCTGTTCATAATAAAACTTAAACCCTATCTATCGAGACATATACCATTTCAACACCCTAGTAATATCTGGTCAGATGCATTCTATATAGTATTAGACTAAGGGTCGGGTTAATGGGACACCCTCCCATTATAAATTAACACCCCAGATTTTTATACGAGTCGTATAGCACCATACGCGTAGTATAGGTGAGTAATATAGCCCTATATGAGACGTACAACCTCTCCGACCCCTGAATTTTTCATCATAGTCAGTGTCAAAATTTGTTATATGCGTCGTATAGACCTATATGTGTTGTACAGAGGGTTGTAAATGGCTATATGAGGCATATAACCCTCTGACAGCCCCTTGAATTTTACTTGTTTTCAGTGTCTTCGATCCTATATGCCGCGTATGGTGTTATACGAGGCGTATAGGGGGTGTCGATTTATAATGTAAGGTGTCTGTATAGTAGGACCTAGACTAATGGGCCCTAATTAATTAATTAATTAATTATAGAACTAAAAAAGCAACAAAAACGGTAAAATAATAATGAGTAAACTTTACTTTTGCTCCCTGTGGTTTGGTCAAAATAACGCTTTTCATCCAAATGTTTAAAAATCTTGATTTGACTCCCTGTGGTTTTCAATTTGTCTCAGTTTAACTCCAATGCACTAACTCCATTAAATAGTTCAATTAATTAGAAGGGTATTTTTGTCTTTTTACTGAAAAAGACTATTTTTGTAAATTTCTTAGGACTAATTTTGTAAATTATATAAAATCCAACCCAAACCTGCTTTCACCACAACCTTATCCCTGACCACTCCCACCACAACCCCTCCCTTCCGGCCATAACCCTCCCTCCGGCACCACCACCGCCACTGCCACAACACCAGCATAACCACCGCTACCGCTACAACTCCAACACCACCACTACAGCGCTGGCATCCCACTACCACGCGCTAACACCACCACAACCACTGCCACCATGCCTAAAACACCACCGCCTCCTACAACTTTGCAACCCTAAAACATCATCGCCGCATTCTCACCACCTTCCCATCGAATATGAACCTTGAAACCCAAAATCATAAAATCACAACCAACACCGCTGCCCCCTAAGACCACCAACAAACCACCATCGCTACCCTTCTACATGCGACCATGAACCCCCAAAAAGAACCTTCGATTGAATCCTAAACCACCTTCGATTTTTCACCACCATCATAGCCCAACTAGATCTGAAATCAACCATTTTCAGATCTAAAATCAACCAAAGGGACTAGGGTTCTATGTGTCAACGAATATGGACAAAGGGAGGTGGGCCGCCGACGGTGGTGGAAAGTATTAGGTCACTGGCGGTGGTGTAGGGTGGTAATGGTGGCATTTGCCTGGGTAGGTGAGAAGGATTGGGGTGCTAGTGGTCGCCGACGATCGTGTAGGGTGGTAGTGGTGGTGGCCGGATGGCACCTTGAGAAAGAGAGAGAGAGAGAGAGAGAGAGAGAGGGAGGAGACATCGAGGGGCGATAGTGGTGGTGGTGGTGATGGTGATGGTGATGGTGGTGGGTGCGGGTGGTGGTGTGGTGGCAATGGTGATGTGGTGCTGACAGTGCCATGGTGTTTTGTGGATGATGGTGGTGTATGGATGAATGAGGGAGAAATAGATGATGATGATGATGGAATAGAGAGAGAGAAAAGATATATATATCTTGGTTAAAATTTTAGTTTTTTTATTTTTTTCAAATAACAAGAAAGTTTGAATAAATTACATTATTAGCTCCTATTACTAAAATGATTAAAATGTCCTTGTTTTTAACATATATTTTTAACTGTATTAGTGGGTTGAAGTTTATTTAGACAAATTGAATACCATAAAAAATAAAATTATAAATTTAAAATGTTTGAAAAAAAATAGTTATTTTAATCAAAATATAAGGAGCACACGTGAAGTTTATTCAATAATAATATTTCGTTACTTTGACTCTATCAACATCCGTTACATCACCGTCTCCGTCGTCATCTCACACCCCACAACCACAACCCCCATTATCAACCCTCAAACCTTCACAATTTTCCTCTGTTTCTTCTCATGGCGACCTCCGATCCCCCTCTCAAAGATGACCTCGATATCGTCATACCCACAATCAGAAACCTCGATTTTCTTGAAATGTGGAGGCCCTTCTTCCAACCATACCATTTGATCATCGTTCAAGACGGTGATCCCTCAAGAACAATCAAGGTCCCCGATGGCTTCGATTACGATCTCTACAATCGCAACGACATTAACAAGATTCTGGGTCCTAAGGCCTCTTGCATCTCGTTCAAAGACTCTGCTTGCAGATGCTTTGGGTACATGGTGTCCAAGAAGAAGTATATCTTCACCATTGATGATGATTGTTTTGTGAGTTTGGTTGTTTAGTTTCTTGATTTGGGATTTGCCCACCAACTGTTTGATGTTTTGTGTCAATGGGTTGTGTTAAAAATTTTATCTTGATGTTTAGGTTGCTAAAGATCCATCTGGGAAGGAGATAAATGCACTTGCACAGCATGTTAGGAACCTCTTGCATCCATCTACACCTTATTTCTTTAACACCCTTTATGACCCTTTTTCAGATGGTGCTGATTTTGTTCGCGGTTATCCGTTTAGTCTACGTGAAGGTATTCCAACCGTGGTTTCTCATGGTCTGTGGCTCAATATTCCTGATTATGATGCCCCGACTCAGCTTGTTAAGCCGCGCGAGAGAAACGCTAGGTGGTTAAATACTTGGTTAATTGAGTTATTTTCATTAGTTTTGTAACTTTGTTCTGTGTTTCAAGTTTAAAGAATTTTTTTGCATGTGCATGGGTGATGATTTGGTATCATGCTCAGGTATGTTGATGCAGTTATGACAATTCCAAAGGGGACTCTGTTCCCTATGTGTGGGATGAACCTAGCGTTTGACCGTACCCTCATTGGCCCGGCTATGTACTTCGGGCTCATGGGTGATGGTCAACCTATAGGCCGCTACGACGACATGTGGGCTGGTTGGTGTGTCAAGGTTGTCACTTAACTGTAAAGTTCGCTTCTTTGACAATGTTGTTTTGCGAAAAGATTTGTTGTAACATGTAATTCGTTTGTTGATTGTGATCTTTTAGGTTATATGTGATCATTTGGGGCTCGGGATCAAGACGGGGTTGCCATACATATGGCACAGTAAGGCCAGCAACCCATTTGTGAACTTGAAAAAAGAGTACAAAGGCATCTTTTGGCAAGAAGAGATCATCCCATTCTTTCAAGCCATCAGTTTACCTAAAGACTGCACCACGGTTCAGTCGTGTTACATTGAATTGGCTAAGCATGTTAAAGATAAGCTTGGGAAAATAGACCCTTATTTTGTGAAGCTTGCAGACGCGATGGTTACGTGGATTGAAGCTTGGGATGAGCTCAATTCAAAGGACTCCAAGAAGACAAATGGCAAGTGAAAGTGTGTGTTTTAGGTTGTTTTTGTGTTGTTTTGCAGTAGGTATGAGTGTGAGGATTCGAGGTTCTTTCTAAACCAAGCTATATCTTTTAAGGTTTTGTTTTAAGTTATTGGTTACAGAATGGGGGGATATTTTTTTAGCATTTGTTTTCATTTGGCAATGTTAGTAATAAAACAGACTTAAATTATATTCTGGTTCTTGTTGAACTTTTTAAGTTAGCTGATAAAGATATTGCACGTTTGAAATACTTTACTTTGATAGTGAGTTATACAAGATTCAGAAAGTAAATACCTGTGTTGTCAAAAGCGACAAAGGCGCGTGCCTAGGCGCCATTTTGGGGCTAGCCTCAAGGAAACCGCCTTGCTGTGAGTCTAGGCGCTCCGTTGAGACTCCGGCTACATACCTGTCGATATCTGGTCAGGTTTGGTGTGGGATTCGATTGTGTATATTGAGAAAAGTTGACAGGAAGAGAAAAAGGTGACATGTACAGTAATTTGAGTGTAGAGAAAGAGCCCTTGTATGCAAAGTACTAGTAAAGTAAAATGCTCATTAAATTTTCAAACTTTAAATCCGTTTATTACTAGAAAATTAAGTTTTTTTTTTTTTTTTTTTTTTTTTTTTTTGTCGCACTTCATATATTTTATAATTTCTATGCCTATTGTTTTTTAATAGTGCGTTTTTTAAATCTCGGGCACGTGTCTTTTTTGCGCCTTGCGCCTAGGCGATACGCAAGGCCTTTGAGCCTTGCGCCATCGACAACATAGGTAAATACCACGATACGAGATCTACCATCGGTAACAGTTGTAGGCAGGCGCTACAACGCTGCAATATGTTGTTTGTATATACAAGGACAAAATATGTAAAGTTCGGTATTTTGCTTATCAAATCACTTCGGAGTGATGACAGATGATATGGTACTATTTCATTGAATTTGGGAAGTAATTCAACTCAAACCTAAACCGAGTGGGTTTGTTTTAGTGATATACTTATACCCAACAAACTTTAATCTGGGCTTGAGCTTGTTTAAACATGGTTTGTAAATTTGTGATTTCATTATTTTGGGTCTTTTAAGTCAAATTATAAAAGTTTGGGGGGGCCTTTAGCGCTTCATATTTATAACGAGTCTACACTATCCAGTTGTGATAAGGTGAGTATAAATGTATAATCTTTACCAATTGTGAGTTCAAAAAGATATTATGTTGGAACACATAACAGCAAGCGAAGTAGCCGGCTATGGAGTTGGGGCTCTCCTTCTATGTGCCACCATCTCAGCCCCTAAGATTGACTCTTTCATCTCTGCTTCCCAACGCAGGTAACCCTAACTTTTGTTTCATCTTGATTGAACAGTAATAACCCCTAATTCTGTCTAATTATCTGTCTTCACATCATATTCTTGTTGCAAGCTTGAATCTTTATTGATTAGTTTGATGAATGTTGAATATTTATGGATTGGTTGATGAATCTTGAATCTTTATGGGTGCAATTTTCAATCTTTTTCATGGGGTTGCAGTTGAATTGTGCAGTTTCTTTGCTAACCATAAATGGGCATATTGGATATAATCTTGAACCTTTTTTATGGGTTTGTTTTTTGAAGTTGTTTTTGTGGATCTTGAGTGACATGGTGCACAGTGACCTTTGGTTTGTCTTGGCATTCTGGCCACTTAAGAGTAACCTTAGTGGTTGCTTAAGGCTTGCAACTCTAACTTATATATTAGTGTTAAAGTGAATAAAATATAGTTAGTTACATAGTTAGTAAGTTACTTAAGTGGTTGATGGTGAGTATAAATAAGTGGTCATTGTATCATTAAGATAATACAATTATATTTTCATATCTCAAGTTCTCTTCACTTTAATTAGAACGAAAGTTATGGGTTCTAGGCTAATGAAAGAATAGTAAAAACTCTTAATTTTGTTATTTTTGATACTTCGATCATCTTGCGGATGCAAAAGTTTGCCTTTTTTTTAAGTTTGTATGAAATTATCATCTTAGCTATTGTAGAAAAAATCTTGGAATATAGAGGCAAACGAGGGGAAGTGAAGCGTAATGACATCATGTGTTATTAACTCAATCTTAAATCGGTTTACGAGTTTGCTTAATTAATATTGGTATTGGATACTAGATTAAAAACGTTAATGTAATGCAAAGATAGAAAGAGTGATGCACTGATGCCTTCTATCATCTTTTGGATGGAATCTTCATTGGTTTGTTACCAACTTCATCTTAGATAACTAGAGTTAATTATCTAATTGTCATGTTATATATTAGTGTTGGGTAATGTTGGAAATATAGAACTCCCAAAATAATCTAATTTGGTTTCTTCACTTTCCTGTAGATGCAATACTGAAACCTTGTCATATGCTTGTAATCCAGTTGTCATCTTAGATACTAGTATGACAATATTTGAATCATAAGGTAAAAGACGGGTGTTATTCCCAGTTTTTTATATATACTTTGTCACTTTCGGCATGTACAACTTGTTACTATTCTAACCTTTTATTTTTTGTATATAACCAAACCAACACATTTCGCTGTAAGTGGGTCAAAATGCAACATCAACCACTCTTATACATTGTGCAATGCGCACCCAATATTTGTGTCTAATTCAACAATAGAGCTTTCTGATATGCACCCGGATAATGATATGCAGCTCATTAGGTATGTGCAAGAGATGTGGTGATCTGAAGTTGATCGCATGCTCGAATTGTAAAGGCTCGGGCTCACTCAAACTAGGTGGTGCATTTAGTTTTGGCCCTCCAGAAGAAGTTTCTTTTGTGGGTAATAAGTCAAAGTTGACTTCTTTATCTTGCAGCAAATGTCAATCTAGAGGTCACTTCCCTTGCCCTGAGTGCTCTAAAGTTTCTACATCTTAATTGTTTTTGGTTTCCAGATTTCATTTACAATAATCTACAATGGTTATAATCGGTATATCGAGATAGTTATGATCGCAAGAAAACCGAATATCCGAAGGTTCTTGATGTAATGTACGATATGTAACTAAAGTGCATACATCTTAGATGAAAAGGTAATATGATAAAATTGATGATGTATAATGTGTATGTGTGTGTATACATAATTACATATATAGGGGTGTTTTTCTTAGTTTATAAACTAACCAAGCTCAAGCAGACCTAGCTTGACTCGATTTGACTAGTTGAGTTAAGCTTAAATTTTAATATTTATATCATAGTTTAGTCTTACTCTTTCTCACCACCCTACATTTTACAGCCAAGTGTCCAACCCTAAATTTTACAAGTCGTTCAACCATGATACTCGCATGCTGATAATTGATTTGGTGACGAGTGACATAGTTTGTTTTTTCATTATTCTAATGATTTGGTGACCTAATATCTGAGCGAATGCTCACTACACATGTGTTTTAATGTGAAGATTGATGTCTTAATTTTATCTATTATTTGTTTTAATCAGCTACTTGGAGCTTTCGTTCTCAATTAATCCATGTCAGTTGAACCTTTTACAGTATATATATTTGTATCCTCATGAACTTTACTTTATACCAACTCTAGTTATGGTATACTTTCAGTAGTCTAACAAGCATAACCCGTGCTTGTTTAGCCCCGATTTGTCCAGGGTCTGGGGTGGAGCTGGATTGTTTACGATCTAATGTACGCAAACTTATCTTACACTGATTGTTTCTCGCGATTTAAATCCATGACCTCAAGGACAGTGAACAACAATATTACCGGTTGCCCCGATACCCAAATCTAATTTGTTTTAAGCTCTTAATTTGTAGAGATTTTTTTGCTATTAAATGTCTTAGTTCTTTTTTGTAGAATGTATTTTGTTAAAGAATCAATTGACAAACTGAGACAAAACTGAGAATAACTTCTACAACCTAAGGCTTTTTAAAACTTTTGATAGTTGTGAATTTGTTTAAAGTACTATTGGTAGTTTGGGTTATTTTCCTATCAATTTGGATGATGGGTTATGAGAAATATTTGAGAATGCTATAAAATTTGTGAGAATAAGTTTAGTATTTATAGTGTAATTTTTTTTAAATGACATTATAGCCGTTGGGGGTTGGGGGGGGGGGGGGGGGTGCTCTTCAATGGTCAAAAAATGATTGTTCAACGGTCACATTGTGGCGGGTGTGGCACGGCAATGGAGCGTAGCTCGGCATGAAGGATTCATGACGTGGGGGACTGGCGGCGGCCCCCGCTGTGTGCCCGCGGCAAGCGCCCCCACCACCCTAATTGTTAGTTTATTTAATTCAGTAGCTTAGGTTGTACCCTTAGTACTCTTACTATCATGTTAATTCATAACTCAGGGGTGACCCTGAGGGGGCGGGGTGGGCGATCGTCTAGAACCTGATCTCTCCGGAAACCCAAATTTATTTTATTTTTACAATATTATATATATGTATTTATAAAAAAAAGCTAAAAGCTATATATATATATATATATATATATATATTAACAAATCAAATGACATTTTAATTATTTAACGTATTAAACCTTATTAGATCCCATTAACATTTAAAATAATTTTGTCCAATACCATTTACCATTTTGATATAATAATACTTAAATTAAACAAAGAAAAGGAAAGAAAAAACCCATTGTTAACCGAATCGCTTAAGTAAAATTATAGATCATTTGACTGTAATACTTTAGTTTTTTTATTGTTATAACAACTATTGTCATATTATAATATTTTTTTATATAATTATACGGTTTAAACTTTTTCTATACTTTATATTATAAGAACTTATTTTTTTTTCTTCTTTCGAGCCCAGAGTCTTTTGAGATTTTTCAGGGGCCGGCTCTATCACAAACTGTTCAAATGACTTAAAGTTCGTTTAAAAAAGACTCGTTCGAAAAAACTCAAAAATAAAACGAGCTGGTTTGACCCGTTTCGATTTACAAACAAACAGTGTTCGAGTTGATCAACTACCCCACTTACAAACTCAAAAAGTTCTCTAAGTTCCGGTGTAAATCATATCATTGTAGTGATGGGTCACATCAATAACCCGATCCGACTTTGGGAACGGATACCCACATTAAAGGATGGTGCGGCTCAAGCTCAGGGCTCGACAATAATATTCAGTACTATTAGTTTCTCAACTGCCACCTTCCACTTACACTCCGACACGTGTGCCAAGCAATAAGTGGTACTTTCAACGTTAATATTCCCCAAAAACAATAATAACAATTGATCCCATGAAAATTATTAAAAACAATCACTTTATTAGTTTTTCTTTAAACGTTTAATTGGATCATTGACGTATTATTAGTCAACTCGATCATCTTCATTACTCAAAGTACAAAATCTGATACCATCATCAGAAAAAAAACTCAAATTAAATGAGAAAACCTTCTAGCCCACTTAAAATCTCATTTTTTTAGTCAGAGGTGAGACTTGAAATCAATACATTCATTTATTATTATAAGGTCTTCGGTAGTTCGTATTAACCACTCGATCTAAGGATCATTGGTATCACTTTGTTAGTTAGCATACTTTCTTTGTTATTATAACTAGTGAATTTTTTATCCATGCTACGCGATGGGATTTTTGTCCTTCTTTCCGTGCTACGCGGCCAAAAACCAACAATTGAATATCAAAATTTGAGCTATTAAAGTGTATAGTTTGTGAATAAAAATTAGAATTCTAGATTTAAGCCATGCTTAAATTCTAGAAGCCATGTTCTTCTATTTCTTTATGAAGTTTATGTGGATATACGTTAGTAGTAACACGTGGCTTTATGAGAATACCTAGACTCAATTATAGTAACAGGTAATTGTTTTATAATATAACTAGGCTAAAGACCCGTGTAACACACAGGTTCAATCCAAAAATATTGTTGTTGTTTAAAAAGGTTCGTAAGTTATAATGTTATTGATAATACTTTGTATATAAACTTTTGTGAAAATATTATTAGCAGATGGATTTAGATTTATTAATTCAATTAAACAACAAAGTAACTAAAGATCTAAATTGATATACAATGCTTGTTGGTACATAAACAGGTTGCAAGTTGCAGTACGCATCAAACAATCTTCGCAGGTACATAATAAGTTTGAACTCATAGGTATATATGTTATGATTTTTTTCAACTTGCAGGTAGAATATCAAACAACAGACAAAAGTAGCAATAAAACTTGTATATCATTAAACAATTACAATACAACTCAGATACAATAAGCATCTAAAACAACAGTTTACATATAATTAAACCATCTAAAGTAATATATAGCGAAAGGAGCGATAACTTGACAATTGCATATAACTAAACAATTACAATACTACTCAGATAGAGTAAGCATCTAAAACAACCTGTTGTATATGAGTAAGCCTTAAGTCAAAGAAGCTGCTTCATTGATGTTCATAGTAAGGTAAAATGATACAAACACAACAAAAAACCACAATAATTTAAACCAAATTTTACATCATAGTATACAGATACAAACAATGAGTTAAAAATAGTATAAAATTTAACTCTTTAGTTAATCTGCATAACATTTCATACACACCTCATCAAAAGGTTGTGAATTGTATATATATATATATATACATGAACTAATTTCATGCATAATCAAAATTGCCCAGTATATAGTCAACCGTTAGGTATATGGTCAACAGATGGGTTAATTAAAATAATAAAAATATTATTAGCAGATGGATTTAGATACAAAATTATTATAAACAACAATGTATTGATTCAATTAAACAACAAAGTTATTAAAGATTTAAATTGATATACAATGTTTGTTGGTACATAAACAGGTTGCAGGTTGTAGCACGTATCAAACAATCTTTACAGGTACGTAATAAGTTTAAACTTGCAGGTATATATGTTATGATTTTTTCAACTTGCAAATAGAATATCAAACAACAGATAAAGTAACAATGAAAGTTGTATATTATTAAACAATTACAGTACAACTTAGATAAAGTAAGCATATAAAATAATAGTTTGCTCATATGATTGAACCATCTTAAGTAATATATAGCTAAAGGCACGATAACTTGACACTTTCATATAACTAAACAATTACAATACAATTTAGATAAAGTAAGCATCTAAAACATCCTATTGTGTATGACTAAGTTGAAAGTCAAAGAATGTGCTTTATTGATGTTCATGGTAAGGTAAAATGATACAAACACAACAAAAAACCATAATAATTTAAACTAAATGTTACCTCATAGTAATGTGAAACGATACAAACACAACAAAAAATCATAATAATTTAAAATAAATGTTAGGAAACATATAAGATAATGTTTTAACCCTAAGCAGAGTAAACAAATGACACTAATCATTCAATTCTTTTAAAGCTTAATATCATATAAACAAATATTAAGTGATGAACGAAACAACATCTTATAATTGTTTCAAGATATAGAGTTTCAAAACGTGTTGAATAGATTATCTAGAAAGCTAAGATAGAGTTTCAAAACAAATTCACCATTATTTGCCCAACTACACATGCATTAAATAATTTGCACATATCAAAAGAATTACAATCAAACATAATAATAATATGACAGTAAACATAAAAAGAAATAAAGAAGTTTGAAATTCAGAAGCATGTAATACCTCTTCAAAGATGGATTGTCGAATCAGATCACCTTCAAATCAAAAAAATGAAAGAAAAATAATATCAATCCAAAAACACAATCGCAGAGGATGAAAGCTCAAATATAACAAAAAATAAATACGTTTTCTTGAAGAAAACTTGAAGAAACCGAAGCCAAAATGATAACGTTGATGAAGTCTGTCGAATGCGCTATCATCAGAGTTTATAAAGACAAATTGCGAGTGTTCCAAACAGGTACCATTTTTTAAAGATTTTTAAGGATGATTTTTTAAACAAAATGAAATTATTTTTTAAGAAACAGTTAAAAAAATAATTTTATCAACGAAAGTTTAAAAAGATATTATTGTTTTTTTACTTGAAATATTTACATATTTAATTTAATCATATTTTATATGAAAATATTGTTTTATATTTTCTAAAATTGTATACAAACTATTTGATATTTTATTTATTCAATTTGTGTGTTACAAAATCGGGTATGATTTCATTTCCAAATAAAGATACCCATGAATTCCTTCGAATTGAAGAGGTTCGATGAAGAAATCCCGTAATTTTTGTCACTATTCGAATATAAACCGAGCATTTTATGGATATGAAAGTGATCTGCCATTTTTGTAGATGAATTATTTGAAGAAAAAAGAATAATCGGGTTTGATTTTATTTTCAAAAAAAGATACACTCTAATTTAAGGTTAAATTTTCAAAATTTTCCCAAATGTCTCTAAATGAATCTAGACTAATATTGAGAACAAATACATATTTAGGCGGGAATTAAAAAAATTAGAGCCTTAAGATAATGTCACGTGACACTAAAGTTATTGTTTTATTAATAAGTATATATTTTTAGAGTTAAATACGTTTTACGTACTTAAGCTTTCATAAAAATTGTCATTTGAATCCAAAAGTTTAAAATGTTGCAATTTACATCCAAAGGTTTCACTAAAATTGTCATTTGAATCTATTTAACTGCACCTAACTAACACGGTTAACTTTTTTCGTTAAGTTTCCAACATGAGAGTTATTTTAATAAAAAAATTACAAAATAAAGAACCAACTCACGTGAGAGTTTTTATATGTTTAGCTTCTTTTAACGATTGCAGTTATGATTTAACTCTATAATAGTCTTTTATTGTTTTGTCTTGTTAATGTATTTTGGTTTAGTAATCGTATTACTTTTGTCTGTTTTATTAAACATATTTTTTTTTTGTTTAAAGATTAATTATGGTTACAATGATTGATATTTTGTGACTATTATTCATGGGCAGTTATTGTCATATTATTAATTATTCTTATACTTTTATGATAATATATTTTTTATAGTTATGATTCAAATAATTTATATTATATGACTTGTT
This sequence comes from Flaveria sonorensis, assembly GCA_025506505.1. Classification (NCBI taxonomy): domain Eukaryota; kingdom Viridiplantae; phylum Streptophyta; class Magnoliopsida; order Asterales; family Asteraceae; genus Flaveria; species Flaveria sonorensis. The sequence continues at coordinate 10,133,919 of CM046438.1, forward strand.
TTATATATATATATATATATATATATATATATATATATATATTTGTTTTGTGTGTTTTATAAAGTTAAAAATGAATCACTTTTAGTTAGTTATACTATATATATATATATATATATATATATATATATATATATATATATATATATATATATATATATATAATATAATATAATATAATAGGGTTATTGGATTTTAATAATCTTAAATTTTATTTATTAGTCGGGACTAATCCCAACTCAAAAAATATTTACAGACACCCCCAACTTTGAGGTTATTTTCCTCCAACGATCCTTTGGAGGAAAATAAGCTCAAAGTTGGGGGTGTCTGTAAACATTTTCTGAGTTGGGATTAATCCCGACCAATAAATAAAAATTGAGATTATTAAAATCCAATAACCGTATATAATATGATGTCGAGAGATGTCTTTCTTGATGAAATGAAAGAAATGCTGACCTATCATTTTTGGTAAATTAAAATCGCAATGGTGATTACCAAAGGAGACTGAACGCTTAAAACTTATTACGTATAGCTTATTTTTTATTTTGTAATTGTTTTGACTAAAATACCTCTACTTTAATAAACTTAACGGCGTTAATTAGGAGTAGTTAAGTGGATTCAAATGATAATTTTTGTGAAACTTTTGAATGCAAATGACAAAATTTAAACTTTTAGATTCAAATGACAATTTATATGAAACCTCAGAGATGTATAATGTATTTAACTCTAATTTTTATCTTTCATTCTCATTAGTCATTACAATATGTACTAATAGGAACAGTTCCTGAAAAGAGTATTTAAAAGTTTAACCTTCTAATTAATAAACAATTAATAACGACAAATACTAAACATTAATTAATACGACCTATAACCCTAAGCAAAAACCTCAAAATGCAACATACATACAGAAATTTATGGGGGTTGTATCGTGTTTTCTCAAATATAAGTAATCACGGTACAATCCTCATAAATTTTTTTTCTCTTTCACTCACAATCACTCACATTTATCCCCCGTAATATAAGGTCCACACTTAAATCAAAATGAAGAACCTACTGCGAATGCTCTTAAAAGTAAGAGATCGGGGAAACTGCCCAAAAAACAAATTTATATAGGGGAACCGCCCCAAAAAATAAATTCACAAATAAACCTCTAGAAAAACAAAGGAACCGTCCCAATAAAAACAACCGGTTGTTCCACATGTATCTAGATTTGTAGGGTTATTTAATTATATATATATATATATATATATATATATATATATATATATATATATATATATATATATATATATATATATATATATATATATATATATATATAATTCATAATCTATGTTTGTTAAATTGCTTACCTTTTTTTTCTTTGGATTTTTAGCAGTTTATTCGAAAATATAAAAGTCTACCGACGTTTAAGAGAATTCCTTACAAACCTCGCACAAAATCATGACTAAAGTTATAACAATATGTCTAGACCATTTAGTTTTATCAAGATCATGATGAGTATTCATAAGGCCGGCCCTAAGGATGCGTCTGGTGGTAACCGCCTAGGGCCCAAGCTTTCAAGGGGCCTAAGTCCTTTTTCTTTTCTTTTTGTTGTTTTGATAGCGCATGTTGATTAAGATATTATAAAAATATCAACTTATTGGTAATCTTATCTCTCAATCTAGTATATATAATATTCAAATCAAATAACAAATTACTTTTTTCATAAGAAGCGTAGAAAGTGTTAGTTTGTATTATTAATCTTATTGATTTTTCTAGTTAGGATTAAGTAGTGACAATATTGTAAATAATAAAAAGTTTTGATTGATAAATTAAAAAGAAATCAACGCAATTGTTAGCTTAAATCAACAATCTTTTTAAACTCAAATAACTCTATATACTTAGTTATCTTGTATCAAAAAAGATACATAGAAGAGATAACTTTATCCTATTTGATTTGATTATACTATCACTATAATAAAAAAATAATTTCTTTTTCTTAAACATTTTAACTTTTTTTTGATGATAACAATGCTTCTAAACAAATTGTAATGATATGTTTAAATGCACTATGTACAAATGTTTTATACGGTTTTCTTGGCTTTTAGTTATATTTGTCTGAAAAGATTGCGCCAGTAGACACACAAAAGTTACTAATCCGCCTCTATTTAATATGTTGCAGTTAATAATTCGTTCCTATTTAATAAGCTTTTTCTAATTAATAAATTATTTAATGCACATAAGATTATTAATTTTACTACACTAAGTATTATCTTATTTATAATATTTTAAATTAATATTTAAATTTACATTTACCATATATATTTATATAACTAAATACGATTCAAATTGAGTATTATCTTATCTAGGTACTTAAATACATAATTACTAAATATTTACAAAGTTATAATATTAGTGGTGGTAGATTTTGTTTTATCTTATAAAACATTTAAGATGCACAGTTTGGTTACATCCTCAAAATTTTAAGAAATTTATTTATATTGTTGCATTTCATACAAGTGTGAACTTACAATTTTGTCTGTAAGCTAACTTTAGAAAATGTTCGTATCCCACATCGGTTATGTGTAAAAAATAAAACGCGAAATTGTGTTAGAAAAAATGAGTCGTGTTTCACGTGCATACATTCTTGTAAAGATGTGGGCAAAAAAACCGGTTCGGGAATCGGTTTGGGCAAAAAACCGGAACCGGTTTCTGGCCCGAACCGGTCGGGACCCGGTCTGAACTGCCGGTTCCTCAATAGGTTTGAGGTTTCATGTGTTGAAACCGGTTCCCAAACCGGTTCATCAAACCGGTTTTTAAAAAGTAGCCGTTATAAAACAGCTATATAGCCGTTTATGACCGTTGTTTTTGTGTTTTTTTACCATTATACCCCCATTAAACTAGTATAAATATGTATTGGATGTTTTAGTTGAACCACAACAAGTTAAAACACTCTCTACTCTCAAAAAACGCTCTCTATTCTCAAATACGCTCAATACTTTCGTTCAATTCAAAAAATACTCTCGTTCATTTCAAAATGGCTTCATCAAGTGCTCAATCATCCGTTGGTTGTGATGTGTCTTCAAGCAACGTGGTGGTAGCAATCCTTCCTACGAATAGGAACCCCGAAATATGGTGCAATTACGATTTATGTCAAATGGCTAGCGGTCCAAACAAAGCTCGTTGCAAGTATTGTCATAAGTTTTTCAAAAAAGATGCAAATACAACTTTGAAAAACCACATTGTGAATAAATATTGTAAGGCTTTGAAAGGTGAACCGTCTCAAGATCAAGCTTCGATGACAAGCGAATGGAATGTTTGGGCTTACGACGTTGATGCGGTTCGTGAGCAAATGGCGCATTTTGTAATTCAAGCAAGTTTGTCATTCAAATATTTCGACAATGAACGTTTGACTCGGCTAATTCAACGAACTCTCCAACCGCGATACACACATGTAAGTCGTGCTACACTTAAAAGAGATTGCTTAAAAATGTGAAAAGAAGCTAAAAATGAATTAATATCTTATTTTGAAAATTTACAAACCGGTGTTAACTTAACTAGTGATGTTTGGTCGACTTCGCATGGTTCACCGGACTCGTACATTTGTGTCACCGCCCATTGGGTTGAACTCGGTTCTTGGAAAATGATGAAACGTACGATTGCGTTTGAATTGTTTGATTATCCTCACACGGGCCAAAACATTTTTTATCTTATTGATAAAGTTATTAAAACGTATAAATTAGAAAACAAAATATTTTCTATATCTTTTGATAACGCGTCAAATAATACGCTTGCGATAGAACATCTAAAATTAAAATATAAACCAATTTGTGACGGTGTGTTTTCTCATAGTCGATGTGTTGCGCACATCATAAACTTAGCCGTTCAAGACGGTTTAAAAACTATTGAAACGGTAAAAGATAGTTTTAAAAGAATGTTACGTGATATTTTTAGCAGTAACCAAAGATATAGTAGGTATCGCAAGTTTTGTAAAGACGCAAATTGCAAATGTTTAGGTACGAATTGAGACGTACCTACAAAATGGAATTCGACTTGTAACATGTTTAAAAAAGCTATTGACCAAAAAAAAAGTTTAATAGCCTTTCATAATGCTTTGGTGAGTTGTGGAAAGACTTCGACTTACCATCCATCGGGTTGGGCTATTATTGAAGAAATAACCAAAATGCTTAATGTTTTTAAAACCGCAACTACTTGTCTTTCTGAGTTTATTATCCAACGAGTCCATTAGTACTTCACCAAATTTACTTAATGACTTCAAAATTAAATGAGTTGTCGTGTAGAGGTAGACCTTATTCGGCATATGATACCACAAATGAAAGAAAAAATTAAAAAATATTTTAAAGAAATGCATCCGGTTATTACATGTGCCGCTGCCTTAAACCCTTATTTAAATACGTCGGAGGTTGAAACTTTACTTGATAAAATTACGTCATTTGAATTGTTTATATGTTTTGAATAATATCTTTATTTTACATTTTATATAATCTTTGATAAAAATAAATAATCATATTTAATTTTTCATGTATCATAAATCATAATTATATTTTTATTTAGTGTTTTATGTTTTATGTTTTTATATTTATAAATAATTTATATAAATGTGTAATATTTGATAAAAATAAATAATGTTTTAGATCAATTGAACAAGTTTTGAACAATTTGATAAGTGTGAAAAACTTCTGAAATTTAGCAAAGTGTTCAGGTGCATGAGCACTGTTTGGGGCATAAGAACTGTGGGCGCATGAGGACTGTTTGGGCGCATGAGTACTGTGGACGCATTAGCATTGTTTGGGCGTATGAGCACTGTTTGGGCGCATGAGCACTGTTCGGACGCATCTGTTTGGGCGTTTCTTCTTTGGACTGTTTTGGGCGTTTGGAAAATTTAAATTAAAAAAAAATGAAAACCCGAACCGGTTTGGGCCCGAACCGGTTTTCAAACTGGCCCGGACCGGTTCTATAGGTTTGAATATCCTAACCCTGAAACCGGTTTAGTAACGGTGACGGTTGGGGTTCAAACCAGTTGAAAATAATCCGTTTGAAACAGGACCGGTTTGGCCCCAAAAACCGGTTTGTACACCTCTATTCTTGTATGTCATTAAACATAAAAATAAATTGTTAAAGTATTTTTGGTTTTTTGAACTGGGTGTACCGGCAGTTCTCAGTAAAATTGGATGAACCGGCCGGTCCAGTTTGATTTTTAAATCATTGGTTAGCATAATAAGAGAGAGTTAACCAAAGATACGATGTCTTACAAATTTTATACCTCCACCGCACCGCCTTGGTCTCACACATTAGTATACTGTATATACATAAACATATAGATACAAAGAGATATTACTAAGTTTTGCACCCGTCGCATTCTAGTGACTTCCAAGCTATTCTAAACATATTGATTTCACTTTGTACATTAACCTACCTTCTATATATAAAACAACTAGGTTAGTCCCCGTGTATTACACGAATTGAATAAATAAAATATTAAATATTTAGTAATAAAATTTATGTCTTGTAACATCAAACTTGAAGATAAAATATGATTATAACTACGTATAAATAGCTACTTTAAGTAAATAAACAATAATATATTTTTCTTAAACTTTTTTTTTATAAAAAAATTATGATTTTTAAATATTTTGTTTTAAGAAAAAATATTTTTTTAAAAAAGTTTGTTGTATTTTATAAAATTTTTGTTTTTAAAAAGTGTGTTTTTAATAAAAAATAGGTTTTTAATTTAATAAATTATATATTTTTTAATTTAAAAGTAGTATCAGTAATATTATTAGTATTCAATATTATTATTAATAATATAGAGAAATGAGAAAATTAGTATAATGAGGCTTACAATTTTTTTACGTTTATTTTAGTTTTTTTATAGATAGATAGAAAGGCTAAAAACCCAATATTTAAACGGATTATAGTTAGTAATAAACATAAAAAGTTTAATTATAATTTTTAATATAAAATATAATTAAAATTATATATACGTAATAGTTCAAGAAATAAAATAATTATACTATTTGTTACCTTTTTTATCTAAATAGTTTCATTTTAAATATTCGTTCTAAGAATTTTTATAAATTTTTTTTTTATAAAAACCTTGTATTATAAAAACTGTGGTTTGTAATTATTTTGGTTATTTTAATAAGACTGTTTTTAAAAAAATTGACCTTTTTATAATTTTTTTAAAAACAAATGATTTAAAATATTATGTTTAAAAAGGTTAGTGTTTTAGAAAATTTCATATCTTATAAAATTTTTGTTTTTTTTATTTAGATTTTAATTAAAATATGTGATTTCTAATTTCCTTAATAAAATTTATTTTAAAAAAGTTAGTTTGATTTTAAAAAAATCTAGATAAAAGAGAGAAATATAGCACTTAATAATATTCATTTTTAATAAGAGAGAGAAATTTATATGATTATTTAAATTACTATAATAATTTTTTGGAGGGAAAATTGATATGTGGATGTCTAGAATAATAACAAGTGATAAAAAATAGATAAAAAAAACAAATGACAAAAACAACCTTATTTTATGAGATAGTATAGATACCTCCGTTAATAACTTGCCATTGAGTTACAGTTTCACTTAAAACCCTATAGATACCTTATTTCTAAAGATAAATTTAAAGAAGTATGAAACATTATTTTAATAATCTTTCCAAGAAAAGACCAAAGATTCCTCATAGACAACGACCTTCATTTCTTTTTATTTCACATAACATGCATCTACCTTTACATACCAAGTCATATCAACTCTCAAAGCCACGTCTCATAATTAGATATAACAACAATTGATCAAATTCATGTATTTTATCTGTTACACTTGAAGTGGACAACAACTTTGTAACAAACTAATTAGAAATGACAATGCTTGGAATTAATCGATGATCTTGGAACCTCTGTTTGTTGGAATCGATGGTCTTGAAACATTTATCATCTATCTCATGTAATTATAGATTTCTCATTATTATTGGTTGCAATTAACTTTCATATGTGTGCTAATGCGGTGTGAAAGAAGATTTCACATATGTGGTGTTAGATGAGGTGTTTTAATTTGAATGATTGCAGATAAACTTTGAAAGCCATGTCACATTATTAGTTATAACAAAAATTGGTCAAATTCATGTATTTATCTATTACAATTAAAGTAGACAGCATCTTTCGAACAAATTGGAAAATGACATTGCTTAATTGGAATTAAACATCAAACATCATATCAACCTTTAGCTAGTGACTTATTCAAACAAAATTTAAAGGTAGAACGACCTCCAAACTCATTATCATCTTCTTCTAGGTATGTTCTAAGAGCCTCAAAAAAACATGTTGTGTTAGAAAATCAGAAATAATCAGTCACAAAAATTCGATAGAATATCCTTTGGAGAATATGATTAGCAGACGGAGATAATCCCGCAAGACAAAATCAAAGAACATAAACAGAAGAACACGAGGAGAACCGGGCTTGTGTTTGACACAATTCCCTTAAACAGATTCGTCAGAAGATATCTATATAACTTTCAAAACGTGTATTTTTCAAAACGTATATTTTTCTTTCATGTTTTCGTTTCATTACTAGAAAAGTTTGACCAACGAAAGTGTAGCAATCACCAACTATTTAGTTAGAATCTAAAACTAGAAAGAAAAAGTAAATTTTCTAAAATCCCTCTTTGACAAAATCATTGAAAAATTTGAAAAAATGACTGTTAAAATTCACACGCTCATCCTAATCCATCGGTAATTACCAATAAATTTTAAAGATTAACTTTCAAATAAGATTTATCCTTGTTGTTTTATAGGGTTTTGTTTGGAAAAATTACGATGGGCATGCCATCAATGATCAGTTCAAAAAGTTTACTACATAAACCTTGAGGCCTTTCTGATTTCACATTTTATGTTCTCGTTTTTTATATGCTTGTAATGTTGGGCATCATCTAATGTTTATTGGAATCTATGATCTTGGTGGTCTTGGAGCATAAAGCTATCATATAACTTTTCTGGTCCAGCGGATCTTGCGTTAGCCATAAAGTTGAGATGGTTGAAAAATAAGATCAAGGCTTGGTTGAATACTGAGAATAGGATGGATGGTGAATACATTGAAAAAAAGAAATGTATTCCCGACCTGGATAGTATAGCAGAGGAAATGTTACTTGAAGAAGAAGAGATTACTACTAGGGCTGAATGTAAGCGGTATGTGGCAGACTTAGATAGATTGAAGCTATTGGATTCTAAGCAAAAATCAAGGGCTAGATGGGCGCTGGAAGGTGATGAAAACTCCTCATTTTTTCACAATATCATTAACTCGAATATTAGTAACAACAGAATTAATGGCCTCATGATTGGTGGGGTGTGGGCATCCAATTCGATGGAGATCAAAGAAAGATTTCTGGAGTTCTTCTCTAATCATTTCGTTGAACCGATGCCTGTAAGACCGTCTTTAGCATGTCCAAATCTGGTGACACTCTCAGATAGTGAAGCTGAAAGCCTATGTGTACCTTTCACGGCCTTGGAAATTAAAGAAGCTATATGGGAGTGTGTTGGAGATAAAGCTTCTGGCCCGGATGGGTTTAATTTTAAGTTATTAAAAGATGCTGGGATGGGCTTAAAAATGACTTTATAAAGTTCTTTGATGAATTTTACGTAAATGGTTCTTTGAATAGATGCTGTACATCATCCTTCATTGCCTTGATACCAAAGGTGAAGGACCCGATGGTCCCATCAGACTTCCGTCTGATAAGTCTTATCGGTGTTATTAATAAAGTCCTTTCAAAAGTGTTGGTGAATTGCCTCAAGTTGGTGATTGGGAAATTAATATCTGTGGAACAATCCGCTTTTTTAGCTGGAAGAAACATCACTGATGGGCCCCTTATTCTAAACGAGGTTTTAGCTTGGATGAAGAAGAGGAAGAAGGAAGGTATGATGTTTAAAGTCGATATTAATAAGGCGTTTGACTCAATGAGCTGGGGTTTCCTTAGTTCTGTTATGGAACAAATGAATTTTCCGGCTAAATGGAAAGGATGGATCTTGGCAACACTAAAATCAGCACATGCATCGGTCTTGGTTAATGGATCTCCAACAATGGAATTTGATTGCTCAAGGGGTCTTTGACAAGGCGATCCCTTATCTCCATTTCTTTTTGTCATTGTCATGGAAGCATTATCAGGAATGATGAAGAAGGCGGTCACGGAAGGGATTTTTAAGGGTATACAATGTACTAGAGACGGCCCGGGTCTGACACATTTTTTGTATGCTGACGATGCGATCTTTATTGGTGAATAGGCTATGGATAATGCATTGAACTTGCGTAGAATCCTCAGATGTTTTCACCTAGTATCTGGATTGAAAATAAATCTAGGAAAATGTAGAGTGTTCGGAAACGGGGTGAACCAACAGGAGATAGATAATATGGCTAATCATCTACGATGCAAACCTGGAGTATTCCCATTCAAGCATTTGGGTCTTATGGTTGGGGCGAATATGAATCTCGTTAAAAACTGGAAGCCGGTCGTTGACATGTTTAAAAGTCGTTTGACCCTACACACTACTCAAATCGATTTTGAATTCCCTTCCTACATACTATTTTTCGATTTATAGGGCTCCTGTTAAAGTTATTGAAGTATTGGAAAAAATTAGAAGAGACTTCTTTTGGGGAGGGTCGGATGAGAAGTCAAAAATAAGTTGGGTAGCATGGGATAATGTTATTGCTCCAGTTGAATATGGTGGGTTGGGCTTTGGGTCTCTCCGTGATGCGAACCTTAGTATGTTGTCGAAATGGTGGTGGAGGTTCAAGACTGAGCGGGGGGCTCTTTGGAGGAAAGTTATTTGGTCAATACACCATAAATCTAGATCATGGTCCTCAATTCCAGCAAAGGTTACGGTCCCAGGTCCGTGGAAGCAAATAGTTAGTATACAAAACGTTTTACTTTAGATGGGGGTTAACTTGGAACAGGCAGTGTCTAATATGATTGGAAACGGGCGTAATACTTTATTCTGGCTTGATGTTTGGGTAGGATCTACACAATTATTCAAGGCTTTTCCACAGTTATTTGCTTTAGAAAGGAGAAAATGCTGCACGGTTGCGGATCGGGTCAGTTGGATTGGGTCCGGATTGGTGCTGAATTGGGATTGGTCAAGATCTAACTTTGGTGTTACAGAGACTATAGAAATACATAATATCACGGATTTTCTCAGCACGATTGTTCTTTCTTACAACCCGGACAGATGTGTATGGAATTTGCATCCGTCAGGCAACTTTTCTGTAGCCAGCATAAAGCGTGTTTTAAATGCTTCAGATAGACATATTCCTGATTGGCCTTTTAAGTGGAACAATTGGTCTCTTAAAAAAGTTGGGATTGTTGTTTAGAGAGCGGTGAAAGAGAGGCTTCCAACAAGATCAGCTTTGGTTGCCAGAAACATCAGTTTGCCGTCTGATAGATGTGTTTTTTGTGGTGATTATGCGAAAACGTGCGACCATATATTTGTTTCGTGTCACTTCTCACAAACAATATGGCAGATAATTGCACAATGGTGGGGCTTGCCACCAATTTGAGCCTTTGGAATCCAGGATATTCTTGAGCTGCATGATTACATGTCAGGCTCTAAGAAGAAGAAGAAAGCGGTCCACGCCTTGGTCCACATTGTGATTTGGTGTATTTGGAGAATGCGAAACGATGTGGTCTTTAATCATGCACAACCTTCTATTTCGAGAGTCATAGAAGAGGTTAAAACATTGCGTTTCTTATGGATTAGAAACCGATTGAAAGAGATGTCAATGTTTTGGATTGATTGGTCCATATTTAATATTTTTGTTTGAGTGCAATGCTTTAGCTATATGGAGTCTAGTGTATATGAAATGTGGTGTGTGAAGGCAACCATACTCTGATGTAATTATGGTGAACCATCTTGGTTATTAATAAAATTTTTATGTTGGTCGTTCAAAAAAAAATAAATAATAAAGCTATCACATTTGATAATGGACTTCTCATCATTGTTGGTGACAACTTTTATATGTGTGTCCGCACATTGTGAAAATTAATTTCAAATGTGCATTCTTGGAATTGAATAGGCGTTCTTAATTTAATATCTTCTACATACTTACATGAATGCTTGTAGATCATGTTTGGATTATATATAAATGACTAATGCTTGTAGATCATGTTTGGGTTATAAATGACTAATGCTTGTAGATCATGTTAGGATTATAAATGACTAAAGTTTGTAAATCTTGTTAGGATTATAAAGGACTAATGTTTGTAAATCATGTTAGGATTATAAAGGACTAATGTTTGTAAATCATGTTAGGATTATAAATGACTAATGCTTTTCAGTGTTAAAGTTGGTACTATGAGAAGTTTGATACTGAAAGACAAGTATTGATACCAAAGGCTGGAGTTAGTATTGAAGGCATATAAACTAAAGTTGCCCTTCTACGTACTAAGAAACAAGTTATTACTAAATAACCAACTTGTTACTACTAAGAAACTATTGAAACCCAAAAAGTTTGGACATATTAATACGGTTTTAGATATTGTAAATAGTGACATAAAATTCAGATTTTAAAACAGACTTGTAATTTAAGCCTACAAAATAAAATATATATTATAAGTTGTTGCATTTTGACAAAGTATATATTATGAGGTAAAACATCCAACTTTAAGTATATTAAATGTGTTGGAATGATTATTTTAAACTAAATCCAAGATCATTTAATTTTTTTTAGTTCCAACGGGTCAAAATGACACAAACACACTTGAAATACTTATAAATGTAAATAATACAAATTAAAACTTAATCGTCAAGATTCACGTAAATTAGCCTCTAATTGATCACTAAATTCTCAAATACTTTAAAAGATATCAAAAAACAATTCTCAATCAATTTTCAACCAACTAAATAGCCCCATCTAAACAATTTTTAACTATTTAAACAGTAGCTAGTTTATAAAATACCAAATGCTCAAATAGTTTAAAAGATATCTAAATAATTTTCAACTAATTTTTAACCAACTAAATAGCAAAATACTTAAATCCATTTAGTTCAAACCTACAAAACACACAAATATATTTATCAACTAAGCATAAATTCAAGCATATATTATATGTTATCTTATAAATTCATATATCATCTTTAACAAGTTTTACTTAAAAAGTAAAAATTACACAAATTCCTTTCTCAAATAAATAGAAACTTAAGCGTAAATTGATGTTTGAACAACAAACAAAAAAACATTAAAAACTTACCTTTAAGTTTTAACTTCCATAAGAGGTGGCGGTCATGGTGACTTTTGGTAGAGGTGGCCATGACTTTCGGCGACAGTGGTGGTAGCAGTGGGTGGCTCGACGGGTTGCGGTGGAGTGGTGGGGAGGCGGCGACGGTGGTGGTAGTAGTAGGCGGCTCGACGGGTTGTGGTGGAGTGGTGGGGAGGCGGCGACAGACGACGGCGAGCTGGTGGGTGGCCGAAATTCTCGAGCAGTGCTAGGGCTAGTGGTGTGAAAGGAGTAATGAATGTGGAGTGAAGGAGGTCGGGGGTTTATGTTTCAGTAATAACGGCGACTTGTCGCCACTAATGATATTGCTGTTATTGCCTATGTGCGATCTAAGATCCGCCGTTAGATCTGGAGCCTAATTAATGACCAGATTCAACTCAAGACAGTATGAAACAGATTGAGTATCACATTGCCGCTAATGATGTCGTCGCTATTGATGACACTGCTAATAGTCGAAGTCGTCGCTAATGGTGTCGCCTATATCGATTACAATTCTTGCAGTGACACAAGACCTCTGGCTAGAGTTACTTTTCTCAAGGTTTGGTCTAGATTGAAAGAATGAAACCTGATTGAGTGGTTGTGTTGTGACAGCAGGAGTGACATAAGCTCGATTAAAGGAGTGCGGGATGAAGCTATTTCGCTCTCATACTATAAAACATTTGTGTATTATGTATAGTGAAACAAATAATACACTCATGTATGTACGCACCTATCGCATCATAAAAATATCCCAAATTAGCTTAAGCCTAATATACAATATCTATTAGTTTCAAACCTTCTTCAATTCCATAAGAAAAGTCACATCGATCCATCATGTGGCCTCCCAATTCTAACTGCAACATGCCATACAAAATGAGATTACTTCACTAACCTAAAAATTGCACCAAGACGTGTATTGATATACTCTCTGATCAACTTTTGTGCACAAATCTATATTATGTCAAATAAGTTATGTTGAACATAAAAACTTTATACCATCCTACTTTATTCATTGAGTAAAGAAAAGAACATTTATATTCTAACCATAACCCTTAACCAATTAAAAAGTTATTACATGTACACAAGGATTAAATACAATATAATCTTGATGTGAAACTCAAATTAAAAGCTCATGTACGGACAAAGACCGAAAGATAAAATGCTTCTTACATCAAACCAACCAATCACAACTCGACAGGTGTAATACGCATTGAAAGTTGGTGACAACAACAGAAACCCACGCGCTCATTACATGGTAGAATTCTACATCACGCGCCTCAATGCGAGTGGGCATGTACTCATTTCTTGATGCTTGCTTGTGTACCTCAAATAGGTTAAAAAGCAAGAACCTTTGAAGGTTGAACTGAACACAACACATCTCCAATCTTGATCTTCAAACATCAATCTTGATTCTTGAACCCTAAAACCACAAAATCCCACCTACCCATCTCCATTTCTGTGTTTTTATCAATCTTTTTCTCTAAATCTTTAATCAATTTGGAGTATGATCACCGGTTTTGGTTCGCAGAATTCGTTGGAATTGTATAATCTTTGATAAAGTTCGGATTTTTATCATCTGGGTGAGTCAAGATTTTGGATGAGATAAAGAGTAGGGAACTGGGGATCAAGAAAAGGTTAAAATTGTGAGTGGGAGGTGTGGATATTATTATTATTATGGGTAGGGGAAGAGTGGAGTTGAAGAGGATAGAGAACAAGATAAACAGGCAGGTGACTTTTGCTAAAAGAAGAAATGGGCTCTTGAAGAAAGCTTATGAGCTCTCTGTTCTTTGTGATGCTGAGGTTGCTCTCATCATCTTCTCTAATCGTGGAAAGCTCTATGAGTTCTGTAGCACCTCCAAGTACTTTCTCTCTCTAGATCTCCCTCTATATATGTGTGTGTGTGTGTTGGTGTTTACTTTTGTTTTTGCAGATTTGAGATACGGGTTAACTATCTTTAGTTTGTTGATTTGATGATTGGTTAAACTAGGTGTTTGTGTTTGAGCTTAACAGTTTTGCTCATGTAGGTTAGATTTTGGCTTTTGATCTGTTAGTTTATGATCCAAATCTTCTAATGTCAGACTAAAAGTTAATAAATTAGAGTGCAAATGTGTGAAGAAAGTGGATCCAAGAAGAAAGGTTTGTCTTTTGTTCTAATTGAGTCCAATTTTGAATGATCTAGACATCTAGTAATTATAACTAGGTTAAACTTATATTTGTTGCATGATTCTTGCTAACATGAAGGAAACCCTTCTTGGGTTTCTTGAAAATTGTGACCTACATGTCCTAATGTCTGCTGATTTGGGTGTAGGATTTAGTTTTTGAAACTGCAAGTTTTGACTTTTGATTGATCAATCTTGAAGATTCAGACTCTAAGACCCCTACTTTTAACTAATTGTTTCAGAACTTTAATTAAATTGGCTCTAATTTCAAAGATGCAGAAATTGTTAAACTCCCGTTTAGATTTGGAGATGATCATACTTTACCAAACCTGATATGAATGAAACAGTTCTTTTTCGTAGATGATTCATGAATAACGTGATATCTAGTAACCATATTTGTTTTTCAATATATCTATTATAAAAATGATATAATATGCTGCTTAAATCCAAATTTATGTGCCAATAGGGTTTCTATGAGCTCTATACATTCAAGTAAATCACAATATGCTCCATTAACCCGACGGATCTAACAAGGTTTAACTAGACGTTTAATCACACTCTCTGAAACATAGCCCAAATGAAAATTGGAACTATATTAGATAAACCAGGTTACACTAGCCAATTTGTGATGTGTAGAATTGATTCAAATCTAGAACCTGAATCTTAAAAGAAGCACTTACATTACAGGAGTAAGTAGTCTTCTTTTTCTGTGCCCCTTTCTTTATGGGGATCCCACCAACTTCTATCTTGTCTCTTCATAAACTACTAGCATATAGCAGTTTTCAATAAATACATTGGGTTCTAGACAAACATTATACTGAGGATAATAGGTTTAAAATCATTTTTTCCTTTAACGCAAGTGGTTGAGGTGAGGTATCATAAGACTTCAATAAAACAGGTGAAGGTTTTTGGTTCAAGTCTCACCTGGGACCAAAAAATAGGGAGGTTTCGGGCTGAGCCAAGGTGTTTTCTCATCTATGGTGGGTTTTCTTCTGATGGTGTCTCATGTTCGGGACTGATAGAGATGGACTGATGTACGTGCTTGTCTCCGCGGACGTGCCAGCCTAGTGCCCTAAAGTTTAATACTTGAGTAATGGAGATGATGAGGTGGGCCATTGGCCCGACAGTTATTCAATTAACCGTTAAAAAAAAAGGTTTAGAATCCTTGTGAAAGTGGAACTAGATAAAATTATCCTCGTGTGGTTTGTACAGTCTTGTTAGAATAAAAGGTTTTATATTTATATGGGTATAAAGATGTGTAAAATCTGTAGTTAGTTTTAAGTTTACAACATAAGCACATACACATAATGTGCACAAGATATAGTGGAGAGAAAGAAACGACGGTTACACGATTACGTAATCATAAATTATCACAATTAAAACATTATTAGTATATGTACGTGTTTGTGTGGTTTTTATGGTTCTTTATCTAAAATTGGTTATGTATAATAGATGGAAATAGTATGTAAAAATAATAATTAACAAATATAAAGATAAAGAAAAAGGTTACTTCTTTATTTTTAGGGGTAAAAATGTCATAAAAATATATAGAACCAACTGATTTTAATACTACACAAAAGTCACAAAGCTGCATCAGTTAGAAATAAATAATATCTTAAGAAAAACAGTGTCCAATGGCTTATTATTTGAACGAGTTTGTTTATCATTGACTGGATTATACTTCCTTTAGTCTAAACCCTTACAAATTTCAGAAAATCTGGTATTGCATGTAAATTAACAAAATTGTAAAAATACATTATAAATGTAACTGTGATATGCATTATTTGTATCTAATTAATTTCATGCTTTTTTCTAGTTTGTTTCCTTAACAAAACACCTAAAAAAAGATACCAATTAAAAAAAATAGTAAAAGGAAGGTTGTAATACAATAGGTTATCAAATTAATGTAATAAGTTTACTTAAGAGATTAATCAAGACAAGACATGCTATTTGACAATCACTACGAGATTCCTGCTTTAATGAAGACACCACAAGATGTTCACTTGATAAGAAATCATGTTTCTATCTCCAAGCTACATTCTATATATAAGTTAAATCCCTCGTGATCGGAGAATGAAAAGGAGCACACGATTGTTGGAAACCTATTCGTGACCTAGCTGATAGGTATAGGCCGGGTCACGCGTACAAAAGTTTCAAAACTTTATTTGTAGTAGTATATATGACTATCGTACATATTAAATATATGGTCAAGAGGGAAGCCGAATCTTGATCCATTCGACTTCATTTCTAGTACCTTCAAGATCAAGAAACTTAGATTTTGTAACTTAAAAGACATTTGTTTATCAATGCTAGGAGACTGTCTATCCTATATGCTTATTAGAACAAGTCAAGGTCCATGGGATTCAATCAAGATTTCTTGTTATAAAGAACTCTTCTAGGATCTTGTGTTTGTGCTTATATAGTTCAATTTTATCCTTCTAGACAGATCAAATCAACTAACTTTGTTATTATCAACAAACCTTTAATTGAACTTGAGAAAACTTATCTCAGCATGCTCAAGATGCTTGAAAGATACCATAACTGCACTTATGGTGCAATGGAAATCGATAGATCAACCACCAACCCCGAGGTAGCTTCTTGTTTCTTCATAATTTCATCTTTCAAAGTTTTCTCAACTAGTATTGTTAAAAGTTCAAATATTTTCTTATTTAGCAAAACAGCTACAAGGAGTACATGAAACTAAAAGCAAAATATGAGTCTCTACAACAGTACCAAAGGCAAGATTCAAGACTTCTGCAATATCATGACATTAAGGCCCTCTAATGAGGCATAATTAACGCGATTTATACCTATATATAACAGGCAAATTTTTGGGGAGGATCTCGACCCGTTGAGTCTCAAGGAACTTGAGCAACTAGAGCGACAACTAGACTCTACTTTGAGGCAAATTCGATCCATAAGGGTAAGAATATGTAATGTTTTCCTTTTATTATGTATAGTAAGATTAGGGATTCTTGTTAATCGCATTGAATGCAGACACAATCCATGTTGGATCAGCTTTCTGAACTTCAAGTTAAGGTAACCTTTAAGCTGTCATTGATTTTATATACTCTTGGATATGACTTGATACATCTCATAGTTGATGAAATAACAGGAAAAGATGTGGATAGAAGCTAATAAAGATTTGCAGAATAAGGTAACAACATCAATATCGCGCATTTGCTTAGAATTAAATCACATCCAACACAATGATATTGTGGAAAACAATCTTAAAGATTACTCTTATAATGCACTATTCAACAAAAATCTCTTGTTTTAGCAGCTGGAAGAAGTTTATGCAGGAAATCAAGCAGGACAATCATGGGCAGCTGCACTTGAAACTGGATGTTCATATGAACAACAACATCATCATAATCATCATCATCCTCAATCTCAGGAGTTCTTCCAGCCATTGGATTGCAACCCGAATTTGCAAATCGGGTAAACCTGTTGGTTATTTCGTCGGTCAAATCTTAAATTCTCATTGCATCAAATCTTTAAATGTGATCAAGAACTAATTTGACTTTGTTGGCTAAATTCACAGGTATAACACAGTGGGTTCAGAGCAGTTAACAGCAGCAACAAATGGGCAGAATTTGAGTGGATTAGTCCCTGGATGGATGCTTTGACTTTGACGTGGAACCTTCTCGATTTTTGGTGATATAAGTCTACAAGATTATGAATTTGAATAAAATTTCCTTCTGAATTTGGGGATTTGTTCATAAGGCTTGTAAGAACCTACATTATAAACTCTACAAAAACAATCTATCTGTTAAGTTGAATCTCATCGAGATGGTGGATAATCATAGTGTTTTGTGCTTGAAGTTTGACTTTTTCAAGAATTAAAGTCAACGTCTTTTGGCTTTTTGACAAGTATGGAAGAAGAATAAAATGTCAAAAACTTGATGGGTAACATTTGCTGCTTCTTGGCAGAGAAAGTACAAGAGAGCATTGTACCAAGCTTAAGAATAAAATGTCAAAAACTTGATGGGTAACATATGCAGGTTGATTTGAAATTTGTTGGTGGAGTTCTAACTTTTCCTTCATCCCTTCTTTGTGTAGTGACGGACCTAGATTTTTATTAAGCGAGACTGTTTTTTTTGGTACTTGGATATATCATAATTACCTCGCATTTAAATATTTAGTTTGGTTCAGGAGAGATATAAATAATGATAACTTTAAAACTAAGAGCTTGTGAGTTACACTGAGGTTTTTAAAGTAATTATATTACCATAAAAAATGATAACTGTCTGTTTGATAATCATTTAGAAAGAATACTTATAGTGTCGAATTCCATATTTATCTTTTTCTTTTTTTAATTTGTTTTTCACATGTGACATTTATAGATTAATCTTTCTTAGGTAAGTTTAAAAAGGTAACATCCATATCTACATATGTATTAATTAAAAACTAACCTCTACGTCACATGGCCTCTTTTTAGGGTGTCAATTTAGAATTTGTTTATTTGTTATTACCACAATAAAACTATTGTTTTAAACAAAAATCAATTATGTCAAACTTTTTAAATTTAATCTTAATTTTTTATTTTTATTTTAAAGAATATAAATAAAAAAGCAATCAAGTCAAACTTTATAAATTTGCTAAGTTTTTTAAAAATAATTTTTTATTTAATTCAAAACCCTCTGGTAAAATAAAAACAGCCCCCACATTCAAAGCCCCTTTTTTACCATTAGCAAGAACTTTTTATTAAAGTTTTAATTATTAAAAAATCAAATTCTCGACTATTAGGATATTATTATCATATTAAATAAAAAATATTTATTTAAAAAATATTAGCAAATTAATCAAGTGAAACTTTATAAATTTGCTAATATTTTTTTAAATAAATAATTTTTTTAATATGATAATAATATCCTAGTAGTCGAGAATTTGGTTTTTTAATAATTACAACTTAATTTTTAAAGTTTACATATCATATGATTTTTTATGATAATGATTTTTTAAATTTAACAAATTAAATGATTATTTTATGTATCTCTTGTTCAATTAAAATTTCTATATGGGTCTTCTAAGTTGTACTACAATAATTTATCATAAAGTTAACTTGCATTGGTCTATATCTTCTTGAGCATAAATTATACACATATATGTGAGTTTATGACCAAAATCCTTTTTTTTCTTGGCATGTAATTCATTTGTAATTATTCGAATTCATCTATTGACATTGCATACCAGTAATCCTTAGCCTAGACATGGTAAAAAAAATCAGTTTGCGAATCGGTTCGGCCAAAAAACTGAAACCGGTTTAAAAAAACCGGTTTGGCCCAAACTGGTCCTAAACCGACCCGAACCGCCGGTATCCCATCGATTTCTCATATTATGAATCTCAAACCGGTTACAAATCAGTTTTTTAAAATAGTCGTTATAAACGGTAATATAGCCGTTTTTGACTGTTTTGGGCGTTTTTGACTGTTTTGGGCATTTTTGACCGTTTTGGACATTTTTTGACATTTTTTTTTGTTTTTTACCATTATACCACCATTGAGCTAGTATATATGTGTGTTGGATGTTTTGGTTGAACCACAACAACTTAAAACACTATTTACTCTTAAATTTTTTTAAAAAAACTCAATACTTTGGTGCATTAAACAAACTCTCAAATAACTTCATCAAGTGCTCAATCATCCGTTGGTTGTGAAGCGTCTTCAAGTAACTGGTGGTAGCAATCCTTCTTACGAATAGGAACCCCAAAATATGAAGCAATTACGATTTATGTCAAATGACTAGCGGTCCGAACAAAATTCGTTGCAAGGTTTGCAATAAGTTTTTCAAAAAAAATGCAAATACAACCTTGAAAACCACATTACGCATAAATATTGTAAGGCGTTAAAAGGTAAACCATCTCAATGTCAAGCTTCGATAACAAGTGAAGGAAATGTTTGGGCTTATAACGTTGATGTGGTTTGGGAGCAAATGACGCATTTTGTAAATCAATAAAGCTTGGGATTCAAACATTTCGACAATGAAAGTTTGTCTCGACTTATTCAACGAGATCTTCAACCACGTTATACCAATGTAAGTCATGCTACTATTCTAAAAGATTGTTTAAAAATGTGAAAAAAAAATAAAAATAAATTAATATCTTATTTTGAAAATTTACAAACCGGTGTTAACTTAACTAGTGATATTTGGTCGACTTCTCATGGTTCACCGGACTCGTACATTTGTGCCACCGCCCATTTTTAGAAGTAACCAAAGATATAGTAAGTATCGTATGTTTTGTAAAGACGCAAATTCCAAATGTTTAGGTCCGAATTGGGACGTACCTAAACGATGAAATTCGACTTGTAACATGTATGAAAAGACTATTGAGCAAAAAGAAAGCTTAATAGCTTTTCATAATATTTTGGTTAGTCGTGAGAAGGCTTTTACTTACCATTCATCCGGTTGGGCTACTATTAAAGAAATAAGTAAAATGTTTCATGTTTTTAAAGCCGCAACTACTTGTTTTTCTAGAGTTTATTATCCAACAAGTCCATTAGTACTTCATCAACTTTAGTTAATGTCTTCAAAATTAAATGAGTTGTCGTTTAGGGGTAGACCTTATTCGGATATAATACCCCAATGAAAGAAAAACTTAAAAAATATTTTAAAGAAATGTCTCCGGTATTACATGTGCTGCTGTCTTAAATCCTTGCTTAAATACTTTGGGGGTTAAATCTTTATTTGATAAAATTACACTTGATTTGGGTTTAGATGAAGAAGACCCAATTTATGGTAAAACTTTAAAAGCTAATTTTAAATATTTATCAAAGATGTTTGATGTTTATTCAACAAAATATGGTAAAACATCAAGCATTCATGAGTCAATAAGGTATATGGCACATGCCGAAAGTTCAAATGATCCAATGTTTGCTTTGTATAATACTTTAAGGGATGAATGTAATAAACGTCAACATGCTAACACTTCTAGTAGCGAACTCGGGAGGTATGTGTGACGAACTTTGTATCCACCATTACTCCACAAGATTTTAAAATTTTTGACTTTGGCTTGGTGGAAAGGTAAGGAAGATCAATTTTCCATCCTATCCACCATGGCCTGAGATTTACTAACCATTTAAGCTTCCATGGTAGCTTCGGAATCTGTTTTTCCTATTAGTGGCCGGATTATATTGATAAGACGAATTCGACTCACTCCCCAAGCTGTTGAAATGTCAATTTGTTTGAAGGATTATTTGGATGGCATAAAAAGAATACAAGACAATGCTTACTTGAATGAGAATTGAAATATGAAGCTGAATCATACGAGTACGAAGTAGAGAGTGGATTGACACCCGATATGACCGGTGATGAAGCGACATATGATGATTAGCTTCGTACTAGCTCGGGTTCGGGGGGTGACGAATAAAAGCATCTTTTATTTATATATTTCACTTTGATTTTAAAAAAAAATTATTGTGTATTTAATTTTACAAAAATTAGATGCACACTTGTAATATTTCTATGTTTAATTTTTATAAATAAAAATATATAAATACGTCTTGTGATTACAAAAACAATTAATTGTGTATTTAATTTATCAACTCTCATAATTTTATTTTTATGATTTCATCATTTATATTTTTAATTAATTTGTAATGATTATTAAAAAGAAAAAGTAAAACCCAAATCGGTTTGGGCCCGAATCGATTTCCGAACCGACCAAAACCGGTTTGTATAGGGTTGGGATTTCCAAACCTAAAACCGGTTTGGAATTCGAACCGGTTTGATGCCAAACCGGTTTTGACCACAGTTGACCAAACCGGTTTAGGTTTGAAACCGAAACCAGTTTATAAAAAAACTAGTTTGTACACCACTACCTTAGCCCAAGTAGTTAAGGTGAAGTACCCATGACATGTAAATATTGGAGGTTGGGTGAAGAGCGCACACACACACACACATACACACGCCCACGCACACGCACGCGCCCACGCCCGCCCACACACACACACACACACACACACACACACACACATATATATATATATATATATATATATATATATATATATATATATATATATATATATATATATATATATATATATATATATATATATATATATAAACACTCTTTATTATAAAGATGTAGGGGTACGTAGCTAGAAACTCTGGCAATTCAACACAATTTGTACATACAATTTTCAAATATTTTGCATTCTCCTACATACCAAGCGTGTCCTTGTGACTCGTGGCTTGCCTACGACAACACATTAAAATAAATAAAATCTTAAATCAAATCTCTTATCTTTTAGAGTTAATTACATTAATAATTCATGTGGTTTATCGGAAATAATAGTTGGTTTATCGGAAATAACAGTTTTGGTTACTAATGGTTTTTTGTAACAGGTTGAGCTATTATGTTTTCAATTTTGTAACGAGAATGAGTATTAAGACTAACAGACGTAAGTTTTTCTGTTGAATTAAAATAAAATGACTAAAATACCCCTGGATGGTATTCTCTTTTATTGACGGACCATATGTGCCATTACGTATAACTTAAAATAATCCAACCCCCACCCACAATCCCCACCCACATCTCTTTTGAAAATCAGACCACTACCACCGCTGAATCCACTACCACCGTTACCCACCATCGTTGCAACCCATCACCACCATGGTCAACGTCCAGTTCAGACCCCAAATCACCACTAAATCCACCGTCGTTGCCCTATAAGAAATACCCAAACCCACCCACTGTTGTTTCCCTCTTACTTTGAATTTAAACCAACACCACTAAATCAATAGTCACCACCTACCATCACCTTGGTTAATACCCTTCCTTTTTATCCTTTTGGGGAGTAATGTGGTCGGTACCACCACCATCGTAAACAAAGCAACCACTAGAAAACACCTTAAAATCATCAAAAGGATAAAACACCGCCATCTAGCCATCATCATTGGTTACCATCAACACCATTTGTCTGACCACACCTATCTGACAAAAGCACCACAACCAATTGCAACCACATCGTCGGTTCCCCCCACCTTAGCTTTTTCTCAATACCCTAAAACTCAATTGGAGATTCTTGGTTTTGGGGCTTGTATGCAGTTGTGGTAATTCAATGGAGATGAAGCCGTTGTAGATTATGCGATGGTGGTGATGATGCGACGATGAAGATGGTGTTGTTGTTTCATTTAAACAGTTGAAGAGAATGGTGGTGGTGAGAAAGATGTGAGGGGGCGGTGGTAGGCTGTGAGGGCTGTTGGTGATGGTGGCCGACGGTGGGGGATGTTGGTGGTGGTGGGGGTTATTAGTGGTGGTGGCCGGTGGTGGGGGCCGGTGGTGGTGGTGGAGAAATTATTCTGAAACCTTAGTAATTTAATATATATATATATATATATATATATATATATATATATATATATATATATATATACATATACACATATACATATATGTGTGTGTGTGTATGTTAAATTACACAAACAGTCCTTTATATATTCGAAATGACACAAAGTCCCTTTAAGTATATTAATAGTCATTGTAAAGTGAAAAGACAAAAATGCCCTTAGATTTAACAGAAAAATTAACGTCTATTAGTGATAATATCTTAACTCGTAACAAATTGAAAACACAATACCCAAACTTGTTACAAAAAACTCTTAGTACACAAACATGTTATTTTCAATAAATCATAGAGACCATTTGCGTAATTAACTCTATCTTATATTTCTATTACTATTAATCCACTATGTCGGTGGATTTTTTGATTTTTTTTTATTTTTTGATTTTTTTTATATTATATATTATATATGTCGGTGGGGTTTTTATTTTTATTTTTATGTGTAAATTTTGTTTGGAACGAGTTGGGTCAAATATTATAATTTAATTTCGTTGGTATAAATTCGAGTTACTCTATGTTTTGATGTAAATGTTGCTAGGAAATGTGTTAGAGCGAATGTAATCTATGCTTTATCATGTCGCCTATGGCTTTCCCGCACTTGCTTATTTTGATATACGTTTTGAGTTGTTCTACGTTTTAACGTAAATTGTGTTTGAAATATAATCGATTTAAATAAAATATGTTTCATTTGATGGTACAAATTCGTGTTACTCCATGTTTTACGTAAATTTAGTTTGGAAACAAGTTGAGTCGATTACTATTAATCCACTATGTCAGTGGATTTTTTTGATTTTTTTTTTTGATTTTTTTATATTATATATTATATATATGTCGGTGGAGATTTTTTTATTTTATTTTTATGTGTAAATTTTGTTGGAACTAGTTGGGTCAAATATTATAATTTTATTTGTTGTTATAAATTCGAGTTACTCTATATTTTGATGTAAATTTTGCTAGGAAATGTGTTATGTAATGTCGTCTATGGCTTTCCCGCACTTGCTTATTTTGATGTACGTTTTGAGTTGTTCTACGTTTTAACGTAAATTGTGTTTGAAATATAGTCGATTTAAATAAAATATGTTTTCATTTGATGGTACAAATTCGTGTTACTCCATGTTTTACGTAAATTTAGTTTGGAAACAAATTGAGTCGATTATATTTTATACTTGATCATGACACGTACGCTCACCGCCGCAGCAACACGCGACGAGTTAAATCACTAGTTTAAGTTATGATTTTAGTGTATATTGTATAATATGTTTTTTGTAGTTTTTATAAAGTATGTAGTTGTCATAAGTAAAATCAAAAGTCAAAACCCACACCGCACATTGTAGATATAGAAAGTTCTTTCAAAATTCACTTATTAAATAGTATCTTTTAATGTGTATATAAAAATCACAATATACATATTATATATACTTTAAAACTCATATAACAAGGCATTCAAGCACATGGTACAACTTATTATCCATAATTTGTTTTTGTTTAGACATATGTACATTTTGTATCCTATAGTTATGCATTTGTTTTTTTGAAACATTCCTAATTCTTTTAATTTATTTTTTTTACTTTTTCTCTTCTAAGTGTTAAAACTTAATGTTTTAAAAACATTTTAATATACCTTTAAGACTTGTTTCTTTAACATTAACTTATAAACCCTCAAACCTCATTTAAGGTTTCGATTCTTTTATATTTTTCTTTCTTCTTCCTCCTACAACTTTAAAATATAATATTTATAAACTCCAAAATTGTGTGTGTTATTAGCAGCTACACCCGAACGCACAGGTTTGTGAGATTTTAGTTTTTTTTATATAAAGTTTCAAATATTATTAATGATGTAACTTTTTAGTGTTTCATATATAAAGTTACATATGCTATCAACACCTCTTTCAATTCATGGCAAAGGTTTGACGTTATTTTTTGTCATGGTTTTTCGTCTCCGACGCAACGAGGGGTCGTAATACTAGCTTTTTTATTCATCAGTTAACTATATTTAATTGTAAATTTTACACATATTTAATTCCACTTATCTTTCATTAAAAAAAAACCAAACATGGTGATACTAAAATTGTTTACTTCTATGAACTCTGCTATTGAGTTCCTTTTATAGTTCATTAATCATTTCATCCTAATTTAAAGTACACTTATAAAACTGTGATAAATTGCATAGTGTGATTAAGGATATAGTTCATTAATCATTTCATCCTAATTTATACACTTACGGATTTCTCGTAAACCGGCTCCGTAGTGACAAAGAAAGCCACATCAAGGCACTTACAATGCTAACCTTCAACCCACTAGTGATGTAGGTAACACTTGTGCACCCTCTCAACAAACATTTTCTGAAAATATAACTTAATATTAGAAAGAGATTTGATCAAGTTCTTTTTTAACATACCATTAATTTTAGAAAATCATAACAATTACTATAGATTTCTTACCCTAATAAAAGGTAACCCGTAAATGATCAGAAAGTTAAAGTGATATGATTTCTAATAACATTTTCTAGTTCATTAGCCATGGATTTATTATGAAGACCGGTTTAACGAATAAAAATTAGTTCATATGTTTTTCAACCTGGAATGACATTCACAATTATAAATCATAAGTTTATAACTTTCTATTCAAATGTAGATACTACCAATCAAAAGTTTGCCCAAGATTACTATAATATTAACATAACATTAAACACACCATTAGTTCATCACAAATTACTTAAGTTTCATCCAATTAGGATGATAATAAGAGTTTAACTCATAATGAGCTTGAACATAATAACAATTAAATTACAAGATAGATATGAAGTGTTGTATGCACCTTTGAGCCTCCCAAGGGTCTTCAAGTGTTGATTCCCAAGAGTATTCAACAGAGTTTCTCTTCTCTTAAAAGTTCATCTCAATGTTGCAAATGAGCTTTTGTTTACAGGATTTCTAGAGTTTTTGAGCATGGCTCCATGCTAGTACAATGCTTACGAAAGTTGGTCGATTTGTACGTGCAGATATGGTCGGGCATGGTCTCGTGCTTGATGGGGCACGATGTTCATGGTGGGGCATGCCCCCGTTCCTCATGGGGCTCATTCTCGTGCTTACTTTTTAGGGGACAGTACTTTTATCCTATCAGACTGGCGAGCTTGAGGGTGTGTTAATTTTAGCATGAGGGTGTGTTTCAGGCTGGGCATGGGGGCGTGCTTAATGAGTCACGACCCTATACTTGGACTCTGAAGCTCAATTTTCTTTAAATTCTTGTTAAATATGCTCCTTTTGTACATCTTGGTATTTTGAAAACCTGAAAACATAATATAACACTTTTAAGTTTATTTTGTATCATTTTAAGTAAAAGATTAAGAAATAATTGATGTGATTTTGATATGTTTTCTATGTATAATTTAGAGCACATCAGAGCACTCTCGCTCAACCCATCCGCCAACATCGCTATCACCATCACCGCCGCACCACCACACCGCACCCCTCCACCCTCATCGACCTCCCTCAAGGAATAACAAACCAAATATGCTTATCTATGTTTACTTTGTTAAAGTCTAATTTCATTTCCATGGTGATGAAAATACAGTGTTATGGTATATGGTGGTGGTTGTCTGGTGTGCTGTCGGAATCATCTTCTTATGCCGGAGAAGATGACCGGAAAAAAGCAGTGGGTGAACTTGTCGAGGATGGCAAATAGGAAAGGAATGTGCAATGTGGTGGTATGGCTAGATGGGTGGGCTAGGCGATGATGTTGTGGTAGTAGGGCTAGGCAGAGATGTGGTACTGGTAGGGCTAGGTGGCGATGTGGTAATGGTCTGGTTAGCTGGCGATATGGTGGTGGTAAGGCTGTGTGATGATTGTTTTGAAAGTGGGTTCAACAATGGTTTTTTTTTTTAATACCAAGGGGTATTTTGGTCATGTTACACGTACTTAACGGTCAAATTTGACGGACATCCACTTCAGGGACCATCTTTGTTACATTTGTATAAAGTTTTGGACCAACCTTTTAATTTCAAAGAGTAAGAACCAAAAGTAAAATCAAAACATATCACAAGATCTATCTGCATAATTAAGTCTTAATTAGATTTAAAATATCACATCTCATCCCAACCTCATATGAAAATGATATTCCTTCTAATTCCACCTCCTTTCACTTTTATGATATAACTAGCTTTAGTAACCCGTGTATTATCCGGGTTGAATAAATAAAATATTAATATAATAAAATTTATTAATTATAAAATGATATTTGAAGATATAATATGACTGAAATTGCGTATGAAAAAATGAATATAAGTAATAAAACAGTGATATCAACTTTTAAAATTTTGTTTTTAAATTTATTTTCCAAAAAAAGCAAACATTTTGTTATAAAACAAACCGTATAAAATGTCATTTATAAAAATTTTCTTATTATAACTCCCAAATATGATTATTTTTGGTTTTTAAAAAATTTACTTTTAAAATACCAATTTTATAAACATTTCGTATTTTTAAAAAAGTTTTATGCTTTAGAAAAATTTATTATTTTATAAAAAATCATGTATCTAAAAATAACATTAATAAATAGATTTTTTCTTAATTTATTAAATCTAAAAAAATATTAAAAAATATTATTAGTAATTAAGGTAATTATTTAATAAAAAAGAGAGGCGGAAAAATTTTGATATAAATTATTGTGGTGCTTATGAAGATGAAGATTTAATATAATTTATTTCACTACTTTTATCATTTCTTTTAAATTATCATTCTTTTCTTATTATTAAAAAAATAATTTAAAGGGTTTTCTATAAGAAGGATACGATATTTGTATACATATGGAGACATATTTAACTTTAGGTACTTACCGATCAAAATTATTTTATGGATACGCATTTAATATTAATTGTGGTACAACTAGGAGGCTATTTCACGTTTTGTTGCGGGCATGGACGAATCCACATGAAGGGGAGGGGGGCCTAGGCACCCACTCAACTTTTTAATTGATGCCTTAATTTTTTTAAGAAATAAATTTATATAGTTATGTGTCACATGTATTTTTTATGAGAGCCCAAAAACACCTTTTTTTCTTCCACCCCAATTTAAAATGAAAGAGTTCTACATTATAATGAAGAATTTAAGAAGAAAAGAGAGAACGAGAGAATGAAGAATAAAGAGAGAAAACAAAAGAATTATCAAGAATAAAGAATAAATTGAAGCTTGCGTATAGGTTTTAGAAACTTCGTGGAGTTAAAACGCTGCATTAATGCTATCAATATTAGGTTCATGTTTATCGGAATTCTTAAATAACAATTTTATTCTATGATTTTATGTACTTTTACATCACCCGTTATAATCTAACATAACATGTTGTAACAAGACCAATTTTTGGCCCCCACTGACCTAAAATCTTGGATCCGTCACTGGCTGCGGGTATGGGTTCATGTGGAGAGCGGTGAATATCTATTCTGTTAATTTAAGGAAAAATATAAAGGAGTGAAATTAAAAGGAAAAAAAAACTAAAATCCAAAAGAATCGAGTGTGACTGGTAACAATAGAACGAAAAAGTAATCACCAAACAAATTTTAATGTGTTTGGGTTAGTTGACATGTGTGTAGACTGTAGTTGAAATCCAAAAATGAGGCAGTATTGAAAGAAAGAAACGCAGACCTATAAGCCCAGGGCCCATTTATGTCTTCTGTTGTTTTAACAAATATAAAAGCTTTACAACAAAAATAAAACCAAAAAAAAAGAAAAAAATAAGCTAGATGGTGGCCAAGTGAACCAATAAGGTATGGCTACTAGACAAAAACTTCTGAATTTTATAGATTTAATGTTATTAAGTTTGTTATTTTATTATCACTTAATTAGTGCTATTATATTTTAGTAATCCGTGATTTGGGACCATAACTTAACATGTACATACAAAACAACTTTAAAATTTGTTATTGCAATTAAATAACTCTTATTCAGATAATTAATCATCCGAGAACAATGGCTTAGTAGGGGGACCATAACTGCATATCCGAAAAATATCATTTTTAACAAAACTTAAAATATAAACGAACAAGACAAGAAACAAGTCAAATTAAATATCGTAAAGTGTTGATCTTTCATGGTTTAGCCTATTATGTGATGCTAAAAAAGTTTATATTCAATAAGAGGTATGCTTAATCAAATGTGTAAAACAACCGGTTCGAGAAAACTGACTTAAAAAGAAGACATTACGTCATGTCTTTTTAAAATAAATTATATTTATATTCTTACGAGGACAAATGGGACAGAAAAGGTTCCTAATCTATCAGTTATAAAAGCTAACATGTTTTCAAAAATAGATTTATCTATTTTATATTCTTGTGGAAAATATTTTTGAGTTTGCGAATCTTTTTTGAAGTTTAATTATTATGTTTTTAGACTTAAATTATTTACTGTGTGATGCACTGATACAATGTAAACATGCTAAGCAAAACTGATAAAGTACTGTAGATAACCTTTAAAAAATTTAAATTAAAATTTTATTTTATAAAATGACATTTAAATGTCAGAAAAGACCAAATCTTACATTACATGTGAAACTTTTTTTAATGTTAGAAATCTAGTAAAAGAGTATTCACAAACACACCTTTCAAAACAACTATGCATGTTGTACGTAGCATCCAACAGAAAAGATTAGAGAAGATCAAAGCAAGAACTTGTTGATATATAAAGGAGCTTGTGTTAAAGACTAGAATATGTATAACTAGAATAACAGTTATGTGTTCACCACAAGACCTTCTGGTGACTAGGGCTTTTACGACAAGATGTGTCATTAGTATATCAAGACATGTGGAGATAACATGTCGTCACGATAGGGTGTTTAAGAATTTTTGACCAGTCGAAAGTTGTGGCCATGACCGTCTTCACGATAAAGAATGCGGGAAAGCTTGGGGTGCTGGTGGAAACTATATATTTTTTTAATTAGTTTTCATATGGTATATAAATGTCTTAATATATAAGAAAAGTAAAATAAAGTAAATAATCCTACAATGACAGCCAGCATTGGTTGACTCAATGTTCTTATTTTAATTTTCATAAATCTTAGAATAAAAACGAGGAACGCGTAAATTTTTCAACAGAATGACGATGACATATCGTTGGGATAAGATCAAATCTGACCTCAATCGATCTAAGATATTAGATTACATACATTTATTAGTGATCTTAATATTATGATGTATTTTTGTTAGTTTCTTGTATAATGTAGTAAGTTTTTATGTAATTTTTTTCTCAAACTTCAACATATGTATCATACTAATGGATGGTAATATTTACATAAACTTTAAGGGTAACTTTATAGATTAATAATCAAGTTTTAAAATAGTTCTAATTAGGTCATTAATAAACTTTTTTGTTTCAATCTGATCACTAAATTTTTTTTGAATGTTTCATTCCTATGTATTTAACCTTAATAGCAAGTAAAAATCTTAAAAAACTTAAGTTTGGGTGGGTGATGGTGGTCAAGATGATGGAGCGGAGATAGAGGGGTCACAAATGATGGTTTCGAAGGTGATGGGGCGGTTTTGGGTGGGTTGCAGATGTTGGGGCAGGGATTTGGGTGGGTCGTAGATGTTTGGGGAGGCAGTGGTGGGGGGACGACAGTGATGGTGTGGTCGGAGGTGGTCAAATGTGGAGGGAGAAGGGTGTTCGAAGATGGAATTGTGAAGGAGAAGTGTGCTTGACGATGCAGGTAGAAGGAGATGGTTAGAAAAACAATACATGCTAATCAAGTTAATTACATAGATTATAACACTAAACAAAGTTAAATGATTTGACTGGAACAGTTAAAAAAATCAATGACATGATTGGAACACTCCTAAAACTTGGATTTTGACGGTGTTCAGTTGAGGTTTGTAGGTTTGTTTTAACGGTGATTATAGGAGGATTTTGATGTTTCTTTGGTTGATTCTATCGGTTGTAGCTCCTTGGTTGTTCAGTTTGGTCGGGATACGATATCAGTTATTTTTTATGTCTATTACCATACGTTGTGATTCCTCTTATTTGTTTAAGCAATAGTTGTCGATGCAGCAGTACGTTGATTTTAGGATCGGTTTAGTCTGCGGTTGTTGGAGGCCTACGATTGGGTATATGTGTTTCGTTATTCTTGTGCGTGCTTCCTGATTTGCTTTCGAAATACAAGTTGATGGCAATCTGTTATCTGCTCTGATGGTTGAGGTGGTGTTATTCGTTTCTATAGCATATTGAAACAAAGGTCATAAGATTATTATTTGATCCTGCAATTCAGGAGGATGAAATAGTAAGCCGACCAATGTGGCCTGGTGGTGGCCGTGGTGTGTAGGTCTATTACCGTTTAGTTGAAATGGTTCTTCAGATGAAAAGCATTATGAGCAATGGAATTTCTGTAAGATGAAATGAGCAATATAATGTAGGTGGTGATGGATGGCCGGGGCATGAAGGCTATGAATTTTCTTTAATATATTCAGTGAGGATTTTAAACAAACAAATAGTGTTCATGCTTTGTTTTTTATAATCATTATAAACAGTGTGTGGATTGGGGTCTATGGGTAGAGATGGGTATTTCGGGTTTGGGCCGGACCCGAAAACCGGGTACAACCGGGTTTGGCCCAACCGGGTTTTTTGGTACCCGGGTATTGGTGAATCCGGGTACGAACCCGGGTCGGGTTCAGCAGCATAAAAACCCTACCCGGTATACCCGGGTAGGGTCGGATCGGGTCCGGGTCGGGTATGAAACCGGGTCCAACCGGGTTTTTTCTTTTTTTTTTTCTTTTCTTGAATGACACGAACGACGGTTGGAGCGTTGAACGAACCTTGACCAACGAAAGATTGTGAGTGAGCCATATCAAGATTGAAGAGAGTGAAAGTGTAAAACGAGAGAGTGAACGTGTAAAACGAGAGTATTTTTGCGTTTTTTGCGTATGTTTTTGTGTTTGAGACTTGGGTACTAAACCATATCAACCTACACCTATTTATACTAACTTATAAGCCTAAAAGTGACAAAAAAGGGCCAAAAATCGATCCCAACGGCTATATAGCCGTTAAAAAACGGCTACTTTAAAAAAAAAAAAAAAAGAGAAAAGGGCAAAACCGGGTCCAACCCGGGTTCAACCGGTTCCGGGTCGGGTCGGGTTCGGGTTGGGTTCTAAGAAAATCTAGAAACTAATACCCGGTTCCAACCCTACGGGTTTTTTCGGGTCCAAACCGGGTTCAACTATACCGGGTCGTACCCGTACCCGGTTCCGGGTCGGATCCGAACCCGGTTTTTTTGCCCACCTCTATCTATGGGCATGTGGGCATGGGCTTGGTTTTTATTTGAATGTGAATAAAGAGATGAATTCACTGTCCAACTAAAAATGCTTCTAAGTTTTCTGCACATTTTCAATAGACAATATATACTATTTAATTTGTTTTATTGTTATACCACTTAGAATAAGCAAGAGTATGTTGCACACTAAAAGTGACTTTATAGGCTTATTCCTATTCCAAACAGATTAATAAAACAAAGCTAATGATGGTGATTTTTGATGTCTGGCTGCCTGTTTTGTGATGGTATGCAATTATTTTGGCATTTTATTTGATTCAAGGGTAATGGAAACTATGTAACTTGGATCAATGGAGATAAGCCATATGATTCTTTCATGTTAGAAGCATAGGTTGATATTGTAAATAAACAGAAAATACTTTCTTTCTCATCTTATTCATAACCCAAAGGGGATATATACAAAGATACAATAAAGAAATAAAAGAAACTAATATCCTAAACAAAAGGAAAGATATACAATAAATACAAAATATATCCGTTAATACACCCCCGCAGTCAAAGCAGTAGCCGGCCGAATGCAAAGACTGGATCTGAATCGTGCAAATAATGGTCGCAGAAGACCCTTTGTAAAAATGTCAGCGTATTGATAATCAGCGGGGACATGTAAGACACGAACCACACCAGGCGAACTTTTTCGCGCACAAAATGTATGTCAATTTCCACGTGCTTGGTGCGTTGATGCTGAACTGGGTTATGAGACAGGTACATAGCGGAAATGTTATCACAATAAATAATAGATGCCTGTCGTATGGGGACATGAAGTTCTAGAAGGGATTTCGTAACCATGACAATTCAGCAGTTGCATTAGCCACGCCTCTATATTCCGCCTCAGCACTTGATCTGGAGACAGTTGGCTGTCTTTTGGAGGACCAAGATACTAAGTTATCCCCAATAAATACACAATAACCCGATGTAGATCTTCTAGAGTCTGGGCATCCCCCCAATCTGCATCTGAATAGGCAGTTAAGGAGACAGATTTAGAGGGAAATGTGAATACCAAATCCATGGTTCCTTTAATGTATCTCAAAATACATTTGAGGAATTGAAAGTGCGGTTCACGAGGAGTATGCATGAACAAACAACCTGCTGGACGGCATAAGCAATGTCTGGTCTTGTAAACGTCAAATATTGAAGTGCACCCGCAAGACTACGATAAGAGGAACCGTCTTCAAGTAAAGAACTAGCTGTGGCACTAAGTTTGGAATTAGTATCCGTGGGTGTTTGAGCAGGTTTACAGCTTTGCATGTTAGCACGGGCCAAGATATCAGATGCATAAGATTTTTGTATGAGAAACAACCCGCCATGCTGATGAATAACTTCAATACCCAGAACTGATGCAGTTTACCAAGGTCAGTCATCTTGAATTCACGAGACAATGCGGTGATAAAATGTTGAAGAAGAGATTGACTAGACGCGGTTAGGATAATATCATCAACATATAAAAGTAAATAAGCTAAGTCAGTGCCACGTTTGTAAACAAATAACGAGTTATCCGAAACGGAACATGTGAAACCGCATTGAACTATGTATGTGGCAAAACGATGATACCACGCTCGTGGTGCCTGTTTAAGTCCGTATAACGATTTCTTTAACCTGCAAACATGGTTGGGGTTTTGTGTATCCACAAACCCAGGTGGTTGAAACATGTAAACCGTTTCATTCAAGTTTCCATGAAGAAACGCATTTTTAACATCTAATTGATGTATAGGCCATGAGTTGGATACACAAGACTAAGCACAGTGCGGATAGTGGTAGGTTTGACAACCGGGCTGAACGTTTCATCACAATCAATACTAACCCTTTGAGATTTACCATTTACTACTAAACGGGCCTTATAGCGTTCAAGTGTGCCGTCAACATGAAATTTGTGGCGAAATAGCCACATGCATCGAATAATATGAGCATCACTTGGACGAGGTACAAGATCCCAAGTGTTGTTTTCTATTAGAGCATCATATTCAGTTTTCATAGCAAGAGACCAGTTGGGATCAGACTGAGCATGAAGATGGGATTTTGGGAGAGGTGAGAGGGAGGTAGTGTGTAGATTAAGATGATGGTTTGGTTTGGTAAGGGTTGCCTTTGAGCGAGTGACCATAGGGTGACCCGTATGCTGGGTGGTCGTGGGCTGGTTTGTGACAGTGGTAGGGTTAGGAGGAAAGATAGGAGCGGAAGTGTGGGTGTGCGGGGAGCGGCGGGAGTAGGTGTGAATCAGAGGGGGAGCGGGACGTGTGGGTGGAGGCTGGTTGGTAGTGGGCGGTGGTGATGTAGGTGATGTAGTGGGCGGTGGTGATGCGGGTGATGTAGGAGGCGGTGTCGAGGTGGGTGTAGGAGTGGTTTGTGAAAACCGAGGGAAGAATATTGGAGAAAGATCAGTCTCAAGAAATGAATAGGATGTTGGAATGGGAGTGAAGGTATTGGAAAATGGGAAAAAGGATTCGTCAAAAGTGACGTGCCGAGAATAAGCACTTTGCCCGAGGATAAATCAAGGCAACGATAGCCGCAATGATCAGGAGGGTACCCAAGAAACACACATTGGGTGTATCTTGGTGCTAATTTGTGAGGGCAAGTAGCTGATTGATTTGGGTAGCATACACAACTGAAGACGCGTAGGTGATCATAGGAGGAATGTTGTATATACAAGCAGGAGGTGGGAGTGCTAAAATTGAGAAGTTTGGATGGTAGAATGTTGTGAAAGTATGTTGAGGTATGGAGCGCCTCAACCCAAAAATATGGAGGGAGGGATGCATGGGTGAGAAGAGAAAGCATGAGTTCGTTTAGGCGGCGAATCATGCGTTCGGCTGTCCCATTCTGTTGAGACGTGTGGGGGCATGAGAATCGGAATTGCAAGCCATT
Organism: Flaveria sonorensis; assembly: GCA_025506505.1. Lineage (NCBI taxonomy): Eukaryota > Viridiplantae > Streptophyta > Magnoliopsida > Asterales > Asteraceae > Flaveria > Flaveria sonorensis. The sequence goes on from CM046438.1 coordinate 10,169,819, forward strand.
TTGCAAGGCAAATGTCTTGAAATTTAAATTGTCAAATTCGCCCCCATTGTCACATTGCAAACTTTTAATGGGTAGATTAAATTGTGTAAGAATGTACTTATAAAATCGAGTAAATGTGCCAAAAGTTTCTGATTTGTAACGCAATGGAAATACCCATGTGAAATGTGTGTAATCATCAATCAGAACAAGATAATATTTATAGCCATGTTTACTCAGCACAGGTGAAGTCCAAAGATCACAATGCATTATATCAAAAGGTAATAAAGTACGAGAATTAGATAATGTAAATGGTAGTCGTTTGTGTTTGGCAATTTGACAAGATTGACAAAGAAAAGTACGATGATGTTTATTACAAGAAATAAACTTATGGGAACTCAAAAAATCCAAAACATGTAAACCAGGATGCCCCAACCGGTTATGCCAAGATGTTGAATCCGATTGGGTCAAATAAACTGAAGCAGACTGGGGTGCAGGAACGTTGATTGCAGGTGCAGTGAACGGGTAAAGACGGCCGGAACTATTGTGGCGACTCAAAATCCTCCCAGTTGGGTATTCCTTCACAGAAAAACCAAAAGGGTAAAAGTCAAGATATACCCAATTATCAGTTGTAAATTTACGTACCGAGATAAGGTTTTTAATGATGGAAGGTGTGTGAAGTATGTTTTTGAGTTGGAGAGGTTTCGAGGAGTGGGGAAGGGTAGTGTGACCCGATCCGCAACTAAAATTCGATTGCCATTTCTAACTAAAATAGATTTAATAGAAGACACACAAGGGTAGAAATCATACCTTCATCCGGCGTGAGATGATCTGATCGCCAGTATCCATAGTCCTTGGGGCTCTCCAGGGTCCAAAGCCATGGTCTGGAAGGCTGCACCAAGCTCAGTTGGTTCCAGGGGGTTTATGTCAGTGACATGGGCCTGAGCATGATGCTGCATGGCTGTTGTTGCTGGGTTAGGGTCATCGGAGGTCCGGCCCAAGGTGGATATGGTGGTTGCGGTCCAGTGTTAGCCCAAAGGGCGCCCAACCGGCCTGAGTGGGGTAGGGGCAAGTTGGAGGAGTCCAATAACCAGCCCAATAGGGCTGCATAGGAGGGTACTTGTTGTTCGCAGCCCAAGTTGGTCGCTGCGAGGCTGGTCCGTTAGAGGAGTAGTTGGGGCGGCCCTGTTGTGTATTCTGGTCGTGGGCCTGTGAGGACCTAGACGAGCCCCCCTGCCCGAATTCCCTTGTCTGTTTCCATGATACCCTTGCCTGTTTCCCCTGTAGTTGCCTCGGTAATTCCTTGTGTCACGCTGGTTGGAAGAGTTTTGGCCTGAGTAGGATTAATGGCAGCCATAGCCTGAGGTGGTGCACCCGCATCCCTTGCCTTCTGTCTCTGCTGTTCTTGCTGAAGCATGCTGCAAGCTTCCTCCCAGTCAGGGAGACTTTGATTGATAATAGTGCTGATAGAGTCAAACTCAAGTGTTAAACCCCGCACAAGCTGCAAGACAAGGCTTTCTTCATTAATTGGAGTTCCCAAATCATTGAGTTGATCGGCAAGTTCCTTGAGTTTTTGAAAGTAGGACTCAAGGTCTGGCATGGTAGAAAGTTTGAGGTTTATAAACTGTTACTGAAGAGCAGCTGTCCTTGAACCCTTGTTGTTGAGGAACAGCTTTTTAATTCTGTTCCAGGCTTGCAAGGCAGTCGACTCGAGTTCGAGAAACCGAGTGAGAAGGTCGTCTGAAAGAGTTCCATAAATCTACTGGAGTACAATAGCATCAATCTTCTTCCATTGAGCATAGCCTTCATCGGTCTCTGCTAGTGGATCAGTTCCATCGATGTGGTGCACAACTTCATACCCTCGAGCGTGAAGCATGAACAACTTCACCCAGGAGGAGTATGTGACTTTGATTCCATCAAGAACGTGAACCTTCTTCTGGATATCTGTTACTGTGTACACAGGATGGAGAGTAGGAAGTGGTTTGATGTTATCAGTGGGCTTAGAGTCATCATGTTTGTCACCCATGGCTGGTAACAAAACAAGTTATAGAAGAGAAAAGATGAACAGGGGCCGGCGGGAGGATCGAAATCCAGAGAGAGCTCGAAAGCTTCTGGTTGGCGGCAGAAAAAAATTAGGTATAGAGCAGAGCTCTGATACCATGTAAATAAACAGAAAATACTTTCTTTCTCATCTTATTCATAACCCAAAGGGGATATATATACAAAGATACAATAAATAAATAAAGGAAACTAAATATCCTAAACAAAGGAAAGATATACAATAAATACAAAATATATATCCGTTAATAGATATGAAAAGACTAAATCTGTCCCTTTTTTAGGAAGTGATTCTGTGTGGATGATAAAAGATAGAAGAAGTGTTCAAATTAGTAACATAATAATACCAATGTTGTGTGTTGTTTTTGTCCTGTAAAATTTAAGTTGTTTTTCCATATGGTGTGCTATTCATGATGTTGTTATTTGTTCATAAGATGTGAGGTTTGGAAAGAAACAAAGGAATTTACGGGCCAAATAAGCCCGACCCAATCCGTTTTGACCTATATCAACAAAAACCTGTTTTCACCCATTACCCAAACTATAAGTAATTCCAGACACATATCGTTTCGTAAAAGTCATTTGTACCAGCATACAAAAACACATTTGTACATGTACTATTACACCATTTACATCTTTTTTCATGATGTTTTTCATTTATATTTTGGTGTTGAAATCCATATTTGCCATTTGACTATAGCAATTGATTATGTGTTCTCTGATGTTCCTGTATAGATTATAATAAGAACAATTTACCTAAATTCACATTGTTATTTGTACATTAGATGTGAGGGTGCCATTAATATCCTATTATGATTAGTCAAAACAATAATATCACACACTTCAAAGTGTAGTGTGTTCCTCATGATGTTCCTGTGCAGATTAGAATAAGAACAATCCACCAATACCAGTCATCTAATTTAAACGCATTAATACTGATATGCTTTGTTATCATGCATGCTATAACCAAATTAACCCATATATCAATACTAACATACCACCATTGGATATTACAGTAACAAGGATGTGAGCATTGTATTATAGGAAGAAATAGTAACGTCTTCAGCAAGGTTTAGAAGGGTAGCAATTGAGGCGTCTACAGCACCTGTAATACTCGCATTCACAGCGATGAGAGTCATTGATTTTCATGGGTATGAACACTTTCATAAAACACTTGCACCTCAAAAAATAGACACACATATATATGAATGACAACAGGCAAACTGCAGCTACAATCGACTACGACCACGACACAATCATGGATTGGTTTGTAAACTATGTAAAAACCAAGATGAGGTATGGGTTATAACACCATCCCCAACTCACAGACACAATTAACATCACGACCAATAACTGTCTCACAGGTGGACTTGAGCCTTGCGCCTATTTACACTCTCTTTAACTATCATAATAATCGATCATTGAAACAGTTTCAAGAGACGAGAAGCAGAGAAACACAACCAGGCCGCAGAACCACACGGCCGCGATGAAAATCCAAGAAACCTGCAAAACAATGCAACGACATTTGAAATTATGACTAATGAGAAGCATGAGCTTGTGGTGAGAACTTACATCCAAAATAAATTCGTTAGGCTATTTTACAATTAAAAGGCATTTACATGACCCACCATCTAAACACACTTTCTACTTCTTATTGCAACCATAGGGACATACATTCACTGTCAAAGCAGCAATGACACATGTGGCTACAGACAAAGAATGTCATTGCATAGGTTGTCCAAACTACAATTAAAAAGCTTTCATTGTTGAATTGTAGGAGCAGACACAACAACATGCAAGAAACTAAAGAACGACTACCACAACATGTGTCGTCACTTTTGAACTAGCTAGAAAAGTAAAACCCAACTACCTCAACAACATTTTGCAGTTCTAGAACAAACACATGGCAGAAAATAGAATCGCAGGAAGGAAACACAGCATTGGGTACAAGGCCACTTTAACAACATTTTGTAGTTCTAGAACAAACATATGGCTGGATGAAACATGCCGACAAATAGGGCAACATGTTATGTTTTTTAATGTAAATAGTAAGCGTAGTACTATGTAGCAGGTGGTGAACCTAACACCAAACTCATGTCCAAGACAACTTTTAGTAAACAAAACATGGCAACAAGAAAATCTAAAACCTATAGTAAATATATGAACAACCAAAATCGGCCTCTAACAGTGTGTCCCGAACAAAGACGTCGAAAGCTGTTACGCCGTATCGCACAACGCGCGAACTGGTATCCTGCTAGTTGCTATAATGGAGAACCAATGACTAACCGAAGTATAATGTTTTGTTTCGGTTTGGTTTTTTTTATGTCGATTATATGGTATATACAGTCCTACCCAAAAACTACTCGCCCTGTGTTCATTTAATAGAACCAATTAACCCCAAAATTTCTCTCTTTGCAAAAATACCTTCAAATTTTTGCAAAGGTGATGGTTATTTCACACTTGGAACATAGTAATGTTTGGATGCATATATATATATATATATATATATATATATATATATATATATACTATTTTATAATACATATTAGAAAGATAACATGGTAATTTCATTCAAAGTATAAAACATCTGTATAACATTTTAAATATATAGTACAAGTGCTTTATGCAATAGTTTTATTTTTACCCACACTTAGTTAACTTCTTCTAATTACTGTATTATTTAATACACATTATTAATACATTATTTAATAATGTGATATTATTTAATTCTTTTCATTAAATTTTATTTTATTTATAATAATATAAATTGACATTTAAATTTATATTTACTAATTATATTTTTATAACTAAATATTATTTAAATTAAATATTATTTTATTTATAACATTACATTCACCAAAACCAAGATATCCCTAAAAATTATCATGGCGATGATCTCGTATATGTTCAAAATCAACCCGCGATGAAACGCGGGTCAAATCCGCTAGTATTCAATATATGCACATTGTCGTAGTTTTCGAGTAGTATTCTTTAGAGTTACTTTAGCCTAGACTATATAATATATAGATCGATATCCCAACATTCTTAGAAAATCAGATTTTTTTAATTCTCTATTATAATATTATACGTTTAATATTCATTGTGAATTGAAGAATTAAATATTGTTCTCTTAAGGAACTTTAAAGAGCTTTTTACTGAAAAAATATAGAAGATGTTGATGTTAATGGGTCAAGCATATGATTCTAAGTATATATTTACACGCAAGTTAGGCACCAATATTGGTTGAGATAAGTTGTGGGTTATTTGGTTTTCAATCCGTATAGCCTTTCAAAATGCAATATATCATATGCCATAACAAACCTCCATGACTTGATATGAAAAATGGATATATTTCAAGTCTTATACATACAACTCGAACTCTGGTTAGTGGGTAATTTTATATATATCTTTGATTAAATAAATAATATATAATATGTTTCAATTAATTATATATGATATAATATATTCTATAAATATATCTTATAAATATCTGTCTTATTTATACAGGGGAATGCTACTACACAAACTGTAAAAAACGTGCAACGTGTACGAAATGGCCAGGGCGTGACAAGTGTACTTTTGGGAGACGGGTAATTTCGTCAGCGTCACAACTACGCATATAAGGTGCATAATTACTCAAGTTATATTTATTATTACGAAAGTCATATCATAATTACGCAAGTAAAAATTACTCAAGTTATAAATAATAATTACGCAAGTTATATTTATAATCACTCAAATTATATGATGATTACGCAAATTATTTTCATAATTACACAGTTGTTAGTCACACAAGTTATACGAACAGCACATAGAAGTTTTTAAAAAAAATGTTGATTTTATTTTAAACAAACTGAAAGTATATCAATACTATACTCAAATTAAAAAGAATAAAATTTTTGATTTTATGGTGTAATTTTTTGTAAATAATAATATCGTATGGAAAACTTGTATGCGTTTAAAAAAAGTAGAGGGATTTGAAAAAAAAATCAACAATTATATACAATTTCCCGGTCTACTTCGTCAAATGATTTCCATACGTGATTATTTTATCTCTAATTTAAACCGTTTGTTCTTCAATCACCGATTGATATTACTTCTCTTCTCACAAAACACGACACTTTATATTTAAATGTTTCCTATTTATATATTCATACAACTTGACGCACTTCTAAGATTACTAATATACAAATGATTTAAACCCTAAGTTACAACATCGCCACCTCAAGTTTACCACTTATCAAAGTCATAATGCCGTCACTAGGGCATTCCCTCACTAATTATACCCTACAATTTTTCATGTTTTTTTCCCTTTGTTTATCCAACCATCTTTTGGCACATGGCTCGCTCATGAATTATTTGATTTCTTTTGTTTCTCTTATAACTTATAAATATGATTTATATAAAATTCTGAATATATCATTTTGACGTACTCATTTGTATCTACATTTCGTGTAAGTTTATTCAAAGTGTAGTTGTACATAATAATATACAACTCATCGAATCACAAAATTACAGGCCATAAAAGCTGCTTCAAAGTTTTAATCTTTTTAAAGGTTTGTTATTATTTATAACTTTTAATATATGATGTATTTAAAATCTGAATTTGTTGTTGTGATATGCTTGAATTTATCAACTTTCCAAAAATAATTTTTTTTTCAAAACCGAGTTTTCAATGTAAATTTTAATCGAAATAGTGAGGTGAATACTAATGTATAAGTCATCAAATCCGAGCTTTATAAATTTCAACATTCCACCATAGTGCAAGGGTTTAAGTCATGGTTTCATTTTTTTCATGTAATGTTTTGAACGTAATCAACACCCAGTTCAAACACGCGAGTAGAAGTAAAAGATTTTGTCATGTGTCACAATTATGTAAGCATGTCATTCTTTTTCCCGTTTCTCGATAAATAATAAATAATTGAAATTATATTATTTACTTATTTAAATTTTACATTTGAAATTATATGCTTACTATTTCATTAAAAGTTTAATCACTTTTTTATTATATATATTGTATTTTATTTCTATATATATTTTTTAAAACAATATATTATTTAGTCATCATTTTTAACTAAGTACTACAATTGAATCCCGAAAACAACTAGAGGAGTACAAAAAAATTTGTTCGGAAAAAAAACACCGGGTAAAAAAAAGCGGTTAGGCTATCCCGATTCGAACTGACAATTTGTATACCTGTTTGGTAGCCCAATACTCAAAACTGGTTTAAAACCGGTTCAAAGGGAAAAAGCCTGATTAAACTGGAAAAAAAACCGGTGTCAAACCGTTCCAAACCGCTTTGAAAGGTTTGAGTATTCAGTTAGAAAAATCGGTTTAAAAACCGAACCGGTTAGAAAAAAATCGTTTTGATTTTGTAACAAAAAATCAGTTTGGTTTAAAAACCGAACCGATTTGGGGAAAAATCAGGGTGTACAACTCTACAAAGAGCAAAATCAGTTTTCCTATTAGTTTTTTTTAAAAAGACCAAAATACCATCTTTTTTTTATCTTCTTCTTCACATTATAGTTTTCTACATTCAACATCCTTTACCCTCAAGCCCACCATCACATCGTCACCTACACCCTTAACCTACCACCACAACCGTTTGTACCCTCAACCCACACCACTGTCACTGCAGCACCCTTAATCCACCACCAAACCGTTGTTGCCTGCACCCTCAACCCCGCCAGTGTCGCTGTCTACACATAGTGGAAAGAGAGAGAGAGAGAGAGAGAGAGAGAGAGAGAGAGACTTAGATGGAATGCTCGTGGTAGTAATGATGAAGTGGTGGTGGTGCTTGAGTTTCTCATATGGTGGTGAAGAAGATGAAGATGAAGATGGTAGAAGAAAATGGAAGGAGATGGGGAGGTGAGGTGCGTGGTTTGGGAAGGATAAGTTAGGTTCATTTAGAAATTATTATTTTTTAAATTTAGGGGTATATTAATAATTTTGTATTGCCTTAATAGAAAAACTTAACTTTGTTAGCGTCAAGCATTGTAGGTGTACATATTATGCAAAGTCAGGCACGCATCTATAAATTTTTAAAGTAAAAACTAAACTTGCAATAAGTACAAATCCGATGAACTGTCCGCGTAATTTACTCTAAAATAAATGTTAATATACATATAATCTAAAACTATACGCTCTAAATATGTCAATATCCTAGGTTATTGGTTGTCGCCTAGTCGCATCATTACCTCGTGGAAGCTCCTTTCAATCTCAGGGGGTGTTTGGAATTACTTGTAAAAATAACTTATTGATTTATTAACTTTTCCAATAAATTAATAAGTTAGTATGGATTGAGTTATTAATTTATTTTTCTCATAACCATCACATTGCCAAACACTATAAAATGACTTTTTAACTTTTTAAAAGTTAAATAGTTAAAAATTGGTAAAAAAAAGCACTCTCAAACACCCACTCAGTATCCATCTATCCCTTCAATACCATACCTTATTTATGTATCATTATTACTTTTTTTCTATTTTTTTAATTAAATAATATTTTTTTTATATTTTTATCATTATTTTTCTTTCTCATTTACTTTCAATCACTTTAAAAAATATTAAAATTTTATAGGGGTTCAACAGTGTTTCTTCAAATATAAAAATGAACTGTAATATTTTTTCACTTTTCTACTCACAACCACTTGCAACTATCTCTTATAATATAGGGTATATACTCACAAAAAAATAGAAAACCTACTAAGAATGCTCTAATAATAATATAAAAGAAATATTATTTTATTCCCAGTTTATTATAAATTTATTTACCTGAAACGGTGCTATGCCGATAGAACCCACTACATAAAGACTAATAATTTTACTATTTTATATCATTATATAAACATCTAAGTACAAAATTTTTATATAATTTCAAGTGTTGAAAATTGTAATTATATATACTTTCTCACTTGTAAATTAGTTGTAACGTGCCCGCCCTCTTATACACATTTATTTAGAAAATAAGAAAAATTAAGTGTAGACTGCAGGTAACTTATTTGTCATAAAAACATTTTATTTTTTCACCCGTTGATATTTTTCGTAACTTTGTTATAATATCTAATTCTAAATTTCTATTTTTAATAATATATAACTTTTTAGTTATTTTAGTTTGTAAGTCTTTCTCAATATTCAGTATATAAGTATCTAAATTTACTTTTTATATTAACCCAAAAGTGAACCCAATTGGTATAAGCAGAAAGAATCCGATTAGATATTTTATGATTTTCTTAAACCACCACACGTCTACATGATGAAAGCAGGAAACGTTAAGTCGATCACATCAGCTAAGGTATCTAACTTAAAATGACTTATTTATCCTTGTACCTTCCTTAAAAGAAGGGATGTTATGATACTTAAAACATCACACTAGGTTCTATATTTTTTATTTGAGAATGTGTTTTATATTATGCAGAATGGTTGTAAGTGGTTGTAAGTGAAATACAGAGAAAATTTATAGGGATTGTACCGTGATTTCCTATATTTGAGGAAACATGATATAACTTTCATATTTTTTTTAATATTTTTAAAAGTGGTTGTTAGTGGATAAAAGATAAAAAATAATAATAAATATATTAAATCTATTATTTAATTAAAAGATAAAGTAAAAAAGTATGTGTTTTTAGTGTGAATACTCTTAGAGCATAATAGTGATCAGGAGAGGGTGTGGAAAACCCGACCTCGAATGAGAACGCTACTACCCGGATCTTGGTGAGTATTCTCAAACCTTAACCAGGTGAATATCCCACAAGAATCATCGATGCCCCACTCTTTGTTTTATATTAAAACAATAACTAGAAAATACAAACTAAATCTCATAATTGGTTTTCAACTAAATTGTTTAAAACTAACTAGATTTCTTATTTGATATGGTCGGTGGATGCAATCTACCATATATCTTGAGTATGTTTACCAATTAAATCTAACATAGAGACATAAAAGGTTGAATTATACCAAAAAAAAAAAAAAAATCTTTGTTAGCTTTTGAAAACCTCGAAAGTGAACTTTGTATTTTTGATTTAAAAGTTTTTTCAATACATACAATTATTCTTAAATCTTCCTAAAGGCTCAAAATGTTGAGCTGGTATGTAAAGAACAATTAAAAGTATAAATGTGACTAAACATAGCATTCACAACACAAGAAACAAAAAAAAATGAAAGTGGTTGTCAGGCGGTCCATGAAGTGAATGCCCACATCGACCGCCACTTTGACAGACTAACCTCTAGTTTTTTCTTATGTTGTGGTTAAAAATAGAATTCTTTCACACCTTTTTGCCTCACTTCTTTTGCTCAAAACATTATCTAATAACTTTCCAAGGCATCTCTTTCTAATTACATTATTTGAAGAGAGAAGAACAAGATCAATGGTAAAAGAGCAAAAAGAAAAGGTTGTGCTTTAACTTGCACACATCTTATTCTTTCAATCGCACGCAACTTATTCTTTCAATTGTATTGTATTTAAGTGGTGGTTAGTCACCTTCATTACTTGAGATCTGTAAGGACCATCATGCCAAGTATTAATGATTTACGAGAAAGATAATAACTACCTCTAGAAAATTAGTAAGAACAATGTGATCATTTTCTTTGTAAAATGAGACGTGTAGAGATTTCATTAATTTATATTTCAAACTCTTTATATATATGAATCAAAACAAAATCGACGTCTTTACTATTTTCTATATATTGTAACGCTAGAAATGATTAATATCAAGTAATAAGATCTTTATATGAACTGTAAACAGTTTGTGAAAGACATAAATGAGCATGAGTTGAAATTTCTAATGAACGAAAGTTATAGGACCAAAAGATAATATACTCAAAATTGTAAAATATATTCGCTATAAACTTGTTTTTGTTACAAAACCAACAATTGAATCAAAGCAATCACAACCAAAACAAACGATTTTGTGAAGATACTCACTCCACAACGACTTTTTCATTATTTATGGACTCAACGAATTCAGTTGACTTACTTTAAAGAATCGATAATCACCTCTATTTATAACTCTAACTTTGACCGGATAAACATAAAAATCAAACTCAGGATAGACATAAACAAAAGATAAACATACTTAAATCAATATAACTTCCGGACTCTATCTCTTAACTTTGTTAAGATATATCAGACCTCTTTATTCGTTGTCTTCACTTCTGGTCCTCAACTTTGTTCACTTTTACAATCAAGGCTTAAACTATCATTCACCCCTTAAGCTTTGATTGTTCCTCCAAGGTCCACCATTCCGAGTAGTGTCCTCGTCTCTTCAAACTTAACTCTTGGCAGTGTTTTTATGAGAATGTCAACACGTTGTTCGTCTCTTCAAATATGTTCAACATGAATTTCTCCTTTATCTACACATTCTCGAATGAAGTGGAATCTGGTATTAATATGTTTGCTTCGACCATCGAACACCGGGTTATTTATCAAGGAAATAGCTGATTGATTATCCACATACAAATTAACCTTCTATTCTTCGTGATCTGTTAGGTCACTTAGTAATCCTTTTAACCATAGTACCTGGCATGCAGTAGCTGCTGCAACCATGTACTCGGACTCACAAGAAGATAAGGCAACAACTTATTGCTTTTGTGAGTTCCACAAGATTAATGCTTCTCCTAAGAAAAACACCATTCCCGTCGTGCTCCTTCCATCTTCCTGATCTGTGGAGTGTGAGCTATCACATAATCCTTTTACCTCCATTTTTCCTTCTCTGTCGTAACTTAAACCATAATGTAACATTCCTTGGATATACCGAAGTATGTGTTTAACTGCCTTTAGATGTGATACTTTAGGCTTTTGTATGAACCGACTTACCAATCCTACTAAAAAACTCAAATCCAGTCTGGTGTGTATCAAATAGCAAAGGCTACCAATCAGTCTTCTATATTCTGTAGCATCCACGTCTTCTTCACTATCATCTTTCATGAGTTGTAGCCTGGGTTCCATTAGGAATCGACTTGGGTTTGCATCATGCATACCACTGATATTTAATAATTTATCAGCTTCTGTCATGTTCTTGGCTTACTTCCAAGCCCAGATAATATGTGAGCAAGCCAAGGTCTTACATTCTAAATTCATTCTTCATTTGAGTCCTGAATTTTTCAATCTCGTTTGGGCTTGACCCGGTTACGATTAAGTCGTCAACATAAATACCCACAAGAGTTAATTCTCCATTTCCCAGTCGCTTGCTGATTCCCTTAGGAATCAAATGAAGTTCAGTGCTTTCATTGTTTTATCCAGTTTCTCATTCCAAGCCTGAGGTGCTTGGCGTAGCCCGTAAAGGGCTTTTTTTTTAACTTATACACCATTGCTTCTTTCCTACGGATGGTAAAGCCATCTGGCTGGTTTACATAGACTATCTCCTTCAAATCTCCATTCAAGAAAGCCGATTTGACATCAAGATGGAAACCTTCCAGCTATTTCTAGAGGCTAAGGCTATTATCAACCTTATCATTTCTAGTCTGGCTACTGGGGCAAACGCTTCTTCAAAATCTACACCTTGTTCTTGTACATATCCCTTGGCTGCCAATCTCGCTTTATACTTTGTTATATGACCTTTTACATCACGTTTCACTTTATATATCCATTTATCTCCAATTGCTTTTGCACCATCCGACAGGGAACACAAGGACCAAGTATTATTTTCTTCTATTGAAGATAGTTCAGCTCTCATTGAATCTTGCCATTCTTTTGATTTGTTTGCTTCAAAGAAGTTTGTGGGTTCATTATCGAGGTGCAACAACTCATTCTCATATAGCATTACATAGTCATTGAAACGACTAGGTAGTACTGAAGGTCTAGTTGTTCTCCTTAGTATTGGATTATTTCTTGTATCGTTACGCATGGTTTGGATGCTTTCACTTTGGTCTTCCTATTGAGATTCTCGGCCTTATGATGTTTCACAGGCTTCAATTGCATCATTCCTTGAAGCTGGATTACTTCGGGACAAATTCGGTTGTTTAGTTGACTCTTCAATACTTACTTGAAATTCTGTCCATTCTGGACCGGTTCCTATGTGCCTGGATTCATGACTTAAATTCCAATCATATGGTGTAGATTCATCAAACACCACATCCCTACTTACATACACTTGATTTTAAACTGGGTCATATAAGAGATATGCTTTGGTTTCGGGTTCTATATCGAGATACACCACTGGTTTACTTCGATCATCAAGCTTTCCCTAATTTATCGGGGGGACTTTCATGTAACTCTTTCAACCAAAGACTCTTAAATAGGCGATGTTTGGTTTTCTCTTCTTCCAGGCTTTGTAGGGTGTAAGTTTCTTTAGCGACTTTGTTAGTACTTGGTTTAGTAAGAATATTGCATGCCTTACAGCTTCCCCCCATAAGGTTTATGGCATATGCATTGCTTTCATCATGCTTCGAGTGGTGTTCATGATGCTTTTGTTCCTTCGTTCGACTACTCCATTCTGCTGTGGCATGTAGGGTGTAGAAAACATGCGTTGGATACCTGCCTCGTCACAATACTTACTGAATAATCCATTTAGAAATTCTCCCCCGCGATTACTTCGGAGTGTTCTGATCTTGCAGGCGCTTTCAAGTTCTACTTGTTGTTTAAATTTTATGAACATGGTGAGAGCATCATTCTTGTATTTGAGGGTATATACCCACATGAACCTTGAGTGGTCATCTACCAACACCATAAAGTATCGATTTCCAGCCAAGGTGGGTGGTGAAATTGGTCCACATAGGTAAGTGTGGATCAATTCAAGTGGTTTAGTAGCTCGGTAGGTTGCTTGCGATAGGAAAGGGGTTCGTGCATGTTTGCCTATTAAGCATGCATCATAGATCTATGGTAAATGTGATAAATTTGGTACACCTCTTGCCATATTGGAGTTACTTAGCATGTTTAAAGACTTAAAATTTAAGTGGCCAAGCCTGGCATGCCAAAGCCATCCTTGGTCACTTATTGAGTTGAGGAGAGATACTGGAGTACCAAAATGAATACAATCGGATTTTTTCTCTCTTCTCTCTTTTAATCACCACTCCTCCACTATTTAAAGGCCTAAAAGGTTAGTTAACCGAAATTAACAACCATACAAAAGAAAAGCACAATTACACCAGAACTAATTGATATGGACACAATTAGTCCCTCAACTTGTAAACATAACCAAAATAAAGAAACCTTTGGAAGAAAACAACCTTCGGAAGATATCTATACTTCTGAAGATTTCAGTTAGCTTCGGAAGATATTAACAAGCTTCGGAAGATTCTTTAATCACACCTCGAAGAATTCGGTTGACTTCACAACTCATAATCAACAATCTCCACCTTGAAGTCAACCTAAAACCAACTCAACCAATCCCCAAAGTATCAAGGTAAAATTGAAACTTAGCACAGGGCAACACTTGGTAAAACATCAGCTGCATTCAAATCTATATCAATATAAACCACTTCTGCCTCTTTTGAACCAATCACTTCAGTAATGAAATGATACTTAACCCGAATATGTTTTGTTCTTTCATGAAAAACATTATTCTTGGTCAACTGAATTGCCCCTTGATTGTCACAATATACAACAGCACCAGACTCAAAGCCTAAATCAGTGACAAATCTCTTCAACCATAAAGCCTCCTTAATAGCCTCGGTAAGAGCTATATATTCCGACTCTATAGTGGACAATGCTACCACAGACTATAGCCTAGCTTTCCAGCTCACTAGATTACCCAAGAACTAAAACACAAAGCCAGTAATGGATCTACCTTTGTCCAAGTCTTTAGCTTAATCAGAGTCAACATATCCTACCACCTTCTGATCCTGGACTGCATTTAACCCATAGACTATCCCATAGTCTCTAGTACCATTAAGGTGCCTCAATATCCACTTTACAGCATTCTAATGCATTTTCTCTAGACATCCTAAATATCTGCTAACCAGGCTAACACCATATCCAATATCAAGTCGACTACAAACCAATAAGTACATCAGACACCCAACTGCATTGGCATATGGAACTCTTGACATGAAACTATCCTCCTCATCTGAATGAGGACTATCAGCAGTTGACAACTTGAATTGCTGAGAAAGTGGACAAGCAACAGGATTACTTTTTATCCATACCAAAGTTCTTCAAAACTTTCAACAAATAAGAGCTTTGACATATCTTCAACTGTCGTTTCCGCCTATCTCTTGTAAGTTCTATCCCAATAATCTTTCGAGCCTCACCAAGATTCTTCATCTCAAACTCAAACATTAGCAGATTCTTGGTAGCTTCTATTTCACCTTTATCTTTGTAAGCAATAAGAATATCATCCATATATAGAAAAAGATATACAAACTGTTAATGACCATACTCCTTTATATAGACACAATCATAATACGAACTTCTTCTGAACCCATGACTTATTACATAGTCATCAAACCGCTTATACCATTGCCTTGGTGATTGTTTCAAGCCATACAATGACTTCTTCAACAAACAAACCTTGTCTTCGTGTCCTTCTACTTCAAAACCCTTTGGCTGAGACATGTATATCTTCTCATTTAAGAAACCATGTAAAAAGGCAATTTTCACATCCAATTGTTCTAGTTCCATGTCTTTACTAGCAACAATTGAAAGCACAACCCTGATTGATGTGTGCTTAACCACTGGTGAGAATATCTCAGTGTAATCCACACCAGCTTTCTGTGTAAAGCCTTTTGCCACCAGTCTTGCCTTATACCTAGGCTTCTCATCTGCACCAACTCCATCTTTCAACTTGAATAACCACTTGCAGGCTATCAACCTTTGATCTGCTGGCTTATCTATAAGCTCCCAGGTTTTATTATTATGTAGGGAAGCCATTTCATCCTCCATGGCTGTCAACCATTTATCATGGTCTTCGGACTTTAATGCCTCTTCAAAGGTCAACTGCTCTAAGATTGCACCTCCTTCAGCTGCCATAAAAGCAACAGCTGAACTATCATCCCTATCTTTAAACCTTAAAGGTGGCTGCACTTGTCTTCTAGGCCTATCCCTTGCCAGACTGTATTCAGGAGACTTGGTGGACACCCCCTCACTGGTTTCTTTCTCTTGCAAACCATCATGAGGTTGTAACTCCACCTCTACTTGAACTCTAGTATGACCTGCCTCCTGGCCACTACTGCTCCCCTGATCTCCAATTAACTCCTTGTACATTACATTCTCATTTAATGTCACATCTCTGCTGATAGTTACGTTTGAATTTTCCAGCTTCCATAATCTATAACCCTTCACTCCTTCAGAGAAACCTAAGAAGACATACTTCTGAGCTCTAGGCTCCAATTTCCCTTGGTTAACATGGGCATAAGCTAATGACCCAAAAACTTTTAAGTTGTTGTAGTTTACACTGACACCCGACCATACCTCCATTGGAGTTTTCTTATCTAAAGCAGCACTTGGTGACCTATTAACCAGGTAAGCTAATATGGACACAGCCTCAGCCTAGAATGACTTGGGTAGCCCTGAACTAGATAACATGTCCCTCACCTTATCCAGAAATGTCCTGTTCATTCTCTCTACAAGTCCATTTTGCTGTGGAGTGCCAGGCACTGTGAGATGCCTAGCTATGCCCTGATCTTTACAGTAACTATTAAATTCTCCACAGCAAAACTCCAGGCCATTATTGGTCCTTAGCTTTTTCACCTTCCTTCCCACTTGGTTTTCCACTAAAGCCTTCCACTCTTTGAACTTTTGAAAAGCCTCATATTTCCTTTTCAAAGGATAAACCCACATTCTCCATGAGTAATCATCAATTATTGATAAGAAGTAGTGTGCTCCACCTAATGACATGTGTTGTGCAGGCCCCCAAAGATTTGAGTGAACATAATCCAACAGACCTTTAGTTCTCTGAGACCTATGGTTAAACTTCACCCTATGAGCCTTGCCGATAATTCAATGCTCACAGAAACCAATGTTACAATCAGAGATACCAGAAAGTACTCCTTGTCTACTCAATTCAACTAATCCTAGTTGACTGATATGACCTAGCCTCTTGTGCCATAAGGTGACTTGCTCATTTGCTGCAACTGATAAAGATACGTTTCGCACTATGGACTCACCATCCAAAGTGTATATATTGTTTTTCCTTCTAGTACTAGACAGCATAACCAAAGACCCTCGAATCACTTTAGCTTTCCTATTTTTAAGACTCACCGCACATCCAGATTTCTCAAAAGTACCCATGGACAACAAACTTCTTTTGAGATCAGGGACATACCTCACATCATCCAGCTTCAGCTCAGTGCCATTATGAAGTCTGAACAGCACTGATCCTCTGCCATGTATTTCACAATCCTTGTCATCACCCAGTTTAACTATGCCTCCTTTCTTGATATTGAGTTTAGTGAATGAGTCTTTATTTGGTGTCATGTGGAAAGAACACCCAGAGTCTAACACCCACCCCTCCCTGGTATAAACATTGACTGTCATCAAAACATCTGCACTATCATACCCTTCATAATTTTCATCTGCTTGGGTGTAATTTGTTGAACTCTTGGAGCTACCGGGTTCATTCCTCTTCTTTTTCAACTCAGGGCAGTCCTTTTTCAGATGCTTTTCTGAGTGACACAGAAAACACCTCTTCTTGAATCTTAACTTGGACTTGGATTGGTTTCTTGTCCTATTCCCTCTTGAATCCCTATAGTCTGACCTTCCCCTTATGAAGAGACCTTCTCCACCTTCTTCTTTCAAATCGGACCTTTTCTTCAATTCTCTTGAGTTGAGCGCAACCAACACTTCCTCCATTGAGATTCTGCCATACAGTAGAGTATCCACAAAGTGTTCATGGTGTTGGGGTAAAGAGGTCAAGAATATAATTGCTTGATCTTCTTCATCCAACTCTATTTTGATATTTTCCAAATCCAAGATCAACTTATTGAAGTCATCGGTATGATCTTCAATTGACTTCCCTGGATTCATTTGGAACGTATACAACCTCTTCTTGAGGTATAGCCTATTCGCCAGGCTCTTTGTCATAAACAGGGATTCCAGTTTCTTCCATAATCCAGCCGCTGAGGTCTCCTTCGTTACTTCACGCAGAGCCCGATCACCGAGACTTAAGGTGATTGCGCTGTGAGCCTTAACTCCCATCTCCTTCCACCTCTCGGTAATCTCTTTTCTTTCTTTCTTGGAAGTTCCAACAGGGATCTTTGCCTCACCACCTGCCAAGGCATCCGCCAATCCCTGATGCACTAGAAGTGCTCTCATCTTCACTCTCCATAGGCTGAAATCATTCTTGCCATCAAATTTCTAGATTTCAAACTTTGTCGACACCATCCTAAGCTTCGAATCGAGCTCCACCGGGCTCTGATACCACTTGTTACAAAATGAACACCAAAGAATAAATCTATCGAAATCAAGAATCCACAAGAATCACACGAATGTTATTGAATCACACAAAATGAATACAATCGGATTTTTTCTCTCTTCTCTCTTCTAATCACCACTCCTCCACTATTTAGAGGCCTAAAAGATTACTTAACTGAAATTAACAACCATACAAACTAAAAACACAATTACACCAGAACTAATTGATATGGATGCAA
Organism: Flaveria sonorensis; assembly: GCA_025506505.1. Taxonomy (NCBI): domain Eukaryota; kingdom Viridiplantae; phylum Streptophyta; class Magnoliopsida; order Asterales; family Asteraceae; genus Flaveria; species Flaveria sonorensis. The sequence continues at coordinate 10,188,376 of CM046438.1, forward strand.
TTAGTCCTTTAATTTGTAAACATAACCAAAATAAAGAAACCTTCGGAAGAAAACAACCTTCGGAAGATATCTATACTTCCGAAGATTTCAGTTAGCTTCGGAAGATATTAACAAGCTTCGGAAGATTCTTTAATCATACCTCAAAGACTTCGGTTGACTTCACAACTCATAATCAACTTCAACCTGGTCTTCAAACCCCTTCGTTCGTTCTTCAAAAGCTTTCAACCGTGCTAAACAATCTTCAAATGTTAGATTTTGTAGATCTGTGACTTGTTTAATTGTAGCCACTATGTTGATGAATCTTGTAGGCATTGCTTCAAGTAGTTTCTTCACAACAGTACTTGTTTCGAGTACTTCTCCTAGACTGCTGAATCGGTTAATAATTTCAGATAGTTTACCTGCAAAGTCATCAACTGAATCTTTTGATCCCATCTTTAGTAAATCAAACTCTCGTTTGAGAGTCTGTAGCTTTGCTTGTTGAGCCCATTCTGCTCCTAAGAACCTTACTCGAAGAGCCTCCCAGATTTCTCGAGCACTCTTAGTTTTAGCAACTTGTGCCATAATGCTCTCGGGAAGTGATTGATAAATCATGGCCCGAGCAATCTTATTTTTCTTGCTTTCAACCGGTTCATCATTCTCTGGATTAACAACTTCCCACAGATCATTAGCATCGAGAACCGCCTCCATCATTGTTGTCCAGATATTATAGTTTGTACTGGACAACTTAGGTACGGTTTGAGCAGCCGTACTCGGTTCTCTTTGGTGATAAACTATGATCTGGTTTTGTGGGACTGAACCATCGCCTGCATCTGGTCCACTTTCTCCTGCAGCTGGTCCACCACCCCCTACGACCGGATCGACTCCTTCTTCAGCCATGCTTCAACTCCTTCTTGGATCCTACTGTGGTTATGCGTACCATGATTTTCTTTCTTCCGGGATCTTCAAAGCGCAGGCTCTGATACCAATTGTTACAGAACCAAACAATTGAATCAAAGCAATCACAACCAAAACAAACGCTTTTGTGAAGATACTCACTCCATGACGACTTTTTTATTATCTATGGACTCAACAAATTCAATTGACTTACTTGAAAGACTCGATAATCACCTCTATTTATAACTCTAACTTTGACCGGATACACATAAAAATCAAACTCAAGATAAACATAAACAAAAGATAAACATACTTAAATCAATATAACTTCTGGACTCTATCTCTTAACTTTGTTAAGATATACCAGACCTCTTTATTCGCTGTCTTCACTTCTGGTCCTCAACTTTGTTCACTTTTACAATCAAAGCTTAAACTATCAGTTTTTATGTGAAAGTGTTAATTGAAAAATTAAATAAAATGATTAAAGTTCAAATTACTAGCACAAAGATAAAAATACTCTATTGGTAGATGCAATGATTTTTCACTGTCGTATTAGTATGGAATAAGAAAAAGAGAACTTATATACGTGGTATGAAGGTTTTGGTTCACTTGATGCTGAAATTTAGATGAAACTTTATGAAAGATTTAACTTGTTAAACTCATATAAAGTAGGTTCCTAAGAGAAATATGATTCCTATAGACTTTCCGATGGATTTAACTTGTTAACTCATACAAAGATTGAAAAGAGTTCAAATTTTAAAACAATGAATTTGAAATGAGAAATAGTTTTTCAAATTTATGTCTTAATCAACATGTCGATCATTTATTAATAAATTTATTCATTAATCAAATTACACTATAAAGTTGTTGAAATATTTAATATGGATAAAACTTGTTATGTAGGTATATTAAAGGATCTCCTAATTATTGTATATATATATATATATATATAGAATTATCAAAATGCAAAAAATTTATGCCCATAGTACAAGTTGATAAGCAAAGACATTTTGGTATTTTGTTCGAACTTTAATGTTCTTTCTTAAATTAAAGTTTCAGTTAATTAATAATATTAGGCCCCCAAGTTTAGCTACTACTACAACTTATACCCTATGTTTATTTTTTGAAACACACATATTTTTTCAAGCACACATATTTTTCTATCTTATGACTTTTATAATTTTATGTTTTATACAGATTTTTAAATATATCATTGCCACGTTTATTGTTATCTACATTCTAATATAAGTTTCATATAAAAACAAAGTTGTGCGTCATAATTTAGAAATGATTAAATAAATAATTACTACTATCAAAAGTGATTCATTTTTTGATCTTTTTATAGCTTCTTTATCTTTACTTTCTATGATTTTTAATATATGTGCTTTCCAAACCTTTACATACTTATTTTTGTTAGCATTTATTTTCTATTGCGGTGTATTTATTTTTATCAACGTTGCAACATGAACTCTTAAAGGCTTTGTTAGTTTTACAAACTTCCGATTATCATAAACGACATCACTGCAACGCACAAGTTTACGATGGATTTTTATATAAAGTTTTGAATGTTATCAACGTCTAATGACTATTTTCCTTATATAAAGTTATTATGTTATAAACACTCCCTTCGATCCTTGGTTTATTAACAATGTTCTTACATTACTTTCCACGATTTTACGCAAGTAATGTTACGGTGTTTTGTGTTTTATATATAAATTTCAGAGATTATCAACAATGTTTAAATTTTGGCTTTCTTATATAAGGTTCATCGTCTCCCTCAATGCATGAGTTCACAAGGACATCCCAAGATTAGTTTTTTTAATGGTTTTACACAGGGGTCTTACTACTAGTTTCTTTTTAACGAAAATATAAGTTGTTAGTCTAAAAGTATTTTAGTTAACTTCAAGATCGATGTGATAATGTTTTCTTACTAGTCATACATGATTAGATTTATCATATATATCGTGTCCTACAAAAAGACAATCAAATATTATGAAACAAATATATTAATTAAATATAGCGAAGCTTTTAAACTTTTAATATGTAAAACCATATGTTTATATTTGACTAAGGCCCTGTTTGAAACTTTTGTATGGAATGACTCGGTCAGAAGCATTAAAAATTCGGACTCGGTCAGAAGCAAAGGAAATGGTGGGTCAGAAGCAAGGGACTCGGTCAGAATGTGAGAAAGGGAAATCAAACAGCCTGACCACTTACCCGGTCAGCAGTCAGCTCTGACTGGACCGGGTAAGCTGATATCAAACAGCCCCTAAGTCATCGAAACCAGTTTAATAAATTCTGTAGATGTATGTTATATGTCTGATCCCTAAAGTCCTGCGCTAGTCGATCTCAAAGTGAAAAAAAAAAATCAAAATTAGAGATACGTACTGCAATTTCATGATGCTATGTAAAGCAAAAAACACAACCATTTCATCCAAAAATTATTCAAAATTAGAGATACAACACATTCAATAACTGTGGTATTTCTTCTGTCGAGGGATCAAAAACTTTACATGAAAACAATACAACATGCATTGCTCAACCTATGAAAGGATACATAAAGCCACAAAATGAATTATATTTTGCCAAAGTTTTTCTTCACACGTGTTTTGCAAAGAATAGCAATAATATCATCCAACAATTTGTTCTAATGATTATTTTACATACTTGTTTATCAAATCATTTCTAACCTTAGTATTTAAGAAACTGATTCACTGCATCATAATATGTACGCTCAGTCAGTTTAACTAATAATCATCAGATGGAGAAAAAAAATGTTAAACATATTTTTTAGTTGTACGTGGTTTTGTTTCAATGATCAGTTAACCTAACAAGCCTTTTAAGAAAACATCTGTAAACGTGTTTTATTAAAAAGCAATGGGGAGTTATATAAATATAAACATGGTTATGCATTATTACTATTATGGTTATCACCGACTAATATAGATTACCTTGTTACATAACCTTTCCTTCTCTTTATACACCCAATTATATCTCATTCTATTATAAACTAATCAATGATATAAATATTTATTTTTACATTTTTTTTGTATTACTATGGTATAAGTTTGTTTTACAACATTCTATGATGTAATAAAGACAAATTGGATTAAACTATTACTTATTATCTAATAATAATTCATACTATTGATTTGGCCGGTAATAATCCCAACTTTTTTTTTTATTACCAACAACAATCTCAGTATCATAATTATTAAAAGTTTACGCTTGATTTCAACTTGATTTCGTTCACAATAATGATTATGAATGAAATGAAAAAATATAGAAAAGCTAAATCGAGTCTAAATTAAGTACAAATCGAGTGTGAATATATGATAATTATGCTACTGAGATTATTCTTGATAATTAAAATGAAAGTTTGGATTATTACCGACTAAATTATAAGTATGGATTATTATCAACCAATGAGTAATAGTTTGAATTATTAAAATCCAATTTGGCAAACAAAATATATACTTAAAAACGTTCGGGATCAAATTTTCAAACACTACTTTTAAATCTAAAATGTTAGAAAATGTTTAGGAAAACGCAATATCTTTCTCTAATACGTAATTAACTATTTAACTCTATTAAGGAAAATGAAAAATCCACATTAAGTTGGGCTACGTTATGTGAAAATCACAAAATATATAATTAAATTTTAAACAACCATTAAACATAAGAAATATTTCACTTACGTATACTATATATATCCGTATGACCGTATGTCACTAGAATGTTTTCAGATATATGTATTTACTATCTTTTAGTTGTGAAATTTTATCCGAGTGTTTATGTTTTGGATACCTATTTCGTTCATATAAAATTTTTGTTCACGTATCAACTGTGTTTTTAGATATTTGTTTAGTTTCTATAAACGTAGCCCAAGTTTGAAGAAATTTAAGAAGATATGTAATAATATTTAGGGTTATTAGATTTTAATAATCTCAATTTTTATTTATTGGCCGGGATTAATACGAACTTAGGACTTGTTTTACAGATACTCCCAACTTTAAGTTTATTTTCCCCCAGCGATCCCTTACTAACTGAGAGTTAACGCCCGTTACCTTTTTTGATGAAATGGGGCTAACTTTGAGCCATTTTTCAACTCCGCCACCGTGCAATCTCTATTAGGTCTGTTATTCAGTGTCTAGCATCTATCGTCACTTGAAATCTACCTTTAACGAGCCAAGTGGTTCAGATCAGGAGGTGAAAATTAACGTGTTTCAATGTGCAAAAATTTCAGATTGACGGACCTTATGGTTGATTTCAACTTTCTACTTAGTGTTTTGGTCATATAAGTATTCCACATCAAAAAACTAAAGGTGTTAACTCTCTGTTAGTAAGAGATCGTTTGAGGAAAATAAGCTTAAAGCTGGGAGTGTCCGTAAACATTTCCTGAGTTGAGATTAATCTCGACTAATAAACAAAAATTGAGATTATTAAAATCCAATAACCCTTATATTTATAATAACATGTTTACAAAATGTAATCACAGTTTGTAACTATAGAAATAAAAATGTTAATAAACTTACTATGACTATAAATTATAAAAACTAAAAACTTATTACTTAAACAAAAGTTATCATTCCTATTTTCTTAATTCGAATCACCCCAAACCCTGTCTTCCGGAACAATACCCGGATAAGAAATAAACCAATGAAAACTTGACAACACATTTGTGTTAAAACCACCCTACCTTTATATCCTTTCCTTATGCAATTATTCTCTGTACTCATCCTTTAGCTTTATTATTCTTTACTTCAAACTCCCTTTTTTTACACCTTAAAAATCATACTTCACTATTATTATCATTCAAAAAATATTTCCAAAATGTCTATTCAAATCAGTCTGCTTAAAGCTCCTGAATTTAATTCAACACTACTATAGAAAGAAAATATGCAGTGGATCATTTTTGGAGTCGTTTGGGTGAAAGATCGAGAGAGAATAGACAGAAGGGAATAAACGCCCTCGAACGGAATATCTAAAAGAAAAGCCGTTTGAGGGCGTATTGCTCTCCATCCAAACAGTTTTATGCATCCACTAGAGAGGCTCTTGGATTTTAAGATATTATTGGGCACCAAAAGATGTAAGCATTATTTTATACTTTTCAGTTGTTTATATATGGCAAGTAAACAGATTATCATGTGTAAGAAAGTGAGGATAATAATATAACAAATACACCAAAATAGAAACATACAGAAAAAGGCATTCGATCTCCTGTGTCTTTCTCTTCGTCTTCTTCTTCCTACATAAAAAGTTGATTGCTTTAGGGTTTTCTGTAGATCAAAGAATAACAGCAGATTAACAAGATGGGGAGAGGAAGAGTGCAGTTGAAGCGGATCGAGAACAAAATCAGCAGACAAGTGACATTCTCAAAACGAAGAACAGGTTTCCTTAAAAAAGCTCATGAGATCTCTGTCTTGTGTGATGCAGATGTTGCTCTCATCGTTTTTTCCTCTAAAGGCAAACTCTTTGAGTACTCAACTCACTCCAGGTCCTCTTATCTTCATCTTCTTAATAATATTATTATTTTGTTAGATTTTTAGCTTGAAAACATGCAAGACCCACATCAAGATTAGGGTTTTCTTGATCTGAAATTAGTTTAAAATGGTTTATAAAGTGTTTAGCGTTATATTGTGTTCAAGATTTCAAGATCTTGTTTCTTGATTTTGCTATTTTTTTTTACTTTTGAATTCAATCTAAACTTAGAGGCACTACCTGAATCGATCTTTAAACCCTTTTGAATCTTGATTTTGTGTGGATCTTTGTGTTTTTTCTTTTCTTTTTGTGTTATTCTGACACAAATCCTTTAAATTTAGTAATTTACTTCAGTAGATCTTCTTTCTGCATGCATCCCCTTTTATATATACATATATATGTGTGTATACAAATTTTAATATATTAGTATATGTGATCTACTATAAAACCCTTTACCCTTGGATGGATAATTTTTACTTTTTTTTCTGGGTAGTGTAGTACTGTTTTATCTGTTTGATACTATTTAAAAATAGTTTTTGAAAAAGTTAAATTTAGCTGTGATATGTTGGAACTTGAGAGTTTACTTGAGCTGTGTGATCTACTTAATTGGAACCCATCACAGCTAGCCTTAAAACACTATTGTAGTGTTGTGTACTAGATTTTCTTCAAACTGTTGGTGAATAAGGAATCATCTGTTTTGGTTCTTCCGTGCATAATCAACCAAGACAACCTAGTACTCGCAAAGGTTGTGTCTTAGGAGGTACTGTTCTATTCTAGTTTAAAAAAGTTAAACTTTTTCTAAGTATATGTTAGAGATACACCCAAGATATTATCTCTTATGTTAGACACCCTTTATATGACTCATACAAGGCTATTCGAGTGTTATAGGATTATGGTTTTTAGACAAAGATGTGTCACGCTACATCAATCAATCATGTCTTTATACAAGTTGTATAGCTATATACGACGTGTATATAGTTTCACTCAAATTGTTAATTAAACTATTACAAGCCATCCAATCTAATATGACTACCCTAACACCTATACTACTTGTATAGATCTATACGAGTCAGGTCGTTTATAATACAGTCGCAGTCTCCAAATAACTTCGGCCTTTTCCAGCTTATTAATATGGATATGAACAAATCAAAGTTTTTTTTTAACTTATTGATTTAGTTTTTTTATTCTAAGTTAATTCATGTTATAAATAGAAATATGTGGAAAAAACAAAATAAACCGAAAACTAAACTAATGAACGCCCCTATTTCTCAAAGCACAAATCCCCATTAAAATGCCCCTTTGATACTATATACGTACCTTTGATACTATACACGAAGAAAACATTTTGTGACGGATTAATTCACGTGGGAAAGTTTTTTCAAGTGAGAGTATTTCATATTTCATTTCTTATCTTTATTTATATAATTACATTAAAAATCACTCATTTTTTCTTACATTTTCAATTAAATAATATTTATAGAAAGAGTTTCAAATACAAAGTGTATTTTTGTTACAAAGTGTGAGAAGACACAATGAGTCAAAAAGTCACAAAAAAATTATATCTCACAATCTAAATCGAATTTCAAAAAAGTAATTCCGAGCTTTTGTTCTCCTAGCCGTCCTCACTAAGAAAAAAAGGTAAACGAAAAATTAAAAAAAATAAAAAAAATTAACGTTATTTTATTGTGTCATTTATGAAAGACACAATGACATCATTGTATCATTATGAAAGACACAATAACTTCATTATGTCATTATGAATGACACATAACTTCATTATGAAATACACAGACACAATGAAGTCATTGTGTCATAAAAGACACAATGAATTTTTTTTTATTTTTTTATTTTTTTCTGAAAGAGGACGACGAGAGGAACAGAGACTCCTAAGTACTTTTTTGAAATTCGATTTAGATTGTGAGATATAATTTTTTTGTGACTTTTTAGGCTCATTGTGCCTTCTCACATTTTGTAGCAAAAATACATTTTATAGAATAAACTCACTCATATTTATATATACATGTATATTATTTTTTCCTTCTATACTCACAACCACTAGTAAAAATATTAAAAAAAATTATAAAGATTGAATAGTATTTCATCAAATTTACAAATAAACGGTAATATTTCTCTCTAATTCACTCATAACTACTCATAACAACTCCATACAATATAAGGACTATACTCATATGAATATAAGGAACGAGATGTGAATGTTCCGATTAAACTTGGAAAAAAGTTTAGCCAAGCTTCAAATGATCATAGGCTAGCATCAAAATCCAACAGCAAGCAAATGTCAATAATTTCCCAAAGAATATTCTCCCGCAAATTAAAATAAGTTCTCTTGAAACAATCCATTAACAAATGAAGATGCCATTTTTCTTTTCCGCTTATTTTTATGAAATAAGAACCCATTTATTTTATGAGACCTCTAAAAATTAATATGAGCAACATATATTTAAGAGCAAAATGATAAATAATAAAAGCATAAGGTAGGGTTATTAGGAGAACTACGCTTTAAGACCAATACGAGCCACACATTTTTTATCACATGCAATTCACATGTTATTTTCTCTTTTTTTATAAAAATATTCATAACTTTTTTTTACGACATTATTTTTTCAAAATAATTTCATTATTAATTTTAGTATCTTTTTAATCTTTCTAACGAGTACCATATTGATATATTTTTTTAAGAAAATCGTCCACCTATTATTAATACATGTGTAAATTAGTCATTACGCATGTGTAAATCATGTTGATCCCTCCCATATATATATATATAAGGGAGGAATCAAATGATAACTTACTTATTTGATGAGAGCTCTAGGAACCAATGTAACCCACACATTTTCAAGGGTAAAATAGTAAATAACAAAAACATAATAAAAAAAAATTATAAAACTAAAATTAACATAAAAATAAAAAAATGCACAAAAATGTTTCTCTCTTTCTCTCTTTCATAAAAAAATAAAAAAAAATTTAAAAATTAAAAAAAAACTTATTTTTTTTTCAAAATTCGTTTTACACATGTGTAATACTGGATTTACACATGTGTAAATCAAGTATGACACATCTATATAACTGGATTTACACATGCGTGATTAATTCTTACACTTGCGTTATAATTCCACCCGTAACCTTCATTATTGAGTGATAACTTCGTACGCTTCGCATGAAAAAAACACTTTGTATCGTAACTTTTCTTTCTCTCTCTCTCTCTCTCTCTATATATATATATATATATATATATATATATATATATATATGTATATATATATATAAAGTTTACTATACAAAGTTAAACAATCATGTGAAGTGTGCGGAGTAATTCTAACTATTGATTTAGAAGATGGACGATTCAGATTAAAGATAAAATAATCACACGTGGAATGATGGCTGGAAGGGCAAATTCGGAAATAGCCTACAATAGTTGATTTTTTTTTAATTTTCTCAGTTTTTTAAACGCGTATAACTTTTTTATACTACTTTATTTTTTTAGAATATTACACCATAAAATCAAGCGTTTATTCTCTTTAATTTGAATATAGTATTGATATACTTTTTTTGAATCAACATTTTTTTTTAAAACGTCTATGTGTTGTGCGTATAACTTGCGTAATTATTAACTGCGTAATTATGTACATAACTTACGTAATTATCATATAACTTGCGTAATTACAAATATAAGTTGCGTAATTATTTTTTATAACGTAAGCAATTTTACTTTGCCTAATAATAGATATAACTTGCGTAATTATGAATATAACTTGCGTAATTACATACCTTTTATGCGTAATTATGGCGTGGACGAAACTACCCACACGTCAAAAAACACGTGTCACACCCTGGTGACTTCGTATGCTTCGCACGAAAATTACACTATATATATATATATATATATATATATTGTTTAGTTTTAACATCACTATTAAAATTTGTAATGTTGTTTAAATCTTAACATTTTAAATTTTAATTCGTTTATGGTTCATATATGTATTCAAAATGATATTTAGGAAGTTTCATATCAGTTTTGTCAAACCTTTCAAGTTTTGTCTAAAACTATCCGGTTTAAAATGTATTGCATCTCAAATGATGTATATATAACAACAAAGATTCTTCAACATTGTTCGGCATTGAGTTACTCACTTATAGATTCAAAAATTAGTTTCTGCTTTAAGATTGTTTCTATATTGTCTCTTTACTAATGTTATACAGTCACATGATAATTTTACAACTTACTTTACAGTTGAAATATATATATATAATATCTTGTTAGCATTTTAACAGTGTTAATTTCATATACTAATGCTATATAGTCAGGTTCTTACTAAATATAGAATCCAAACATGTTCAAGTCTTTAGATTTATTATAGTAACGAGATAGAAATTAATTTGACCCATGGAGTCTGTTAGGTAAAAAGATTCTTGTGGTTTATCTAGGAATCACAATCACTTGCTTTACTTTGGGATAATCCATAAATTCACTTTGGATTTTAGGTATCAAAACTAGAGTAAAACAACAATTCTGAAGTTTCAAGATGACTTTTAGTGAACTCTATCTACTTCTATCAAATTTGTGTATTTCGTCTCAATTTACTCACTACATTCTATCCGTCAATACATTCAAACTAGCAAAGGATAATATAATAACTAATAAACAAACTTAAAGATACAAGATAAATAAAATAATAATAACTATAATAGTTAATAAATACAGTTAACATGCCTCCTCAAGCCAGACGTATGGAGCAATGTGTGGCTTAATACAGTTAACAGAGTATCATTACTTTCGTTATTCATTCTTCTATATTCTCTTTTCAGATTATTCTTCTACATTCATTTGAATTTTGTTCTCGTTTTTAAAATTAGGTTCGATGTGTAATTCCTGCAAATCATTGCTACATTTATTGTTTGGGTTTTAGAATTTAGGTTGGTGCTTGATTTATAAAAATAAAAATAATTTAAGTCGGGATTATAGGGTTGACAATTTCTGATCTATTTATGACACAATTAAATCTGTTTAATAAAAATATATTATTTGTTTTTTCACATTATTAAAAATAATTAAATTGGAGGCTAGACTCTATTATTTCATATTCTTGGCTGGTAAAAACATATAAAAAAATTATAAGCATAATATATAGGTAGTTAAATAAGTCTTTTTGTATGTTTGATAGGTGATTTATACGCGTCACCTCTAACCTGTTAAACATGATAATACCCTAAAACAAAACAATTGAAATAAAATCAATGAGTGACATTTTTGATGTATTGAATTAATTAAAACCTAACATACCTATATAGAGATAATAACGAAAATGATATTAATAAAACTACCAACTAATAATAAAGTTAACCAACTAATGATAATGATAAAACTATCCTAATATTAAAGTAGATTGATAAGTAATAGAAAACTTAAAAACTAATGATAAATAAAATAATAATTGTTCAATATAGATGATAAACTTGTTTAAGAACCATCTATTAATCTACAAATTTTTAGACACAAAGTAAATATAATTATAAATATAAATGAAGTAATACGCCAAAGAATTGAAAACCATTAAAACCCTACACTTAAAGACATGCTAAAATTGCTTATCCTCAAATCTCAGCAATTTTGTGTTTAGAGATCTAGTAGATTGCCAATAAGCCTCATATATTAATTGGTTTAGAAAAAAGCACCCTATGCTTTCAAAAATTGAGGTCATTGGTTCGAATTTCACTTGATGCAATATGTTTCAAGTGGGTCAGTCTCAGAGTGAGTTTTTTGGTGGTAGGTTTTCCATAGAATAGTGAGCAGGCCTGGTCACAAGTGTTGTCTATATTTGCAGGCATGGGTGACCTTTCGTTATTGGGTTTACTCGGATGATCAGGTTGACAGTATTCATTGGTTGTTTTTAAAAAAAAAGATCTACTAGATTCTAAAATTTTAATCTTTACTCTTCTAAAAGTATAAATTTTCTGAATCTCTATATTACATCAGGTTTTTAGTTATTTTTCTATTAGTATGTCCTCACATTTATAACCATCAAGTTCTAATATTTTTACACAGTATAAGGGTATAATCTTTATAATAACCTAACGCTTAAGCTTGAATTATTTTCACACACTAATAAGTGCAATATTTTTGTTTTTTTTTATTATTTTCATTTTTTGCATTCACATTAAATTCAGAGATTTAACATCTTTATTGTGGTGACATTAAATCTTTATATATCTAAGTTTCTTGCAATTAATCATCATAACATAGTTTAATCTTCTTGTATATGTATACAGATGCACTGACAATTGTATACATACTCATCTTAGGTTGCTTTATAGTTCTCATAAGCAACTGTTTGGCTACACCAATCTGTCAAATTTCTCTAGCCAGCCACACAATAACTGTTCTTTGTGCTGGTGATCATATTACACCAAGATCTCATGGACATTAATCGGTACGAACCTTGGGGGCCTCTTGAGTCTTCAATGAAAATATGAGACTACCATACTTCAAGACATGCCTGTGAAAGGCATTATTGTATAAACAGAAATTAAGGCATTATTACACACAATATGCTTATGCTCGTTTAACCTCTATGTGGTTCACCCTCATTAACATGAAGATCTATTTACGTACGCATGGCCACATGGGTTGAGGCTGAGTCTTTAGTGTTCTAGATAAGCTATTTTTCTGGGAAAACATGAAAACAACTATACTTTAATAAACAAAATAGGTAAAAAAAAAAAAAAACCCTCGATGGTCATACAAATTAATCAATGAGTTGGAAAAATATTTTAAAAAATGACAAAAAGAACAAGGCATAATGCAAGGGCTGGATCACCAGCTTATAAAGTCTTAAGCTTGATCTTCAAGATTGATCTCTAACCTCCTTAATTGTAACATACTTTTTCATCATGATTAATTAAGTCATCTAGTTACAAATTCTATCTTAGTGTTAGTTTAAATGATTTAAGCATCTCAAGTAGACCTTTTAATTAAGGTAAGGGTTGTAAAAGTTAAATGATTGATGGTCTACATTCATAATTGGTTCACACATATCGAATTCTACTTCAGGTACTTTGATCTACTTCAATCTAAGGGTCTTAAATCGCCCTTTATAGTTCGTATCTGACTGTTCATTAGTAAACCTGTTTCAGAAGATTATCTTACATGGCGGATCGCGTACATATTCTTACTGTTGTTTAGTTGAAACACGCAGTATGGAGACGATTCTTGAAAGGTATGAAAGGTATTCATATGCAGAGAGAATGCTTACTGCTCCTGAAACAGAAACAAAGGTATATATTATAACTTTTTTATTATTGTTAGAATTCAAACTTCAGAGAAGAACGATTGCACTGATTATTATTTCGGATTCTTTCTCGAAATGAGAATACATCACACTATATACCAGGGTTCACAACTAACTAACTAACTATTAACAACCATACTAAGAAAAAATACAATTATACCAGAATTAATTGATATGATCACAATTAGTCCCTAAACTTGTAAACATAACCAAACTAAAAAAACCTTCAGAAGATATCAATGCTTCGGAAGATTTCTATGCTTCGGAAGATTTATGCTGGCAAGCATAAGCTTCGGAAGAAAACTACAAGCATAAGCTTCGGAAGCAAAACTTGAACTTCTCCTTCGAAAGAAATCTTGATTTGACTTTTATACTTCACAATCTCCACCTTAAAATCAAATCAAGACTCTAACCAATACCTAAAGCATCCAAGCAATAAGTATAATCAAGTTGAATCCCAACTCAAGAACACCACCAAGGACCTCAAACACACATCTTGTGATTGATCCACCTTTGTCTCGATTCTTAGCAAAGTCAGAATACATAAATTCTTCAACCAGAACTGGACTACTCATCACATGTTGTCCAAAAAGAATACCACTCTCTTCAGTTCCATTCAATGTCCTCATAACACATTTAGCAACATCCCAGTGAGCCTTACCTTGATCAACTCCACATCTACTGACCAAATTCACTGCATCTCCTAGACTAGATCTAGTACACACCATCACATACATCAAAGTATATGATAGCTTAAGCCCATACAATGACTTTTTCAGGATACAAACCTTATCCTCCTGTCTCTTCACCACAAACCTGGCTTTATATCTAGGGCCTTCTCCCTCTAGGACACCTTCCTTGATCTTATACAGCCACTTACACAAGACCAGTTCCTGACCTTGAGGCTTATCCACCAGCACCCAAGTCTTATTCTTAAGTAGAGAGTCTATCTCCGCTTCCAATTCTATGCTCCACCTCTTCCTTTCAATTGAAGCAACTGCATCCTCACAAGACAATAGTTCATCTGTACTATCTGTCTCATCACTCAAAAATGCCATAACAGAGATATCAGCTCCCTCACTGCACCTCAAAGGAACCATAACATGTCTTATGGGCCTATCTCTAGCCATACCAGGACTAGGATCTGAACTATGAAGCTTACTTTCTTCAAGTTCTACTGGATCATCATTAACCAACCCAGGCTGCTCCACCTTAACATGAACTCCACCTTGTTCAGACTCGCTAGTGGATGACTCATTACCACCACTAAACAGAACATCCTTATACATCAGGTCTTCCATGAACACTACACTTCTACTCACCAAAACCCGAGTGCTACCACCTTCAATCTTCCATAACCGGTACCCTTTAACACCTTCTGAGTACCTAAGAAGAACATAATTCACAGCTCTAGGTTCTAATATTCCTTGGTTCATATGTACATATGCCACAAACCCAAACACCCTCAAGCCACTATAGTCCTGTTTGATACCAGTCCAAATCTCTATAGGAGTCCTCATACCTAATGCTGATGATAGTGACCTGTTTACCAGATAAGCAGCAGTCACAGCAACCTCCTCCCAAAACTCTTTTGGTAACCCAGAACTAGAGAGCATACACCTCACCTTGTCAATCAGGATTCTATTCATCCTCTCAGCTAACTCATCCTGCTGAGGCATGCCTGGCACAGTTAACTGCCTAACTATTCCAACTCTCTTACAAAACTGATTGAACTTTGTGTTGCAAAACTCTAACCCATTGCCTGTCCTTAACCTCTTAACCTTCTTCTCAGTCTGAGCCTCCACCTGTACCTTCCACGCTTGAAATTTCCCAAAATCTTCACTCTGGTGCTTTAACACATAGACCCACACTTTCCTTGAGAAATCATCTATGATGGACAAAAAGTACCTAGCACCATCCAAAGACTCAGTCCTGGCAGGACCCTAGAGATTTGAGTGTACATACTCCAAAATTCCTTTGGAAGAGTGCTTGCCACCTAGGTAGCACCGGAACGGGTATGGGAGGTGGGTACGGGGACGTTACGGGTACGGGGAATGGCAAATATAAAAAATTCTAGATATGGGTACGGCTAAGGTACGACAAAGAAAAAATATAAAAAAATAATAATATATCAAACAATTTCCAAAATAGACATTAAAGTATTAAACAAATTCCAAAAACAAATCCCTTAGTTAATTAATTATCAATAATCAAATCATTTTCATATCCAGGTTCATCTAGTGTGAAATCGGCAACCTTCAAAAACCCTACATCTTCCATTGAGTCAAAAGCATCTCCACCCACGTCCCACATCTTTACAGCATCATTCGGATTCCTTGACAAAAGTCGAAGATTATTTGTGGATGTAAACCAAGTCTTGAGCACGACTAGTAGTCAACCTGTTCCTCCTAAGCGAGTGAATAAATGCATAAGTACTCCAATTACGCTCAGCAAAAGAAGAAGAACTAGGTTACCCAAGTAATCTAAAAGCCAAAGTCTGGAGGAAAGGAGTTTGAGCACCAAAGTTAGCCCACCAATTCTTGGGTTCCATACTAGCCATTTGTGAAATGCTTGTTAAATCCTCAAAAGGACCACTCTTCATTGAAAACATTGCATATTCATCAAGAACTTTTTTATGCTCATCTTCATTAGGAAATAACCTTTTAAAACATTTAATCCTTTCTTGTGATATTTCATCATCTCTATGTGGAGCAAGCCTTTTAGAATCCTCTAGTAACCATTCATCACTATAATATCTACAACATTCAAAACTGAAAACATAAGTAAATAATAGAAATCAAGTATATAGCTTAAAATCATATACCTTGGATTTAAAGAGTGAGCTAAACAATGTAGGGGAGTTTTATTTTTCGCCCATCGAGCCACCAAAATATCATGCACAACATCATAAAAGATACTTAAATCAGATGCCGAACGTTTTTCTTTCTTGCAGATCTCAATCTTCACTTTCTCAATCATCGAATCCCACATCTCATAGACCAAGTGTAAACATGGCTTGTCGGTGTCACAAACTCTAATCATCTCATATATAGGTCCGGTGAAACTAAGAATATATGATATTTTTTCCCACCATTCATCATCCAAAATTTTTTCTTTAACAAAGCTTGCTTTCACAGTGTCATCTTCTCTATAAGAAGACCATTTTTCGCTTATGACCATAGCTTGAAGACCCCTTTTGATTAGTTTTAATCTCTTAAGCATCACAATAATAGAGGCAAAGCGAGTATCTGCAACCGAAAGCAGTCTAAGAGGAGTGAACTTGTTGAAAATCGAGAGTCTCATGTTATGATTCATAATGAAATTTTTTATTGCAAGCGCATCTCCGTGAACTTCTTTTATCCATTTGCACTCTTCATATGTTGTTTCATTCGTTTCCATATTCCTTGGTGAATAAATGTTTTTCAAAGCAAGATTAAGTGTATGAACAACACATGGTGTCCAATAGATGTGAGGAAACTGACTCTCTATAATCTCTCCAGCCGCCTTACAATTTGCTGCATTGTCAGTAATGATTTGCACAATTTTTTGATGACCAATTTCACTAATGACTTCTTTCATCAAATCAGCAATAAAAAATCAATCTTTTACTTCTCCAAAACAATTAACTGCCTTCAGAAACAAAGGATCATTACCTGAGGTAGCCATAAAATTAATCAGAGGCTTTCTTGTAGGATCACTCCAACCATCACTCACAATAGTCACACCTTTTTCTTTCCATGTAGACCTAAGTGGTTCCAATAGCCTATGAACATTATCTTTTTCTTTATGTAGTAAGGTTGTTCTAAGCTTATTGTAACCAGGAGGGACATAACCATCAAATTTGTTGTTAGCAGCAAACTGAAAAGCCCTTACATAGTGAGGATTTCTTGCAAGATTAAAAGGTAAACCTCCAGTATAAAACATCCTAGCTATTTCTTGATCCAGTTGGTCTTTAATTTCAACACCAAAAGCTCTTTCAATAGGGTTCACAATACCTTTTCTTTTCTTAAATCCAACACCAGATTCACATGGCAATCCGACTTCTTTGGCTTTTGGCTCGGCTTTCTTCTCTTCGTGCACATCTTCTAATCGTTTCATCTCAAGTTTGTCACCTGATGTTGCTTTCTTACAAATACTAATCCCAAGACCTATATAGAATATAAATTATAATTTATAAGTATACAATACGAATCAATGAATCATAAAATATGATAGTATGATACAATCAACATAGAATACTAATCAATGATTCAATGATCATTACCTTTTATACCAAGCAAATGTGCTCTAACCCTAGAATATGATCCTTGTCTGATTTCACTGCAGAAGTTGCACTTAAATTTCCATGTTCCTCCGTTACCTTGCTTTTCGATTTTAGTAACATAATCCCACAATGGTGGTTTTTCTATTGATGTTGATGACCCTTGTGTTTCTTGAGAAGCCATAATCGATTGAAGCCTTATTGTTCAGCTTATGACACCCAGAAAATAAGAATAAACAATCAAGTTCATCACGATTCATGAATAATATTATAATATTTTAAAATTCTTGTTAACTAATGTAAAATTTTAACTATAATATATATATTATAATATATATAATCTAACATTTAGTCAAAATTCAATAGTCAATTTAGTCAAAATTCAAAAATTTAACTATAATATATATATATATATATATATATATATATATATATATATATATATATATATTATAATATAATAATCGTCTCCTTTAAGTTAACTGCAGCCCTTGTTTTGTCTATTGCAACCAAGAACTTCTCACTTCTCAGTTGAGTTCTCACCTGCAAAAGTCGATGTCTCGATGAAGTTGAAGAAGATAAGAAACGTCGATCTCGCAGACTCTCACGGCTCACCTGCAAAAGTCGATCAGTTCTCACTTCTCACTTCTCAGTTCTGACTCGTTGTTCACCTCTAACGCAATGGAAACGTCGATTATGCTGTTGAATCTCTTAGACTCGTACAAATCATTCGAAGAAGACGATTAGGCGGTGGCGGTTTGAGGGAATTTTAGAGGTTTTATACCGTAACCCTAAAATTAAGTCGAAACTCCATGGAAACTTGCTAGAATCGTTTCCTTAAATAACACCCGATACCGGTACGCAATCGAAGCGTTTCGGAAGCGTTTCCGATTCCGGAAAGTACCCGAAACGGGTACCCCACTGTTCGGGCCGCTTCGGTGCTTCCGAGCTTGCCACTACTAAACTTTACCTTCTTTGGCTTCCCCATCATAAAGTCTTCATAGAGGTTAGTATCACAGCAATTGAGTTTACCAAGAACCTGCTGTTCCTCTAACTCAATCAACCCCTGGCCACTTTTGTGCGCCAGCCTCTGATGCCACAGAGTTGTTTTACTACTTTCCTCAACTGAAACTGCAACGGTTTCATCTTTCTTTAAGGCTTCACCATCTAAAAGATAAATGTTGTTATCCATCCTTCTGCCTGATAACACCACTAAAGAGCCCTTTATTACCTTGGCTTTACCATCTTTTAGACTAGCATGATACCCTGGTCTTTTAAATGTACCCAGAGACAACAAACTTCTCTTTAAGCTAGGAATGTACCTCACTTCCTTAAGATCCACCTGCATCCCATTCTTTATCTTGAAACTTACTAAGCCAATGCCAACTATCTTGCATTGTCTTTCATACCCTAGCTTTACAGTTCCTAGATCTTGGAATTCCAGTTCATTAAAGAACTATTTTACATGTGACATGTGAAATGAACAGCCAGAATCTAGCACCCAATCATCAGATCTACCTTCTGATGAAACAGCTAACACATCAACACTATCATCGCTTTCAGATTAATCATCTTGAGACAAATGACTATGTGACTTGCCATTGCTAGACTTACTAACTTTCTTTCCCTTCCACTCTGGGCACTCCTTTTTCAGGTGTTTCTCTGATCCGCATACAAAGCATTCCCTCTTGAATTCCCTCTTGAATTTGAACTTGGATCTTGGTGCTCCCCTATGTCTTTGATTTCTCTGCTCAGCCCTTCCTCTTACTACCAGCCCCTGACCCTCTTCATCCTTAGGATCAGTCTTTCTGTTCTGGAGTTCTTTGGAATTTAGAGCAGCCAAAACATCTTCCATTGTCAATTTTTCTCTCCTATACATGAGAGTATCAATAAAATGCTCATATGACTCAGGCAAAGAGGCCAAGAATATGATGGCTTGATCCTCTTCATCAAGTTCGATCTCAATGTTTCCAAGATCCAGGATCAACTTATTGAATTCATTTGTATACTCTTCAATCGTTTTATCAGATCTCATCTGAAATATGTACAACCATTTCTTCAAGTAAAGACGGTTTGCCAGAGATTTGGTCATGTAGAGCGTCTCTAACTTAGACCAAATTCCGTCACTGTCGTTTCCTTGGTTACCTCTCGCAGAACTCGATCCCTAAGACTCAAAACAATTTCGCTGTGAGCCTTTTCCATGATTTCTTTTTTCTTTTCTGCAGACAAATGTGCAGGAAGATGATCTTCCCCCCTTAGTGCATCAACTACTCCGTTAAGCACTAATAACGCTCGCATCTTCACCCTCCAAAAACCGAAATCATTCTTTCCATCGAATTTCTCCAGTTCGAACTTCATTGACGTCATTCTCTTCGTCAATCGAATTGCCCTTCGAACTACGGATCTTGAATTAATCAGACGACCAACACTTCACCCCGATGAGATCACTTCCTTCTTTGAATTGAGCCTTCCTCCACCTTGGCTCTGATACCACTTGTTAGAATTCAAACTTCAGAGAAGAACGATTACACTGATTATTATTTCGGATTCTTTCTTGAAATGAGAATACATCACACTATATACCAGGGTTCACAACTAACTAACTAACTAACTATTAACAACCATACTAAGAAAAAACTCAATTACACCAGAACTAATTGATATGGTCACAATTAGTCCCTAAACTTTTAACATAACCAAACTAAGGAAACCTTCAGAAGATATCAATGCTTCGGAAGATTTCAATGCTTCGAAAGATTTATGCTGGCAAGCATTAGCTTCGGAAAAAAACTACAAGCATAAGCTTCGGAAGCAAAACTTGAACTTCTCCTTTGGAAGAAATTTTGATTTGACTTTTATATTTCACAATTATTGTGAAGTGAACTAAATATTTCTAAAAGGAATCGGTTGTAAGTGTTATGAAGTTGTTTGAGATTGGTTATTAAACTACTTTTTGATTGCTTTAGAGTAAAATAAGCTACATCGAATAATAAGCAGTTTGAAATTAATTACTTGTTCCAAACAGAATATATTTCAAATTAGCAATATCAGTTTAACTGTTTGATTCGTGTATTTTTCTTACAACTTGTAGTAAGCTAGTTTACTTCATATCTGGAAAAATGTGTATAGGCAAGCTGGACTCTTGGATTATCAAAGCTCAAGGAAACGATTGAAGTGCTTGAGAAAAACATAAGGTGTAGTCACTATAAAAATCTTCTATTTATTTAGGATTTTTGAAATTACTGTCTTAGTTTAAGAAAGCATGCCTGAAATACCTAATGCGCGAGTCACGCACGACAGTGAGGAAAACACACCATGTGATGATTGAAGGCACGCCTCATGTAGTTGTGGAGTCAAATTTAGGTTTTTAATAGTAAATAAAGCTTATTTGGTTGTATATAAAAAGTGTGCCTCGCATATGTGATGGGCGCGTCTCACTGCTTTTGTGTTGAAGTACTTCAAATAGTCCATTTTATCTATCTTTTTATTTTATGTTTGTTTTATGGCGTTGCACGTGCATGAATGCATGCATGTGCAGTCTGTTCTTGTTTTTCAATTAAGGTAGTTTATGCCATGATGTGTCAGTTAGGTAGTAGTGGGGTAGAATATGTAGGAGTTAGTGGTGTCATGTTCTCTTTTGATGGGTATGTACTGAGACTATATTGTCTCCTTTTCATTTAGTAGAATGGATGGTGGAAGTGTGTTGAAGTAATACTTTCTCTGTACTTGTATACAAAGAGTGCTTGAGGTATAAAGTGATACTGAACCAACATTTGGTATGAGAGCCAGGTTTAAAATCTTGTGAGTACAGTAGGATCAATCATCACATAGCGAACAATGGTACTAATCAGCCGCTGCCCCTCTTCCAATTTTCAAAGGAGATGGTTACGAGTATTGGAGCATCAGAATGAAGACAATCTTGAGATCTCAAGATCTGTGGAACTATGTAAACAATGGCTTCGATGAGCAGGATAATGATCGCACTCGATTACGAGAAAACGCAAGGAGGGATGCACGTGCTCTATCACTGATACAACAAGCTGTTCATGATGAAGTTTTCTCTCGTATAGCAGCCGCAACGACCTCTTAACAGACCTGGAACCTTCTTCAAACAGAGTTTCAGGGTAAGTCAAAGGTTCGAAAGGTAAAGTTACAAGGTCTACGAAGGGAATTTGAAACACTTCAAATAAAAGATGGTGAAGCAGTAGCAGAGTTCCTATCTAGGGTCATGAAGAACGTGAATCAAAAGAGAATTTATGGTGAAACGGTTGATGATCAAACCATCATTGAAAAAGTCTTACGCAGTCTTCCTCCTCGCTAGGATCATGTAGTCACAGTGATAGAAGAATCGAAAGACCTAACTACAATGTCGTTTGATCAACTCATGGGCTCTTTATAGGCTCACGAAGGAAGGGTTAATCGAGGAATGGAGGTTGCAAGTGAAGAACAAGCTCTCCAAGCAATGTCTAGAGATGAAGGCAAAAGTAGGAATCGTGGTGGAAATATCGGGAGAAATGGGTTTCGTGGTCGAACCTGAGGACGTGGACAAGGGTATGGCAGAGGTAGGGGTAGTATACAATGCTATAACTGTAACAAATTTGGCCATGTACGAGCCAACTGCTGGAATGAACCTCAAGTTCAAGCTGCGGTTGAGAACGAAGATGAGGAAGATGAGTATCGGTTGTTCATGGAGATTCGATGTGAAAGTAATCACGACAAGGGTGTGTGGTTCCTGGACAGTGGATGTTCAAATCACATGACCGGAAGAAAGGAGTGGTTCAAAAGACTAGATGAATCAGAGAAGTCACAACTTAAGATGGAAAATGGGAAGTCCGTTCAAGTTGAAGGCCGAGGTAAAGTGAAATTAGAAGTTGAAGATGGAAAATACAGAACACTTAATAGTGTTCAATTTGCACCGGAGTTGGACTACAATCTTTTAAGTGTAGGACAGTTGATGAAGGGTGGCTACAAGTTGGTGTTTGATAATGATGCTTGCACCATTACTCACAAACAAACAGGAAAAGTGATGTGGATGATTAAGGTAACTGAAAACAACACATTTCCTTTAGATTTGAATAATCTGACATGTGGATCAAAGGATCAGGCTGCGGTAAAAGGTGATGGTTATGGTAAAAATGATGAATCATTCATATGGCATTGTAGATATAGTCATATGTATAAGCAAGGATTGTGCCTTTTGAGTGAGAAGAACCTCGTCTATAGGATACCACAAACAATTAAGTCATGGTCCACGTGTGAGAGTTGTGCTCTTGGCAAACAAGTCAAGAAACCATCTAGAGTTGATACATGCCGATCTTTGTGGACTAATGTCGGTTAAATCATTGGGGGGGAAGCTCCTATTATTTCTTACTAATTGATGATTACAGTCGGATGTCATGGGTGTTCTTCTTATCTAGTAAAGCAGAGGCATTTTCCAAGTTTAAGACATTCAAGGCACGTGTTGAGAATGAATCTAGGCAGAAGATCAGTACATTACAAACAGATAGAGGAGGAGAGATTTACTCAAAAAAGTTTAATAAATTCTGTGAGGAACAGGGTATTCGCAACTTCTCCATACACACCGGAGCAGAACGGGGTGGTAGAGAGAAAGAACCGAACCATAATGGATATGACTCTCAGCATGATAGCAGAAAAGAACTTGAGCAAAGTTTTCTGGGGAGAAGCAGTTGCAACTACAGTCTATTTACTTAATCGCGCCCCAACAAAAGCATTAACTCGTCGAACCCCGTATGAAGCCTGGACCAGAAGAAAACTAGCAGTTCATCACTTGAAGGTATTTGGTAGTGTCTGTTATAATTTAAAGCCTCATCAACCTCGAAAGAAGCTTGATCCGAAGTCAAACAAATGTGTGTTTGTGGGTTACAGCACTAGCTCAAAAGCATATAGATTGTTTGACTTGGAAAAAGAAAATATTTGTATTTGTAAAGATGTTGTGTTTGATGAATATACAAAATGAAAATCTGATGACCAGAGTACAAAAGGGTTACCTACTGCCACTATTCAAGCCACCCAAGAAAGTAATGTTGATAGTGATGGGTCAATAGGAGATAATTCATCTCAGGAGTATGGTAACATCAATAGTAATAGTGAAAGTGTGGTGTTTACACCTACCCAAACCATACATGGTACAGGGAACACAATGAGGAAAGTAATACTAGCAGCTCTCCCTCTAATAGTGGGTCATCAAGTAGTTCTACATCAAACTTCCTAACCCACGTGTACTACCTCTTAATAGCATCTATGCCAACACGGTACCCAAGGAGGATGTTGACTACTCATGTCAATTTGCTTTATCTTTAATAGAACCCAAATCTTTTAATGAGGCAGTTCAAACCAAAGAATGGGTAGATGCCATGAAAGCTGAGCTCATCTCACTGGAACATCATAAGACTTGGTCATTGACAAACTTGCCTCGTGATAAGCAAGCCATTGGATTGAAGTGGCTGTTCAAAGTTAAAATGGATGTTGATGGGAAGATCACACGATATAAGGCTCGATTGGTATCTAAAGGATATGTCCAGGAATATGGCATAGACTTTCAAGCAACCTTCTCACCAGTTGCTCGATTCGAGACCATAAGACTGATCCTGTTTATAGCTGCTCAATGTAAATGGAAAGTGTATCAGTTTAATGTCAAAACAACATTTCTCAATGGTGTTTTGGATGAAGAAGTATATGTGATGCAGCCACCTGGGTTCGAGGTAAAAGGAAAAGTTGCACAAGGCACTGTACGGGCTGAAACAAGCGCCAAGAGCTTGGTACAGTCGAATAGATAAATTCTTCATCAACAATGGTGAGAGAAGTGTTAATAAACCTACCATGTATTTTAAAAGAATGGGCAGCAGTGACTTCATGGTGATATGTCTTTACATAAATGATATTATCTACCCCCTTTCCTCACAACAACTTGTAGAAGAATACAAGACAAACATGGTAAGGGAGTTTGACATGACTGATATTGGAAATCTAAAGTATTTTCTAGGTTTTGAGGTTACACAAAATACAGATAGAATATTCATCTCTCAAAAAAAGTATGCTAAAGATCTTCTTACTCGTTTCGGTATGCTCTCATATAAGCCGATTACTACACCTATGAACTCAAACTAGAAGCTTCAAATGAATGATGGAGGTGCAGCTGTTGATGGGTTCATGTATCGAATCCTAGTGGGTGGGCTCATGTATCTTACACATACACGTCCATATATTAGTTTTACAATTAACATTGTCTCAAGGTTCATGCATCAGCCCTCGACCTACCATCTTGGAGCAGCTAAAAGGATACTAAGGTATGTAGCAGGAACAGTGGAATATGGACTATGGTATGACAAAAACTGTGATGTTAATCTTGTTGGATACTCAGATAGTGATTGGGTTGGTTCATCACCTGACATGAAAAGTATATCAGCCTATGTATTCAGCATTGGATCAGGGTCAGTGTCTTGGAGCTCAAAGAAACAAGTGGTTGTTGCCCTGTCTACAACTAAGTCTGAATATATCTCAGCAGCAAGTGCATGCCAGGCCGTGTGGCTACGTAAAATGATGACCAAATTGATGCATGAACAAAGGAGAGCAACTACCATTTTCTGTGATAATCAATCTGCAATATTCTTGAGCAAGAATCAGGCATTTCACAACCGTACTAAGCATATAAGCATCAAGTATCACTTCCTTCGCTCACTCACTGAGGAAGATCAGGTAGAACTGAAGCCGCTGAAATCACACAATCAGATAGCCGACATTCTCACGAAGGCATTAGGAGTTGATCAATTCTGCTACTTACAAGGACTGCTAGGAGTCACGACTATTTGAACTACAGGGGGATGTTGAAGTACTTCAAATAGTTCACTTTATCTATCTTTTATTTTATGTTTGTTTTATGGTGTTGCACGTGCATGAATGCATGCATGTGCAGTCTGTTCTTGTTTTTCAATTAAGGCAGTTTATGCCATGATGTGTCAGGTAGTAGTGGGGTAGAATATGTAGGAGTTAGTGGTGTCATGTTCTCTTTTCGTGGGTATGTACTAAGACTATATTGTCTCCTTTTCATTTAGTAGAATGGATGGGGGGAAGTGTGTTGAAGTAATACTTTCTCTGTACTTGTATACAAAGAGTGTGTGAGGTATAAAGTGATACTGAACCAACATTTTATGACCTTAACGTCTCGGACTGTCTCGCGCTTTTTTAAACCAAGTTGTTACTCTTATGGCTGATCATATATTATTTAAACAAGTTTAGGCACTATGATGGGGAAGACCTAGAGCATTTGAACCTAAGAGAGCTTCAAAATGTGGAGCAACAACTTGATACATCTCTTAAGCGAATACGAATAAAGAAGGTAACTACGAAATTGATATTTCTCCTTCTGGTATGCATATCATAACGATAATTTACTTGTTGTGCTTGTTTTTTGCAGAATCAATTGATGCACGAGTCCATCTCTGAGTTTCATAAAAAGGTAATTAACCTATAACCTCTTATGTTGCTAAACATATTTAAAGGTTCTGTTTCATAGAAAGCATGAACTTTTTAACATAATGCACCATGTTTTGTGATGATAGGAGAAGGGGTTACGAGAACGAAACAACTCACTCTCTAAAAAGGTACTTATGTATAGTAATATATTGGTTAGTGTCATTCTTAGAAAACTAGGCATGTGTGACTGTTATTTCGGTCGCATTTGGCTACTTGGAACCAACATTGTGGCGCAAGTAGTACTCCCATTTCCGCGGTTTGTGATTGTTAATTAGTTATTTTATGATCATGTGTATTGCAATCAGATTAGGTCCGATGTTTAAATTTTAATTTTAAGTCTATTTCCAATCGAGTTACAGCGACCGCAAAACTTACGACTGAATTGAAGTGGTCGCAAATATGCAACCATTGTGGTTACAGTTGCTCAATTTGCAACTGTTTTCCTCTCATAAAATTTTGTCAAAAATGTGCAAGAAAATGTTAAAAATAAAAAAAAACTTACAAGTTGTTTAAAATTTTATTTTCTAACTATTTGAATCGGTCATAGTTGAAAGAGAATGAGAAGAACAACGAGCAACAAAATTCAAGGTTATTGTTTCCTCCACCACATTCAGTTCCTTTTTTTGCAACCACTAGGTACTCTCTCTCTCTATATATATGTGCATATATATAAGTTAATCGTAAAGTGCAAACCATACTATGTTGTTAGCAGGGTATTGATTGGGTTTGTGAGCTTACAAGCTCTCATGGACAAAAAAAAGTTGCTTATAATTGACATTTACTGTTTTACAGTGAACCATTATTGGGAGGAGCCATGAGAGAGGAGGAATCAGCTCAAACTCAAACGCAAACTCATTGTGTATCGACCACCATGATGCCGCTTTGGATGATCAAACACTTGAACCTATAAAATCAAAAGGCAATTGATCTCTAATTTCGAGTGTGTTTATACCGTATTCAAGTTTGGGTTTGTGCAATTATCATTGATGCTACATAAATGTATAAAACATTATAAGTTCTACTATTCTATGTTGAAAATTCAAACAGTTCTGCTTGAGTTAGCTGTTAAGAGCGACGAGTCGGAGTTGTTATCGGGTCAAGAAGAATGCGGGTATGGTTGGATGGACCGAGTTTAGTTCAAGTTTTTTTATTTCTATTGTTTTCGTTTATTTCCTTAAGTTGTAATGCCTATTTGAAACAGTCATGAAGTATCAATAAACGTACATCATCCTTCGAGGATACATTTGTTAATGTGTATATCTGTTATGATTTAAAACTTTGGTCATTTTCACTATCATTAAAGTTGAAACTCAAATATGTTAAAATTAAAAAGCACCCAACTCAAAATGCGACCTTTTAAACTTTAGCATGTGTGACTATAACAAACAACGGGCTATTTGTATAATTGACTTTTTTATTAGGCCATTACTAGTGGTAGTGGTGTGATTCGGGTGTGATAATGAAAAAGTATTGTTATGTAGGTAGTAAAGTTAAAAGTATGTAATCGTATAAAATGAGTGCAATGAGTGTGATAGTAAAAAAGTTTTTATTTATTGGAGCTTATGAGGTGTTTTATTGTAGTGTATCAAAAAAAATTGAAAGAAAAAACCTTCTAACTAGCGTGTGAAGACATTCATGCAAGACTCTATCACACCTGGAGGTATGGTTTTCCTATGTGATAGGGGTGTCACATCACCCCATCATGCCTATATCACCCTTTACAACTTATTAAAACGTGATGTTAAAAAGTATTTCTATGCAAGCAATGTTGACAATATGTGATCGTAAAAAATGAGTGCAATGAGTATGATAGTAAAAAAGTTTTTATTTATTAGACCTAATGAGGTGTAATATTGTAGTAGATCAAAAAAAATGAAAGAAAAAAACCTTTTAACTAGCTCATGAATACTCTATCACACCCCTATCACACCCCATGGGTTGTGTTGTTCATGTGTGATAGGAGTGTCACATCATCCTATCATACCCCCATCACCCTCTACAAAGGATTAGCTTACATATGTTAGACTACATGTTTAATTTTTATGTAATCAACTATTTTATTATGATTAACTGAAATCTACAAATTAAACTTAAAAGGATTGCATCTGAGCAGGAGTATAGACATCTAGGCAAGAACAAACACATCTACGTATGGGCATTCGCGTCTACGCAGCACCATTGCATCGACGCATGAACATTTTCAAACTTAACATCCACGCATGCACTTGTCAATCTACACATGAGTGTTTCTATCTACGTAGGAATTAGAATCTGTGTTAACATCTACGCATGGCATTTCTATCTATGATGGTCTTCATAATGGGACTTTAACATCTACGCAGATCATACATCTTTCAAACATTCTTTCCATTTTTGAGTATAAACAAACGTTTTCTTGTTCATATTCGTTATTAAGAAAATAAGTGTGCTCGTATTCGTTCATGTTCGTTCACTAAGAAAATAAGTATGTTTGTATTTGTTCATGTTCGTTCATTAATAGTATAAACAAATGGTTCACGAATATAAACAAATATAAATGCATATAAATGAACGTAATTGAACGGAAAAAAAAACATAACTAAACAAAAGTAAATGAACATAATTAAACATACCAATTAAAAGCTTTACAAAGATATCCAAACATAATACATATATTAAAATGTAGCTTGGCTATGCAGTGTTTTTTATGCCTTTTACAAATTGGCCACCGATGGTTTCAAATATTTAAATTTAATCACCATATTCTAATTATAATATTCTTATTTTTTATTTGAGTTTAACGGTGATCTCATCCACGTTAAAGGAAAAAAGTTTTAAATTTTCATCCCCTAAAATATTGATATATATATATATATATTAAGAAAAGAGTTTTATACTAAAAACACACATATAAAAAATATACGTATTTTAGTATAATAATACAATTTAAAATCGGAGGAATCACAAAACAAATACATTAACGTGCTTTAAAAATTGATAATCAAATACATACCATCTATAAAAATTTGAAATGGCATAAGTTCTATCCGAAATCAAACCGGGTCAAATATAATGTATTTTAACTTCTTATATTTTTTTAAAATTCTAGCTATATCTTTATAACATGTTTTTTTCATCTTGGATTTGATACATCCGCAACGCATGGTGATTTTCAACTAGTTACCATTATAAAGAGTAACTTAAAAAGCAAATACATAGAAAATAAAGTTTACTACATGCTTCAAAACTCCATATACCAACTTCAAATCACCATTAATCATAATACATCTCAATCAAAAGAAAGGAATTAGAAGTAAAGAAAAAAATAGTTGTGTTCCGATTTTTTTAATGGAAGGAAATAAAAAGAAAGTAAGAAAGTTGTATTCCCAAGTTCACTAAAGAAAAGAAAAAAAAAGAAGTGGAAGAAAAATAAATGCTTAAATCAATCATTTTAAACTAAAAAGAAATAAAGAGAAAAAAAATAAAAGAAAGGAAAATAAAAGAATTTTTTTTTAATTAAACTCGGGAACACAGTGAAAATAAAAGGAAGGACTCAAACAACCTTGCATCACCCAATGTCAATGAAAGATCATAAATGAACGTGAATGAACGAATTTAAACGAAGGTTCGAGAACATAAATGACCAAACGAAAAACGTTTTCGTGATTGTTCATTTATACATGAACAAAAGTTGCATTTATGTTTGTTCGTTAATTAAAGAAACAAATATGAAGCAACTTCTTGTCGAATGGTTCATGATCGATTCACTTACTACCATAAGTGTAACTACAAAGGTTAAATTAACTCGTGCCAATAACGTAACGCGCGATGCGCGATAGTTTTTCATCGCGCGATAGTTTTTCAGAAGATGTTCCGTTGATTCTACATAGGTAGTATGATTCATTATCGCGTGATGCTCTATACAATCGGTTTGTTGATTCTACACAACCATTCAAAAGGTTGTTTTGTGCGTGAACACATATCTTACCACCATCTAGTTTATATTTACATTACACACAAATAAAGTAGTTATGTCCTTCATGTCGTTTGTCTTGTTGTTTTTTCCCTTTCTTCGACGCGGCTGTATTTGTCTCTGCAAGAAGTGTAGTTTTCATTATTTCTACTCGTGTTATTTTTATGCATTTAGCTGTATTTTTTACGTTTTGATAGGAACAATGGATGTTATATAAACCGGGAAACCTAAAACAGTTAAAAGAGGTTATGTATATCAACACGCGTACAACAACCTGCGTATGAAAGCAACAAATAGCTCAATCCAAACGCATGGCACACAAACTATGAAACCATAAAAAAGGTAAACAAATCAATTAAGTTGAAAAAACATATGCATTTATGGGCTGTCACAATTCCTTATTAACGAACAAACGTCACAGAATACACCTAGAAAATATAACATTAATCATTCAAAAGCACAATAAAAAATTTAATTCATTTATCACAAAGCTTAAACCTTCAAACCCCTAAGTCCAAAATCATCTCTAAATTTACCTACATCAATACACGTATAAACAGAGGACCACACACCAAATTACACATTGACAAGAACACATTTTGAATGTACTAGAACAACTCCATGCACAACACAAAATATCAACCTACAGAAAAGGCAAAAAAAATAATAAACCTATAAAAAGCTGTCGACAGCCGACATACATGAACAACATGCAACATCACACTTAATAAATGATCAACAAGCCAAATTATGAGTTGAAGACAGTTAATACTAACAACAGCACACACAGGCAATAAAACACAAATCTAACAAAACAACCTTTGTTGACTTTAAAAGACTCACATACAATCTAACACCAAAAACTTAGTTAAGAGCCATAGATTTGGCCCAAACAATTTATTGCTCCTTTTGAATTTTTAGTTAGTAGTCTCCTAAAACCCACCATAATTTTGGTTAATGATTTACCTTCATCTGAATATTGTTAAATCTGTTGACAACACCATCATTAAAAAAACCCACACAGGTAGAAGCACTCCTGAAAAAAAAAACTAAGATAATCATGTATATATAAAGATCCAAACACCCTCAAATACACCTACCCAACGTTAAAATGAAATCACTTAAGAGATGGATTTGAATTGTTTGTACAACAGCTGCACCTAAATTAACATCACTTTATTTAGAAGAGTGAGGTTTGTTTGTATGTTCTTTTTCAAATCTAAAAGGATAAAAGCAGTGTTGCAAAACTCGCGACTAGCCTCCGATTAGTCTGCGATTAATCGCTAATCGGAAGCTGGCCGCTTCGATTTCACCACATCGGAGGTTCTAGGCGCTAGTCGGTCAAAATCGGTCAACTTCAGACCTAGCCGGACCAAATCGTCCTAATCAGAAATTTCCGACGACGAGAACAGCCGGATTTTCCAATTCTGGCACCGGATTTGTCAATTCTGGCGCCGGATCTGCCTGATTCCAGCGGCAATTTCGATCGATGGTGACTAGAACGACGGGAATGAGGAACGACAAGGTTAAAGTTTATTAAATGATTTAATTAAC
Source organism: Flaveria sonorensis (assembly GCA_025506505.1). NCBI lineage: Eukaryota > Viridiplantae > Streptophyta > Magnoliopsida > Asterales > Asteraceae > Flaveria > Flaveria sonorensis. The sequence goes on from CM046438.1 coordinate 10,220,294, forward strand.
TTTGTATGTTTTACCTTTTAACCCCCTAAATATTCACCAGTTTACAATTTAACCCTTAAACTTGTAAATTAATACATAAAATGTTTAAAATTAATGCTATATACATAAATACGCAAAATTATACACAAAAGTCTTATCCGATTAATTTCGATTAATCCTGATTAATCCCGATTAATCCATAATCGGTACCACACCACCCGACTAGCGCCTAACGATTTATACAACATTGGATAAGAGGTTGAACATTATACTAAACTCTATACATAACTTCATATCTTTAAATTACTCTTTTACACTAACTATTGAAAAAACAAAATGGAATAAAAAACTTACCCTAGATTAAGGTATACCTCAATAGCAAGATCAAATCGACGGAGATAAACCAGAGGACTTGTAACCACAAACCAAACAACTTCTTCAACACACAAAAAATCCCCAAAAATCAATACTTAAAACTCCCAAAAATACTTAATTAATAGATAGAATAGTACAAGATGAGATACACATGACATGTAAATATTAGAAAGTGGTTAAAGTCTCACTCTGAGTAAAAATGCTTAGAGTTGACCCAGCGGGTTTTTCCAGTAACAAGTTTCCTCCTGAGAGGGTTGGGGGTGCGGTCTTAATTGGAAAACAAATAAATAAGCCCGATTAAAATAACATTAATCCTACGAAGCAGGTTCAACATTTGCCGTTCAAAAAAAACCATATTAGAACATGTTCAGTCACAATCATACACACGGTTGCATGCAATCTGATGATCTTTCACCGTCGACACCTCCGATATGATCATCTTTCCGATCATTTCACACCCTACGAAATCATTCAATTCTCGTTCAATTTTGATCTAAAACACTACAGATCGCCTCACAAACCTCTCAAAATCTGTAGATCCACTTGATCTCCAACACTTTTTCAAATCAAAACCAATTTGATATCTTGAAACCCTCATGCAGACATCTGTCACTCACAATAGTCACACCTTTTTCTTTCCATGTAGACCTAAGTGGTTCCAATAGCCTATGAACATTATCTTTTTCTTTATGTAGTAAGGTTGTTCTAAGCTTATTGTAACCAGGAGGGACATAACCATCAAATTTGTTGTTAGCAGCAAACTGAAAAGCCCTTACATAGTGAGGATTTCTTGCAAGATTAAAAGGTAAACCTCCAGTATAAAACATCCTAGCTATTTCTTGATCCAGTTGGTCTTTAATTTCAACACCAAAAGCTCTTTCAATAGGGTTCACAATACCTTTTCTTTTCTTAAATCCAACACCAGATTCACATGGCAATCCGACTTCTTTGGCTTTTGGCTCGGCTTTCTTCTCTTCGTGCACATCTTCTAATCGTTTCATCTCAAGTTTGTCACCTGATGTTGCTTTCTTACAAATACTAATCCCAAGACCTATATAGAATATAAATTATAATTTATAAGTATACAATACGAATCAATGAATCATAAAATATGATAGTATGATACAATCAACATAGAATACTAATCAATGATTCAATGATCATTACCTTTTATACCAAGCAAATGTGCTCTAACCCTAGAATATGATCCTTGTCTGATTTCACTGCAGAAGTTGCACTTAAATTTCCATGTTCCTCCGTTACCTTGCTTTTCGATTTTAGTAACATAATCCCACAATGGTGGTTTTTCTATTGATGTTGATGACCCTTGTGTTTCTTGAAAAGCCATAATCGATTGAAGCCTTATTGTTCAACTTATGACACCCAGAAAATAAGAATAAACAATCAAGTTCATCACGATTCATGAATAATATTATAATATTTTAAAATTCTTGTTAACTAATGTAAAATTTTAACTATAATATATATATTATAATATATATAATCTAACATTTAGTCAAAATTCAATAGTCAATTTAGTCAAAATTCAAAAATTTAACTATATATATATATATATATATATATATATATATATATATATATATATATATATATATATATATATATTATAATATAATAATCGTCTCCTTTAAGTTAACTACAGCCCTTGTTTTGTCTATTGCAACCAAGAACTTCTCACTTCTCAGTTGAGTTCTCACCTGCAAAAGTCGATGTCTCGATGAAGTTGAAGAAGATAAGAAACGTCGATCTCGCAGACTCTCACGGCTCACCTGCAAAAGTCGATCAGTTCTCACTTCTCACTTCTCAGTTCTGACTCGTTGTTCACCTCTAACGCAATGGAAACGTCGATTATGCTGTTGAATCTCTTAGACTCGTACAAATCATTCGAAGAAGACGATTAGGCGGTGGCGGTTTGAGGGAATTTTAAAGGTTTTATACCGTAACCCTAAAATTAAGTCGAAACTCCATGGAAACTTGCTAGAATCGTTTCCTTAAATAACACCCGATACCGGTACGCAATCGAAGCGTTTCGGAAGCGTTTCCGATTCCGGAAAGTACCCGAAACGGGTACCCCACTGTTCGGGCCGCTTCGGTGCTTCCGAGCTTGCCACTACTAAACTTTACCTTCTTTGGCTTCCCCATCATAAAGTCTTCATAGAGGTTAGTATCACAGCAATTGAGTTTACCAAGAACCTGCTGTTCCTCTAACTCAATCAACCCCTGGCCACTTTTGTGCGCCAGCCTCTGATGCCACAGAGTTGTTTTACTACTTTCCTCAACTGAAACTGCAACGGTTTCATCTTTCTTTAAGGCTTCACCATCTAAAAGATAAATGTTGTTATCCATCCTTCTGCCTGATAACACCACTAAAGAGCCCTTTATTACCTTGGCTTTACCATCTTTTAGACTAACATGATACCCTGATCTTTTAAATGTACCCAGAGACAACAAACTTCTCTTTAAGCTAGGAATGTACCTCACTTCCTTAAGATCCACCTGCATCCCATTCTTTATCTTGAAACTTACTAAGCCAATGCCAACTATCTTGCATTGTCTTTCATACCCTAGCTTTACAGTTCCTAGATCTTGGAATTCCAGTTCATTAAAGAACTATTTTACATGTGACATATGAAATGAACAGCCAGAATCTAGCACCCAATCATCAGATCTACCTTCTGATGAAACAGCTAACACATCAACACTATCATCGCTTTCAGATTAATCATCTTGAGACAAATGACTATGTGACTTGCCATTGCTAGACTTACTAACTTTCTTTCCCTTCCACTCTGGGCACTCCTTTTTCAGGTGTTTCTCTGATCCGCATACAAAGCATTCCCTCTTGAATTCCCTCTTGAATTTGAACTTGGATCTTGGTGCTCCCCTATGTCTTTGATTTCTCTGCTCAGCCCTTCCTCTTACTACCAGCCCCTGACCCTCTTCATCCTTAGGATCAGTCTTTCTCTTCTGGAGTTCTTTGGAATTTAGAGCAGCCAAAACATCTTCCATTGTCAATTTTTCTCTCCTATACATGAGAGTATCAATAAAATGCTCATATGACTCAGGCAAAGAGGCCAAGAATATGATGGCTTGATCCTCTTCATCAAGTTCGATCTCAATGTTTCCAAGATCCAGGATCAACTTATTGAATTCATCTGTATACTCTTCAATCGTTTTATCAGATCTCATCTGAAATATGTACAACCATTTCTTCAAGTAAAGACGGTTTGCCAGAGATTTGGTCATGTAGAGCGTCTCTAACTTAGACCAAATTCCGTCACTGTCGTTTCCTTGGTTACCTCTCGCAGAACTCGATCCCTAAGACTCAAAACAATTTCGCTGTGAGCCTTTTCCATGATTTCTTTTTTCTTTTCTGCAGACAAATGTGCAGGAAGATGATCTTCCCCCCTTAGTGCATCAACTACTCCGTTAAGCACTAATAACGCTCGCATCTTCACCCTCCAAAAACCAAAATCATTCTTTCCATCGAATTTCTCCAGTTCGAACTTCATTGACGTCATTCTCTTCGTCAATCGAATTGCCCTTCGAACTACGGATCTTGAATTAATCAGATGACCAACACTTCACCCCGATGAGATCACTTCCTTCTTTGAATTGAGCCTTCCTCCACCTTGGCTCTGATACCACTTGTTAGAATTCAAACTTCAGAGAAGAACGATTACACTGATTATTATTTTGGATTCTTTCTTGAAATGAGAATACATCACACTATATACCAGGGTTCACAACTAACTAACTAACTAACTATTAACAACCATACTAAGAAAAAACTCAATTACACCAGAACTAATTGATATGGTCACAATTAGTCCCTAAACTTTTAACATAACCAAACTAAGGAAACCTTCGAAAGATATCAATGCTTCGGAAGATTTCTATGCTTCGAAAGATTTATGCTGGCAAGCATTAGCTTCGGAAAAAAACTACAAGCATAAGCTTCGGAAGCAAAACTTGAACTTCTCCTTTGGAAGAAATTTTGATTTGACTTTTATATTTCACAATTATTGTGAAGTGAACTAAATATTTCTAAAAGGAATCGGTTGTAAGTGTTATGAAGTTGTTTGAGATTGGTTATTAAACTACTTTTTGATTGCTTTAGAGTAAAATAAGCTACATCGAATAATAAGCAGTTTGAAATTAATTACTTGTTCCAAACAGAATATATTTCAAATTAGCAATATCAGTTTAACTGTTTGATTCGTGTATTTTTCTTACAACATGTAGTAAGCTAGTTTACTTCATATCTGGAAAAATGTGTATAGGCAAGCTGGACTCTTGGATTATCAAAGCTCAAGGAAACGATTGAAGTGCTTGAGAAAAACATAAGGTGTAGTCACTATAAAAATCTTCTATTTATTTAGGATTTTTGAAATTACTGTCTTAGTTTAAGAAAGCATGCCTGAAATACCTAATGCGCGAGTCACGCACGACAGTGAGGAAAACACACCATGTGATGATTGAAGGCATGCCTCATGTAGTTGTGGAGTCAAATTTAGGTTTTTAATAGTAAATAAAGCTTATTTGGTTGTATATAAAAAGTGTGCCTCGCATATGTGATGGGCGCGTCTCACTGCTTTTGTGTTGAAGTACTTCAAATAGTCCATTTTATCTATCTTTTTATTTTATGTTTGTTTTATGGCGTTGCACGTGCATGAATGCATGCATGTGCAGTCTGTTCTTGTTTTTCAATTAAGGTAGTTTATGCCATGATGTGTCAGTTTGGTAGTAGTGGGGTAGAATATGTAGGAGTTAGTGGTGTCATGTTCTCTTTTGATGGGTATGTACTGAGACTATATTGTCTCCTTTTCATTTAGTAGAATGGATGGTGGAAGTGTGTTGAAGTAATACTTTCTCTGTACTTGTATACAAAGAATGCTTGAGGTATAAAGTGATACTGAACCAACATTTGGTATGAGAGCCAGGTTTAAAATCTTGTGAGTACAGTAGGATCAATCATCACATAGCGAACAATGGTACTAATCAGCCGCTGCCCCCTCTTCCAATTTTCAAAGGAGATGGTTACGAGTATTGGAGCATCAGAATGAAGACAATCTTGAGATCTCAAGATCTGTGGAACTATGTAAACAATGGCTTCGATGAGCAGGATAATGATCGCACTCGATTACGAGAAAACGCAAGGAGGGATGCACGTGCTCTATCACTGATACAACAAGCTGTTCATGATGAAGTTTTCTCTCGTATAGCAGCCGCAACGACCTCTTAACAGACCTGGAACCTTCTTCAAACAGAGTTTCAGGGTAAGTCAAAGGTTCGAAAGGTAAAGTTACAAGGTCTACGAAGGGAATTTGAAACACTTCAAATAAAAGATGGTGAAGCAGTAGCAGAGTTCCTATCTAGGGTCATGAAGAACGTGAATCAAAAGAGAATTTATGGTGAAACGGTTGATGATCAAACCATCATTGAAAAAGTCTTACGCAGTCTTCCTCCTCGCTAGGATCATGTAGTCACAGTGATAGAAGAATCGAAAGACCTAACTACAATGTCGTTTGATCAACTCATGGGCTCTTTATAGGCTCACGAAGGAAGGGTTAATCGAGGAATGGAGGTTGCAAGTGAAGAACAAGCTCTCCAAGCAATGTCTAGAGATGAAGGCAAAAGTAGGAATCGTGGTGGAAATATCGGGAGAAATGGGTTTCGTGGTCGAACCTGAGGACGTGGACAAGGGTATGGCAGAGGTAGGGGTAGTATACAATGCTATAACTGTAACAAATTTGGCCATGTACGAGCCAACTGCTGGAATGAACCTCAAGTTCAAGCTGCGGTTGAGAACGAAGATGAGGAAGATGAGTATCGGTTGTTCATGGAGATTCGATGTGAAAGTAATCATGACAAGGGTGTGTGGTTCCTGGACAGTGGATGTTCAAATCACATGACCGGAAGAAAGGAGTGGTTCAAAAGACTAGATGAATCAGAGAAGTCACAACTTAAGATGGAAAATGGGAAGTCCGTTCAAGTTGAAGGCCGAGGTAAAGTGAAATTAGAAGTTGAAGATGGAAAATACAGAACACTTAATAGTGTTCAATTTGCACCGGAGTTGGACTACAATCTTTTAAGTGTAGGACAGTTGATGAAGGGTGGCTACAAGTTGGTGTTTGATAATGATGCTTGCACCATTACTCACAAACAAACAGGAAAAGTGATGTGGATGATTAAGGTAACTGAAAACAACACATTTCCTTTAGATTTGAATAATCTGACCTGTGGATCAAAGGATCAGGCTGCGGTAAAAGGTGATGGTTATGGTAAAAATGATGAATCATTCATATGGCATTGTAGATATAGTCATATGTATAAGCAAGGATTGTGCCTTTTTAGTGAGAAGAACCTCGTCTATAGGATACCACAAACAATTAAGTCATGGTCCACGTGTGAGAGTTGTGCTCTTGGCAAACAAGTCAAGAAACCATCTAGAGTTGATACATGCCGATCTTTGTGGACTAATGTCGGTTAAATCATTGGGGGGAAGCTCCTATTATTTCTTACTAATTGATGATTACAGTCGGATGTCATGGGTGTTCTTCTTATCTAGTAAAGCAGAGGCATTTTCCAAGTTTAAGACATTCAAGGCACGTGTTGAGAATGAATCTAGGCAGAAGATCAGTACATTACAAACAGATAGAGGAGGAGAGATTTACTCAAAAAAGTTTAATAAATTCTGTGAGGAACAGGGTATTCGCAACTTCTCCATACACACCGGAGCAGAACAGGGTGGTAGAGAGAAAGAACCGAACCATAATGGATATGACTCTCAGCATGATAGCAGAAAAGAACTTAAGCAAAGTTTTCTGGGGAGAAGCAGTTGCAACTACAGTCTATTTACTTAATCGCGCCCCAACAAAAGCATTAACTCGTCGAACCCCGTATGAAGCCTGGACCAGAAGAAAACTAGCAGTTCATCACTTGAAGGTATTTGGTAGTGTCTGTTATAATTTAAAGCCTCATCAACCTTGAAAGAAGCTTGATCCGAAGTCAAACAAATGTGTGTTTGTGGGTTACAGCACTAGCTCAAAAGCATATAGATTGTTTGACTTGGAAAAAGAAAATATTTGTATTTGTAAAGATGTTGTGTTTGATGAATATACAAAATGAAAATCTGATGACCAGAGTACAAAAGGGTTACCTACTGCCACTATTCAAGCCACCCAAGAAAGTAATGTTGATAGTGATGGGTCAATAGGAGATAATTCATCTCAGGAGTATGGTAACATCAATAGTAATAGTGAAAGTGTGGTGTTTACACCTACCCAAACCATACATGGTACAGGGAACACAATGAGGAAAGCTCTCCCTCTAATAGTGGGTCATCAAGTAGTTCTACATCAAACTCTCCTAACCCACGTGTACTACCTCTTAATAGCATCTATGCCAACACGGTACCCATGGAGGATGTTGACTACTCATGTCAATTTGCTTTATCTTTAATAGAACCCAAATCTTTTAATGAGGCAGTTCAAACCAAAGAATGGGTAGATGCCATGAAAGCTGAGCTCATCTCACTGGAACATCATAAGACTTGGTCATTGACAAACTTGCCTCGTGATAAGCAAGCCATTGGATTGAAGTGGCTGTTCAAAGTTAAAATGGATGTTGATGGGAAGATCACACGATATAAGGCTCGATTGGTAGCTAAAGGATATGTCCAGGAATATGGCATAGACTTTCAAGCAACCTTCTCACCAGTTGCTCGATTCGAGACCATAAGACTGATCCTGTTTATAGCTGCTCAATGTAAATGGAAAGTGTATCAGTTTAATGTCAAAACAACATTTCTCAATGGTGTTTTGGATGAAGAAGTATATGTGATGCAGCCACCTGGGTTCGAGGTAAAAGGAAAAGTTGCACAAGGCACTGTACGGGCTGAAACAAGCGCCAAGAGCTTGGTACAGTCGAATAGATAAATTCTTCATCAACAATGGTGAGAGAAGTGTTAATAAACCTACCATGTATTTTAAAAGAATGGGCAGCAGTGACTTCATGGTGATATGTCTTTACATAAATGATATTATCTACCCCCTTTCCTCATAACAACTTGTAGAAGAATACAAGACAAACATGGTAAGGGAGTTTGACATGACTGATATTGGAAATCTAAAGTATTTTCTAGGTTTTGAGGTTACACAAAATACAGATAGAATATTCATCTCTCAAAAAAAGTATGCTAAAGATCTTCTTACTCGTTTCGGTATGCTCTCATATAAGCCGATTACTACACCTATGAACTCAAACTAGAAGCTTCAAATGAATGATGGAGGTGCAGTTGTTGATGGGTTCATGTATCGAATCCTAGTGGGTGGGCTCATGTATCTTACACATACACGTCCAGATATTAGTTTTACAGTTAACATTGTCTCAAGGTTCATGCATCAGCCCTCGACCTACCATCTTGGAGCAGCTAAAAGGATACTAAGGTATGTAGCAGGAACAGTGGAATATGGACTATGGTATGACAAAAATTGTGATGTTAATCTTGTTGGATACTCAGATAGTGATTGGGTTGGTTCATCACCTGACATGAAAAGTATATCAGCCTATGTATTCAGCATTGGATCAGGGTCAGTGTCTTGGAGCTCAAAGAAACAAGTGGTTGTTGCCCTGTCTACAACTAAGTCTGAATATATCTCAGCAGCAAGTGCATGCCAGGCCGTGTGGCTACGTAAAATGATGACCAAATTGATGCATGAACAAAGGAGAGCAACTACCATTTTCTGTGATAATCAATCTGCAATATTCTTGAGCAAGAATCAGGCATTTCACAACCGTACTAAGCATATAAGCATCAAGTATCACTTCCTTCGCTCACTCACTGAGGAAGATCAGGTAGAACTGAAGCCGCTGAAATCACACAATCAGATAGCCGACATTCTCACGAAGGCATTAGGAGTTGATCAATTCTGCTACTTACAAGGACTGCTAGGAGTCACGACTATTTGAACTACAGGGGGATGTTGAAGTACTTCAAATAGTTCACTTTATCTATCTTTTATTTTATGTTTGTTTTATGGTGTTGCACGTGCATGAATGCATGCATGTGCAGTCTGTTCTTGTTTTTCAATTAAGGCAGTTTATGCCATGATGTGTCAGGTAGTAGTGGGGTAGAATATGTAGGAGTTAGTGGTGTCATGTTCTCTTTTCGTGGGTATGTACTAAGACTATATTGTCTCCTTTTCATTTAGTAGAATGGATGGGGGGAAGTGTGTTGAAGTAATACTTTCTCTGTACTTGTATACAAAGAGTGTGTGAGGTATAAAGTGATACTGAACCAACATTTTATGACCTTAACGTCTCGGACTGTCTCGCGCTTTTTTAAACCAAGTTGTTACTCTTATGGCTGATCATATATTATTTAAACAAGTTTAGGCACTATGATGGGGAAGACCTAGAGCATTTGAACCTAAGAGAGCTTCAAAATGTGGAGCAACAACTTGATACATCTCTTAAGCGAATATGAATAAAGAAGGTAACTACGAAATTGATATTTCTCCTTCTGGTATGCATATCATAACGATAATTTACTTGTTGTGCTTGTTTTTTGCAGAATCAATTGATGCACGAGTCCATCTCTGAGTTTCATAAAAAGGTAATTAACCTATAACCTCTTATGTTGCTAAACATATTTAAAGGTTCTGTTTCATAGAAAGCATGAACTTTTTAACATAATGCACCATGTTTTGTGATGATAGGAGAAGGGGTTACGAGAACGAAACAACTCACTCTCTAAAAAGGTACTTATGTATAGTAATATATTGGTTAGTGTCATTCTTAGAAAACTAGGCATGTGTGACTGTTATTTCGGTCGCATTTGGCTACTTGGAACCAACATTGTGGCGCAAGTAGTACTCCCATTTCCGCGGTTTGTGATTGTTAATTAGTTATTTTATGATCATGTGTATTGCAATCAGATTAGGTCCGATGTTTAAATTTTAATTTTAAGTCTATTTCCAATCGAGTTACAGCGACCGCAAAACTTACGACTGAATTGAAGTGGTCGCAAATATGCAACCATTGTGGTTACAGTTGCTCAATTTGCAACTGTTTTCCTCTCATAAAATTTTGTCAAAAATGTGCAAGAAAATGTTAAAAATAAAAAAAAACTTACAAGTTGTTTAAAATTTTATTTTCTAACTATTTGAATCGGTCATAGTTGAAAGAGAATGAGAAGAACAACGAGCAACAAAATTCAAGGTTATTGTTTCCTCCACCACATTCAGTTCCTTTTTTTGCAACCACTAGGTACTCTCTCTCTATATATATGTGCATATATATAAGTTAATCGTAAAGTGCAAACCATACTATGTTGTTAGCAGGGTATTGATTGGGTTTGTGAGCTTACAAGCTCTCATGGACAAAAAAAAGTTGCTTATAATTGACATTTACTGTTTTACAGTGAACCATTATTGGGAGGAGCCATGAGAGAGGAGGAATCAGCTCAAACTCAAACGCAAACTCATTGTGTATCGACCACCATGATGCCGCTTTGGATGATCAAACACTTGAACCTATAAAATCAAAAGGCAATTGATCTCTAATATTCGAGTGTGTTTATACCGTATTCAAGTTTGGGTTTGTGCAATTATCATTGATGCTACATAAATGTATAAAACATTATAAGTTCTACTATTCTATGTTGAAAATTCAAACAGTTCTGCTTGAGTTAGCTGTTAAGAGCGACGAGTCGGAGTTGTTATCGGGTCAAGAAGAATGCGGGTATGGTTGGATGGACCGAGTTTAGTTCAAGTTTTTTTATTTCTGTTGTTTTCGTTTATTTCCTTAAGTTGTAATGCCTATTTGAAACAGTCATGAAGTATCAATAAACGTACATCATCCTTCGAGGATACATTTGTTAATGTGTATATCTGTTATGATTTAAAACTTTGGTCATTTTCACTATCATTAAAGTTGAAACTCAAATATGTTAAAATTAAAAAGCACCCAACTCAAAATGCGACCTTTTAAACTTTAGCATGTGTGACTATAACAAACAACGGGCTATTTGTATAATTGACTTTTTTATTAGGCCATTACTAGTGGTAGTGGTGTGATTCGGGTGTGATAATGAAAAAGTATTGTTATGTAGGTAGTAAAGTTAAAAGTATGTAATCGTATAAAATGAGTGCAATGAGTGTGATAGTAAAAAAGTTTTTATTTATTGGAGCTTATGAGGTGTTTTATTGTAGTGTATCAAAAAAAATTGAAAGAAAAAACCTTCTAACTAGCGTGTGAAGACATTCATGCAAGACTCTATCACACCTGGAGGTATGGTTTTCCTATGTGATAGGGGTGTCACATCACCCCATCATGCCTATATCACCCTTTACAACTTATTAAAACGTGATGTTAAAAAGTATTTCTATGCAAGCAATGTTGACAATATGTGATCGTAAAAAATGAGTGCAATGAGTATGATAGTAAAAAAGTTTTTATTTATTAGACCTAATGAGGTGTAATATTGTAGTAGATCAAAAAAAATGAAAGAAAAAAACCTTTTAACTAGCTCATGAATACTCTATCACACCCCTATCACACCCCATGGGTTGTGTTGTTCATGTGTGATAGGAGTGTCACATCATCCTATCATACCCCCATCACCCTCTACAAAGGATTAGCTTACATATGTTAGACTACATGTTTAATTTTTATGTAATCAACTATTTTATTATGATTAACTGAAATCTACAAATTAAACTTAAAAGGATTGCATCTGAGCAGGAGTATAGACATCTAGGCAAGAACAAACACATCTACGTATGGGCATTCGCGTCTACGCAGCACCATTGCATCGACGCATGAACATTTTCAAACTTAACATCCACGCATGCACTTGTCAATCTACACATGAGTGTTTCTATCTACGTAGGAATTAGAATCTGTGTTAACATCTACGCATGGCATTTCTATCTATGATGGTCTTCATAATGGGACTTTAACATCTACGCAGATCATACATCTTTCAAACATTCTTTCCATTTTTGAGTATAAACAAACGTTTTCTTGTTCATATTCGTTATTAAGAAAATAAGTGTGCTCGTATTCGTTCATGTTCGTTCACTAAGAAAATAAGTATGTTTGTATTTGTTCATGTTCGTTCATTAATAGTATAAACAAATGGTTCACGAATATAAACAAATATAAATGCATATAAATGAACGTAATTGAACGGAAAAAAAAACATAACTAAACAAAAGTAAATGAACATAATTAAACATACCAATTAAAAGCTTTACAAAGATATCCAAACATAATACATATATTAAAATGTAGCTTGGCTATGCAGTGTTTTTTATGCCTTTTACAAATTGGCCACCGATGGTTTCAAATATTTAAATTTAATCACCATATTCTAATTATAATATTCTTATTTTTTATTTGAGTTTAACGGTGATCTCATCCACGTTAAAGGAAAAAAGTTTTAAATTTTCATCCCCTAAAATATTGATATATATATATATATATTAAGAAAAGAGTTTTATACTAAAAACACACATATAAAAAATATACGTATTTTAGTATAATAATACAATTTAAAATCGGAGGAATCACAAAACAAATACATTAACGTGCTTTAAAAATTGATAATCAAATACATACCATCTATAAAAATTTGAAATGGCATAAGTTCTATCCGAAATCAAACCGGGTCAAATATAATGTATTTTAACTTCTTATATTTTTTTAAAATTCTAGCTATATCTTTATAACATGTTTTTTTCATCTTGGATTTGATACATCCGCAACGCATGGTGATTTTCAACTAGTTACCATTATAAAGAGTAACTTAAAAAGCAAATACATAGAAAATAAAGTTTACTACATGCTTCAAAACTCCATATACCAACTTCAAATCACCATTAATCATAATACATCTCAATCAAAAGAAAGGAATTAGAAGTAAAGAAAAAAATAGTTGTGTTCCGATTTTTTAATGGAAGGAAATAAAAAGAAAGTAAGAAAGTTGTATTCCCAAGTTCACTAAAGAAAAGAAAAAAAAAGAAGTGGAAGAAAAATAAATGCTTAAATCAATCATTTTAAACTAAAAAGAAATAAAGAGAAAAAAAAATAAAAGAAAGGAAAATAAAAGAATTTTTTTTTAATTAAACTCGGGAACACAGTGAAAATAAAAGGAAGGACTCAAACAACCTTGCATCACCCAATGTCAATAAAAGATCATAAATGAACGTGAATGAACGAATTTAAACGAAGGTTCGAGAACATAAATGACCAAACGAAAAACGTTTTCGTGATTGTTCATTTATACATGAACAAAAGTTGCATTTATGTTTGTTCGTTAATTAAAGAAACAAATATGAAGCAACTTCTTGTCGAATGGTTCATGATCGATTCACTTACTACCATAAGTGTAACTACAAAGGTTAAATTAACTCGTGCCAATAACGTAACGCGCGATGCGCGATAGTTTTTCATCGCGCGATAGTTTTTCAGAAGATGTTCCGTTGATTCTACATAGGTAGTATGATTCATTATCGCGTGATGCTCTATACAATCGGTTTGTTGATTCTACACAACCATTCAAAAGGTTGTTTTGTGCGTGAACACATATCTTACCACCATCTAGTTTATATTTACATTACACACAAATAAAGTAGTTATGTCCTTCATGTCGTTTGTCTTGTTGTTTTTTCCCTTTCTTCGACGCGGCTGTATTTGTCTCTGCAAGAAGTGTAGTTTTCATTATTTCTACTCGTGTTATTTTTATGCATTTAGCTGTATTTTTTTACGTTTTGATAGGAACAATGGATGTTATATAAACCGGGAAACCTAAAACAGTTAAAAGAGGTTATGTATATCAACACGCGTACAACAACCTACGTATGAAAGCAACAAATAGCTCAATCCAAACGCATGGCACACAAACTATGAAACCATAAAAAAGGTAAACAAATCAATTAAGTTGAAAAAACATATGCATTTATGGGCTGTCACAATTCCTTAATTAACGAACAAACGTCACAGAATACACCTAGAAAATATAACATTAATCATTCAAAAGCACAATAAAAAATTTAATTCATTTATCACAAAGCTTAAACCTTCAAACCCCTAAGTCCAAAATCATCTCTAAATTTACCTACATCAATACACGTATAAACAGAGGACCACACACCAAATTACACATTGACAAGAACACATTTTGAATGTACTAGAACAACTCCATGCACAACACAAAATATCAACCTACAGAAAAGGCAAAAAAAATAATAAACCTATAAAAAGCTGTCGACAGCCGACATACATGAACAACATGCAACATCACACTTAATAAATGATCAACAAGCCAAATTATGAGTTGAAGACAGTTAATACTAACAACAGCACACACAGGCAATAAAACACAAATCTAACAAAACAACCTTTGTTGACTTTAAAAGACTCACATACAATCTAACACCAAAAACTTAGTTAAGAGCCATAGATTTGGCCCAAACAATTTATTGCTCCTTTTGAATTTTTAGTTAGTAGTCTCCTAAAACCCACCATAATTTTGGTTAATGATTTACCTTCATCTGAATATTGTTAAATCTGTTGACAACACCATCATTAAAAAAACCCACACAGGTAGAAGCACTCCTGAAAAAAAAAACTAAGATAATCATGTATATATAAAGATCCAAACACCCTCAAATACACCTACCCAACGTTAAAATGAAATCACTTAAGAGATGGATTTGAATTGTTTGTACAACAGCTGCACCTAAATTAACATCACTTTATTTAGAAGAGTGAGGTTTGTTTGTATGTTCTTTTTCAAATCTAAAAGGATAAAAGCAGTGTTGCAAAACTCGCGACTAGCCTCCGATTAGTCTGCGATTAATCGCTAATCGGAGGCTGGCCGCTTCGATTTCACCACATCGGAGGTTCTAGGCGCTAGTCGGTCAAAATCGGTCAACTTCAGACCTAGCCGGACCAAATCGTCCTAATCAGAAATTTCCGACGACGAGAACAGCCGGATTTTCCAATTCTGACACCAGATTTGTCAATTCTAGCACGGGATCTGCCTGATTCCTGCGGCGATTTCGATCGATGGTGACTAAAACGACGGGAATGAGGAACGACAAGGTTAAAGTTTATTAAATGATTTAATTAACTTTGTATGTTTTACCTTTTAACCCCCTAAATATTCACCAGTTTACAATTTAACCCTTAAACTTGTAAATTAATACATAAAATGTTTAAAATTAATGCTATATACATAAATACGCAAAATTATACACAAAAGTCTTATCCGATTAATTCCGATTAATCCTGATTAATCCCGATTAATCCATAATCGGTACCACACCACCCGACTAGCGCCTAACGATTTATACAACATTGGATAAGAGGTTGAACATTATACTAAACTCTATACATAACTTCATATCTTTAAATTACTCTTCTACACTAACTATTGAAAAAACAAAATGGAATAAAAAACTTACCCTAGATTAAGGTATACCTCAATAGCAAGATCAAAACGACAGAGATAAACCAGAGGACTTGTAACCACAAACCAAACAACTTCTTCAACACACAAAAAATGCCCAAAAATCAATAACTTAAAACTCCCAAAAATACTTAATTAATAGATAGAATCAACATATTAATACAAGATGAGGTACACATGGCATGTAAATATTAAGAAGTGGTTAGAGTCTCATTCTAAGTAAAAATACGTAGGGTTGAGCCAACGGGTTTTTTCAGTAACATGTTTCCTCTTGAGAGGGTTGGGGTGCGATCTTGACTAGAAACGAATAGATGAGCCCCGATTAAAATAACATTAATCCTACGAAACAGGTTCGACATTTGCCTTTAAAAAAAAACCATATTAGAACATGTTCAGTCACAATCATACACACGGTTGCATGCAATCCGAAGATCTTTCACCGTCGACACCTCGGATATGATCATCTTTCCGATCATTTCACACCCTCCGAAATCATTCAATTCTCGTTCAAATTTGATCTAAAACACTACAGATCGCCTCACAAACCTCTCAAAATCTGTAGATCCACTTGATCTCCAACACTTTCTCAAATCAAAACCAATTTGATATCTTGAAACCCTCATGCAGACATCTGTCGCCCAACCAGAAGCCATATTAGATTGGCTGATTAGGGAAGTGGGTTACAGACCTCTTGATCGGAATCTTGTTTTTAAGGCCTCAACGCCGTCGCCCGATGCCATTCGAAGGGTTTGTCGAGGGAACATGATTCCGGTGTTTGAGTTTCTGTTGAAGAGAGTTAAATCAGAGAAGACGGTTGAGAATATACGACGTAACATCCTCGTCCATGGCGGAGAACACAATGCTGCTGATGGTGGTGGTGATGGTGATCGGAGAGAGAGCAAAGGAGGGAGGAGGAAGGAGAAACCGAAGGGGAGGAAGGCCGAAAGTATCGATGTATGGGAGAATAATAACAGAGATACAGCGCTGCAGGAGCGCGAATCGGCTGAGAAGGAAGTGAAGAGGCTGAGGCACACTGTGAGACATAAGAGGAAGGAGTTGAACGCGAAGATGGTGGAGGTTTCGCGTGAAGAGGCTGATCGCAAGCGGATGCTTGATGAACGATCGAACTACAGGTTTGTTGTGTTGTAAACTGATGCATTTAGATGGAAAATTTGGTACTTTTATGCATCTTTTGTAGTCTCTTTATACCATGTGCATGCATTGAAATGTAGGCATAAGCAGGTGATGTTGGAAGCTTATATCGCACAGTGTGATGTTGCAGCTAGAATATTCACACAATATCATAAGCATCTTTTTTCGTATGTTAATCAAGTAAAAGATTCTCAGAGAGCGGATGCTGATTCTTCTGTTGAAGAAATCACAAGTTCTAATGTGAACAATGGGAGAGGTGCAGGTTATTCGACTATAAATGGCTTAAAACCTGCGGATGCTGACGTTCTTGAGACAAATAGGGAGAGGGATATCCGCAAGGCGTGTGAATTACTTGCAGAAAGAACGATTGAAAAGATTCGGGATTCTTTTCCTGCATATGAAGGAAATGGTATCCATGGGAACCCGCAGCTAGAAGCGTCAAAACTAGGTGTTGATTTTGATGGGGATGTACCTGATGAGGTTCAAGATGTGATTCTTGATTGTTTAAAATCCCCCCATCAGTTACTTCTGGCTGCAACTGCTTACACTCTAAGGTTGAAATCTGTAGTTGCTAAAGAAATAGAGAGAATTGACATTCGAACAGATGCAGAAACATTAAGGCAATATGATAACTTTAGTTTATCTTCTCACTTGCTGTTTGATCTGTACTAAACGTCTAATATTCATCCAGGTATAAGTATGAGAATAACAGAATAATAGACGCGTCTCCTGATTTAGGCTTACCATTACCACTTCAACTTTATGGTAATGGTAATAATGGTCTTGACATACCTTCAAAAGGAACTCAATATCAACGCTTTCAAATACAGGTATCTTTCTCTCTATAGCATTCACAAAATGCACTCATTCGCTTCATTGTTTATGCCTTTATATAATTCTATTTCATCTGTCTTTGTGCTTACAGAAAGCACATGTTCAGAAATTTGTGGCTACTGAGGATCAGCTCAATAAAGCTGCAGAGGCTAGAAGCGCGTGTCAAAATCTTTTAAGGCGTCTATCCGGGAGCAGTGGCGTGGGTGCTCCATTTTTCTCACAGAACATGAGCAGTCTTAGACAGTTGGAGGTATACAAATTATTTGCTTGCTTTTTACATGAATTTGTGTATTCAAGATTGGAGCATTGTAGAATAAGTCAGTAATTAACTCGTTTGTGTTTGTTCAGATGGAGGTTTGGGCCATGGAAAGAGAAGCTGCTGGATTAAAAGCGAGTTTGAACACATTGACTTGTGAAGTTCAACGTTTGAACATGTTGTATTTAGAGAGGAAGGAAGTCGACGATTCTTTAAACAAAAAGTGGAAGAAAATTGAAGAATTTGATGCTCGACGATTGGAGCTTAAGTCCATCTGCGATGCTCTTATAAAAGCAATCACCGTAAGAACAAACTAATGTTATAATCATTATAATGCAGCTATTAATCATCTACAATCTTGACGGTTCATCAGGATACTGCTGCATTCTGGAGTCAAATACCCTTATCTGCAAGGGAGCATGCATCAAACACCATCATTCCAGCATGTATATGTGTTGCCAATGTGGCAAACAGAACTAAAGATCTTATCGATGAAGAAGTAGCGGCTTTTTCCTGCACTCCTGATAATAGACTTTTTATGCTTCCATCAACTCCACAGGTCTCTAACTCACTGTGATTTTAAAATAAACATATCATGTTTAAATATTGTTCAAGCAAGTTTTGGTGTTTAACTGTTGACTCCTTCAGGCGCTCATGGAGTCTGCGAGTCCCACTGGTTGCACCGGATCTGAAGCAGTTGCTGCTGCAGAAAAGAACGCCGAACTACTGACAGCTAGAGCTTGTTTGGGAGATCCATCTGCAATTCCTTCCATTTGTCGTGTTTCTGCCGCCCTTCAGTATCCTGCAGGTATGCTCAATATGATCTTTTTCATTAATATGTTGATATATTATTAGATCGGGTCTGAAAATAACTATCAAAGTATCAATCTTGTTATCACTTGGAAGGTTCAGAAGCTAGCTTAGCATCAGTGTTGGAATCAATGGAATTTTGTCAGAATTTGCGTGGTTCTGAAGCTAGTGTACTGGAGGAGTTATCAAAGGCTTTAAATATGGTGCATACGAAAAGGGATCTTGTTGAAAGCGGTCTTTCATTATTAGATCATGCTAATCATATTCAAAAAGAATATAACACGTAAGAAATATATACATATACGCATACATAGTATGTTTTTCACAGTTCCATATTTCTACATTTTCGTCATTTTGGGCATTGTTGAAAGAATTAAGAACAAAGGAGAGTATGTTTCTTGTAGTTTATATTTTGCACATGACATTTAAATGAAATACAAGAGGTAATCTTTATCGACCAAACACATAACCGCTACTAACAAACTAACTACCACTTAACAGATGCAGTTTCATAAACAAACTGATTTAACTAATCCTGCAACTTGACTAATAGTTGATGGTTGACTCTGACTTTGACTGTCTTAACAATTGTACCGTTTAGGATGACAAATTCCTGTTTAGATCTGGCTTCTGAACAAGAAGGGATAATTATGGACCAGTGGTTGCCTGAGTTAAAGAAAAGAATTGCAGATGCTGAGAAATCATTGGATGATTGCAAATATATCGATGGTCTGGTAAGCGATGACGTATTTCTATTCCCAGAAGTCCAGAACATATGTTGTATAATATACTCTTTTTGCTTGAAACTCACAGCTGATGACTTTCTGATGCAGCTTGATGAGTGGTGGGAACAACCAGCATCAACCCTTGTTGATTGGGTAACCGTGGATGATAAAAATGTTGCTGCTTGGCAAAATCATGTGAAGCAACTTCTTGCAGCTTATGACAAGGAACTTCTATGACTATAGCAAATATGAAATCTATGTATACAAGGTTTGTTTTTAGGACCTTTTCTTACTCTGCTTTCGCAATATGACAAACATTATTTACGTATGATTTCATGTCGTCTTGTTCTCAAATCCACGGTCAATTTCACAGTCAAACCAATCAATTTTATTGCCTACTTTAGAGATTCGTATAAACTACTAGAGCAAAGGATATGAGGACATCATGCAACTCATAAAATGTAGTTGTTAAGGTATACTGGCCTTTACATGTAGCAACTCATAAGCTTAAGGCAATGAATGTGAAAATGGTTAAGATAGAAGAGGAACTCAAAGCTATAGAAGATTTATGACTTTAGTTTATTTTTTTTCCAGATTTTGTATTTTCTCCCCTTGTAACTATATATATACACAAAGAAAATATTGAAAATAAAAAAGGCCTATAAAAAGATAAGAAGACATGCAATTTCTAAGGAGCTATTCTTATTGCAAAAGGAGGTCTTGTTCATTCTCCCATAGAGCACCTGCTCTGCCACGAAGCTTATAGGCCACGATCATCACGTGTTGCTCTTCTAGGATATCACCTCGTTTAACAGTCAAGGACGACATCAAGATCAAAACTCTCATGGATAATGGGGGTCTCAACCTTGACATGATATCCCACATTGTAGTTGATCCATCAACCACCATTACGTTGCCCGTCAACATTAGATTTGTTGGTCATAGTTCCTATCACCACCTGTTCAATAATAATTGTGGTTGGATGTGAAATCCTACATGATCCCCCCATTCTTCTCAGCTTTGAAAATTCTTTATAAGGTCGATAGTTCATATCACCAGCAATGACGCCATGATGAATGGCATTGTAGTGATCACCAGTCTCGCGCCATTGTTTGGGTCGATAGTTCTGGAAATACTATCATATTTCAACAATGCGACTCGTCTCACCACTATGAGAAGGGTGTTGAACATCCCATTTGCCTCTCTATGATGCTAACGAGCTCTAATACCAACCAACATAGCGTGAAACAGAAATAATAAAAAGAACTCTTAAGTGAAATTGATATATTCTTAAGTGAGAATGATAGAATATTAATACATGTCAAGCTCTCAATGGTAGGGAATTCTATATGTGACATGTATAGCCAAGTCTTGTTGGAATATGAAATTGACAACCTAGTCATAAATATAATAGCCTAAATAAAACGGTACAGCACTAAATTCAAAGGGTTAAAGTTTTTTTACACTCAAAAAAATGAGATTATTAAACCGAGAAAAAACCGTTACAGAGTTCAAAAATGGAGCTACAAATGATGAAAAACAAGTCCGAAAACGACAGGTAAATCTCAAACATTCATATCGGGTATTTGAATATAAGATTGGGTATGACATCGTTTTAAAACATTTCACGAGTATAATGTTGGTATAACATTAGGTAATATCCGGTCCGATTACCCAAAACATCATACCTTTTATAATCTAACCATACATGTAAATGTTTTCTTTTCTTTTTCTTTTTCTTTGTACTTGTATTATAGAGTATATTATTGTATCGTGTATTTAATATACGTCATTCAATAGGGTATTAGACTGTAATTTACTCAATTATATACAGGCTCATGTACATGCAGATGGGATCAATGAAACCGATATCCTAAACACTTTGATACAGAGTTATTTATTTTTGGATGTAGAGTTTCAAAGACGAACTACCGTACGCTTCTCTTTATCCATTTCATTACATTTATGTTGTTTTATACTTTATAAACTTTCAAGGACGTTAGTTCATTATGTTGTTAACGCGTTGCAACACGCGCGAGCGTGTTACTAGTATAGTATGAATAAGTAGGTAATTGCTTAAAAGTTTCTTAAAACAAAAGTAATTCGTCATGAAGACATGAACCATGCATAGATGATAAAGTTAACAGATGAATTAAGTAAATTGTATCCAACTTTCTTACGTTTCTTCTACATTTTATTATCTGTTTATCTCAATAAAAACATATACAACACTTTTTCAAATATATATTACAGTTTAAAGATTAAATTTAAAATAAACATTAGTTTTCTAGTTTAGTTTGTCAAGAAATATATTTAATCTTGAAATGATTAATTAGGTTTTTTACTTAACCATTCACCATACCATTAATAAGTGTATAAATTAACGATCGATATTATTTCAATTAAGTCAGTTATAAAAATTTTAACGATGAAAACTCTCAAGTTTTGCTATTGATACATTGTTTTAGATTCTTTTAATATTTTTTAGATTAATTAACCTAAATATAACATATATGAACCCTGATTATTATAAAATTATTTTTTTTCAAGTTGACTTAACTGAAGTAGTTAGATTTTTAATGTTTAGTGGCTTTTTCTTTACAATTACATATGATATGTTAATCGTTATATATGTAAATAATACATATTCTTTTGCATTTTAAGTTATTTTTCTTATAATATTCATTTATTTAGACACTTATTTGTGTTTTGTTTGAATTTTATAATTTTTGGAGAAAACCCAATGATTTTTGTGAAGAAAACTCAAGATTTGAAGAAGTTCAAAAGGATGAATGTTTTTGATATGACTCTGTCAAAGCTGGATATACCCATATTAGCTGTCAAACTTCAAGCTGCTTATTTTTGAAGCTCAATATAGTCATATCATCTCTGATATGGCTATATTCGAACCAAAACGGGTTTGTACCTTCAACACACCCTATTTTCAACATAAATTTTATTTTCTCTCAAACCCTAATCTATCTAACCTCTTTATGTTATTTTGGGTCTACTTCAAGAGTTTTTGAGAGATTTGCGTATCAAGATTGAAGATTTTATACTTTCAAGAAAGATTTAATATCATCCACCTTATTATCATTTAAATTTGTTTGAATTCCTCTAGATTTACTATGAGTTCTTATATGTTTTTAAGTTTTGGTCTGTTTTTTGTAAACCTTAAGGGTTAAACTCTTATTATCACTTAGAGACTTAGCACGATTTAGTAACTTGTGCATGATTCTTGATGTTGTTTATGTTGATTCATGATGAATTTTGATTATTCTTCAATAGTATTTGTTCTAGTTTGCTGGAATATTCAACCTTGTGGGTATTGTAAGCATGTTATGTTTGAAAATCTCATGCGCATACAAGACTTATGCATATAATTGCATCTTTTGTGTGTAATTTGTAGCATTTGACTAGGAATGAAGAATGAAGGTTGAAGATTTAGTAAAATTGGGTATGTAGATTCTTATGCTTATGTTTGAGAAAACTATAGTGTATGTCATGAATCTCTCTTGTCATTGATTATGAATTATTTTGTAATTATGGTTTAACATTCAAAAATTGAAAGAGTAATTATATTTTTGTCTATTTTATGCAAATTGAGTTATTTGTTATGTGTTTATCGTGTTAACTTTTCAAAAAATTATGAAATTAGATAACCCTAACTGGAGTTTAGTTCATCTTTAACATTGGCATAATAGTATCGTTAGTTCTTCATAGCATAACTTTAGGTGGCTATTGTGTTTTTTATCGTTTTAGCTTTCCGAGTAGTTATATGTCTAGATATCCTTGATGAGGGTTTAGACTATTTACACGAATTGTGTGTAAAAAATGATCTTACCTTAAGTTTGTGGTGGTTGTTGATTTCTATACTAAGTGGAGTCAAAGTCCAAATGGTATCTTTAGTTAATCGTATATCTTCGTCTTTATTTTCTTACTTTGTTAGTTTAATTTTGAATATTCACAATTCAATGTCAATAGATACGTTAGATAGTGATAACGGTTTAGTACTGGGAGTCATTGTGTTCACGGATCGATACTTGGTACTTATCTCAAGCTATACTAATATGCGATATGTACACTTGTTTATTGTGTGTGTAATTAGTCTAAAGGGATAATCGTTTATTTTATTATAACAAATTATATGAGTT
This sequence comes from Flaveria sonorensis, assembly GCA_025506505.1. Lineage (NCBI taxonomy): Eukaryota > Viridiplantae > Streptophyta > Magnoliopsida > Asterales > Asteraceae > Flaveria > Flaveria sonorensis. The sequence goes on from CM046438.1 coordinate 10,244,081, forward strand.
TCTTACCAAAATATATATACATTCACACACATCAACATCATACTTTATGTTAAACTTGAAAAAATATTAAATGCTAATAAAAGTTCATATATGTTTAATCTAGGTCACTAGAATTTTAAATTTTTTAACATATATAAATAAGTTTTATTATAATAAAGAACTATTGAAAGTTAAATAGTTTCATAGATCATTTTAAATTTTTTAACATATATAAATAAGTTTTATTATAATAAAGAACTATTGAAAGTTAAATAGTTTCATAGATTGGAAGAAAATGAATTAAATAGAACACAAAAAAGACTTTAGTGCTAGTGAAATGCTATCAACTATAAATTCTTAAAACTTTATGCATTTGATTGAGGTAAAGGAAGTATCTAAATTTAAGTACTCAAAAGTATATAAATTATATAATTTTTAACTATACTTTTAGAAAACATTTATTCCGAATATATCACATCACACGTGAAAGAAGAGCCCATCACGTGACCCACTTCAATTATGCTTCTTCATATATGGGATACAACTATAAAAGAGCTGTTGTTTAATTTTCCTAATTATGTTTTTATTTTATTTTAACTAACAATAAACATAATTTTCTTTCCACAATATGTTTGTTTACAGGTGTTTAAATTACTCTTCTTAATATTTTTATTGCTTTTGGCAATTCTTTCATTTATCGAAAACCAAGCTATCAAGTTGTTAATCCAATTGATATATTTTTTGAAGTTTTATAATTTCTATAAGTTAATTTAATTGACAAAATTTTGTTCCGGTACAAATCACGCGCCACCACAAGACCACACGGTCAACTAGCAAGTTTGACCCGCCTTTGCAAACTAAATTATGTTATATATATTTTTGAGTGAAATAGCATTAAAAAATTCACTCCATTTGAAAATGCATCTTACTTTTTAACTAAATCATGATCTCCTTGAAGTACTTACGGGGCATCAAAATCAACTTTAATATAACAGTAAATTACGTATTTCTTCCTAAGAGTGGCCTTGAACGATGTTAGTTTATTTCCGAAGAGTGGCCTCATATGCTTCTTAGAGCGTTCACAGTGTAATCACTAAAAATACGTGAGTGTGTTTCCTATATTATATGGAATGGTTTTGGGTGGTTGTGAGTGAAGGAGAGAGAAAATATTATTGTTGATTGGTATATTTGAAGAATCATTGTTCAATCCCTATAACCTTTTTAATATTTTTGAAATTGGTTGTAAATAAAGAAAAGAGAAAAAATAATGATAAAAGTATAAAAAGTATTATTTAATTGAAAAGTAGAGAGAAATGATAGTTATTTTTAATGTAATTATACGGATAAAGATAAAGAATCCACTGTGAATGCTCTCACACGTCATTTTTATTTATTTTAAGCTTCATTCGTTATTTAATTTGTGTTTTTGAATTTAGATAGTCATAATAAAAAATATATTTAATTTATAAAGAGTAAGAAGAATTATAGATTTAACATGTGTCATTTTATTGTTTTTAAAGATGATTGTATTTTGGTAATTGTATAAAATAAGTCAGATCATCGTGTCTAATATTTTTCTACATTTTATTTTACGTTTTGTATATATTTGTTATTGCTTTTTATATATTATATATATTTGTTGTTATTTTATCATTATGTTTACATATTAGATGTACATTGTTTCACCAATGTATTTATCTGATTAATCACTCTATTATGTTTTAGAGTAAATTACCATTTGCATCTCTGACGTTTATTCATTTTAACCACTTGAATTCCTGCGGTTTTAAAATTACCAATGCCCCCCTAACATTCCATTTTTATATCCATCTGTATTCAAAACTCTAATACCGTTAGTTTTTCCGTTAATTATTTTATAAAAACACTAAAATGCCCCTAAGAAATAAAAATAAAAATAAAAAAATTATGGGATCACCTACATCTTCTTCTTCTTCCATCATTAACCTGCAAATGACACCACCACCCATATCTTCCTCCTCTTTTTCTTCTCACTACATGGACCACCACCCATCGACACCACCACCCACCACCCATTGATGCCACCACCCAAACCTTCTTCTTCCTCTTTTCTCTACATCCACCACCACCCACTGAACCACCACCCACCAATCATCGACAAGATCAGCCATCAACACCATGAATACCACAACCCACTCCTCCATTAACCTACAAAAATCACCACAAACCCACTCCACGACAGCCGCCCCTCACCAACACAACAATAGTCACCCACCACCAACCAGACCCACTACAAACCCTAATTACCATCGTTCTAAGCCCTCCCTTCCTTCTTAGATCCGCAATTTCAAGTTCTCTGCTGGTGATGTGGTTGTGGTGGTGGTGATGGGGGCTTTTGTGGCTGCGACCGAGTGGTTGTGATGATAGGGGCTGTTATGGCGAAGACCCGGTGGTTGTGGTGGTGGTGATGGGGCTGTTATGGTGGCGATTGGGTGGTTGTGGTGATAGGCTGTTGTGGCGATAAGGGTTGTTGTGCCAGCGACCAGGTGGTGGTGATGGGGTTGTTGTGGTGGCGGCCGGGTAGTTGTGGTGGTGGTGATGGGGCTGTTGTGGTGGCGACCGGGTGGTTGTGGTGGTGGTGATGGGAGTGTTTGTGGTGGTGGTGATGGGAGTGTTTATGGTGGTGGTGATTTGAAGAAGAAGATGTTGATGGATGGGACCCATAAGGTTTTTTATGTTATTATTTAATTTTAAGGGTAGTTTAGTCTTTTCATTAATAATTTTAACAGAAACATTAACAGTGTTAGTTAGCTGGACTCAAATGGAGATAAAAACGAAACGACATAGACTCAAATAAAGATAACATGAAACGTTAAAGGGCAGATGACAATTTTGAAACCGCAGGGATGCAAGTGGTTAAAATGAACAAACGTTAGGGATGTAAATGGTAATTTACTCTATGTTTTATGTTTTATATTGTTTTGTGTTTTTTTATCATTGTTTTTAGAGTAAATTACCATTTGCATCCCTAATATTTGCCCATTTTAACCACTTGCATTCCTGCGGTTTTAAAATTGCCATCGTCCCCTAACGTTTCATTTTTATTTCCATTTGAGTCCAACACACTAACGCCATTAGATTTTTCCGTTAATTTTTATAAATTGACAAAAATATCCTTATTTAGTAAATAAAATACTCTCATCCACACCCCACCCCTTCTATCTTCTCTCTCTTCTCCCTTTCTATGTCCACCACCATCGCCGAAGTACTTCCCAGCCCCATCTCTTCCGATCATAGTTGCAGCCCCACTACCACCACCAGCAACCACCGCCTCCGCCCGCCGTTGCCGCCCTACAGCAGCAGCAGCATCATGCTCAGTATCGGTTTATGCCACCGCAGGGTCTTGTTAGTCCTCCTGTGCTTCAGTTTCAGCACACACATTTTGCTGTTCAGCAACAGCAGCAACGACAACGGCATCCTGTTGAGATTAATTTTGGTAAAGCTGCTCAGCCGTCGCCGGCGGTAGTGACGGCGTCGCAAGTGTAGACGGTGCCGGAGGTGAAAGCTGAGGGAGAAGGTGTTGTGCAGGATGTGGGTGGGAAATCGTCTGAAAAGCCTAAAAAAAGGTATTACTTTGATCTGTTTGTGTGATTTAGAATCAATTGATTAGATGGTTTTTGATTTATAACAAGTTAGGGTTACGAATTTAGGGGAATTTTTTCTTTATTAGCTATTGTTAGTTGCTACTTGGTATAATTTTACATGATTTTTATTCATCATCTGCATAGTTTTATGTTTTATTATAACCGATGAATAAATGTTTTTGATGATACATGCATGCTATCTCTTCCAATGGGTGGTTGCGAAGGTTGTGATGAGTGGCTCTCATGGTGGTGATGGGGACTGTGGTGGTGGTGGTGGTGATGATAATTTACTCATATTATTATGTGATCGGAGATTCGCCGGAGGTGATGATCGGTGATCGGAATAATGGAGTTTGAATGGTTTGAAATTGTGTTTGAAGATGAAGATGGTGTGTGGCTGTGAAGGTGATGATAGGCAGTTGTCATGGTAGTGATGAGGGGTAATTTAGTCTTTTTAATAATAATTTTAACTGGAAAACTAACGGTGTCAGTTATCTGGACTCAAATGGAAATAAAAATAAAACGACAAAGACTCAAATGGAAATAAAATGAAACGTCAGGGGGCGGATGACAATTTTAAGACTGTAGGGATGCAAGTGGTTAAAATGAGCAAATGTCAGGGATGCAAATGATAATTTACTCTTTTTTTTAATATATTAGATAAGTTGATTGTTATTTTATCATTGTGTTTCTCATATTAGAAGTACACAATGTTGTTTGTCCATTGTGTTTTTCGGAACTTATCATTAAAAATCAATAGCTTTCAAAAAAAATAAAATAAAAAATAAGAAAGACATAATGATGAGCATGAATCACAATGTGCTTGAAAACATAATGTTTTTAATAATTTTATATAACTATACCATACTCGTTTTAAAGAAAAAAAACAGTCGCTTTTACCGTGTAGTTTGTATAAAAAAAGAATGTCGTATGTAAAAAACTATAAGCATTTAATAAAAGTAAGGGAACTTGAACAAAAGTCAATAAAAATGGTTATGATTAAATCATCATTTCAATATCATTTCCCTCCAATTTGATCTTAATGATTAATTAAAAAGATAGATGGTTAAGATTATTTATACTTTTTAGTTTAGACACTTTTTTTACTTGAACCTTTATCCTTGGATTTTATCATTCTCAAAATCAAATCTATAAAATTTAGTAAGATAGATAAAACCCAATTCATATAATTAAGAGTAAATTATATTTTTCGTCCTTTAGGTTTATAGCACATTTCGAGTTTCATCCTTAAACTAAAAAAATTACAGTAAACATTCTTTATGATTACATTTTGTAACAATTTACGTCCTTTCCCTTAACGGGCGTTAATTTTGTTCGTTAAATCCGGTCACATGCCTCGCACATGAGGTAGTTTGGTCTTTTTGTCATTATTAATTAAAATATAATATTAGATATATATAGAATTCATTAAACCCCAACCCACCCCACCCTCCCCCAACACACAATCACACACACACATACTTTCTCTCTCTACTCTCTCTATCTACTCTTTCCCTCTAAACACATAAATACCTCCATCAACCACCGCTAGTCGCAACCGCCGTCATCGGCCGCCACCACTTTTCACCATCTTCCTCCACCATTATCGACTACCACCACTCCGCCATGGCAAAATTGAAGCGAGTATGGAGTTGTGGATCTACAAAAACCACCACATTGCAGGAGTTGTAGATCTATGGTGGTTGTAAGGTGTTGCTTGTCGGGATGAAGAAGACATAGCTAGGTGGTGGTTTTATGGTGGCAGACGTGGTTTTGGTGGTGTTTTTTGGTGGCAGACGTGGTTTTGGTGGTGTTTTTTGGTAAAGGTGGTTTTGATGGTGGTTTTATGATGATAAAGGTGGTTTTATGGTGACAAAAATGGGTTTGGTGGTGGTTTGGTGGCAGTGGAGGTGGGTTTGTTGATGGTTCTATGGTAGCAGCGGTGGTGGTGGTTTTATGACGGTAGAGGACAGAGGTGGTGATGTTTTTGGTTTTGGGTGGTAGGGTCTTGTGTAGAGAGAGAGAGAGGGAGAGGAAGAGAGTTGAGAGTGGAAATGAATGGGGTAATTTAATTAATATTATATTTTAATTAATAATGACAGAAAGACCAAACTATCCTCATGTGTGAGGCATGTGACCTGATTTAACAGACAAAATCAACGCCCGTTAAGGGAAATGACGTAAATTGTTACAAAATTTAATCATAAAGGACGTTTACTATAATTTTTTTAATTTAAAGACGAGACCTAATATTTGCTATAAACTTAAAGGACAAAAAATGTAATTTACTCTATAATTAAACAACTGAAAACTCAAAATTAGGGTACGAGACTTAAGACAGGTAATGAAGCAACTTGATTAGGTGAATCTCACTAACCGTAATGATGATTAAAGTAGTATACCAATCGTAAAGGCTAAAGAAACCATGCATCAAGTACCTCAATTTCATCAAAACATACCAAATAACTTAATTACTTGCACGGTCAACAAATATATCACACATTCTTTCTTTCATCTCCTTTTCTTTTGTTGTTCACACTTCACCTGATGGAAACATTACTAACATAAACATTGGTATAAGAGAATATAACAAAGACGCATGATCCTTTAAATGAAAGCAAGTGTGACAAATTAGAAGGTGGATAAATAATCGAAGTTGCAAGTGGATAATCGGAAGGTGATGTGAAGAAGACAATTGATTGACCAAGAACATGTTCACTAAAGACCGAAAAAATGTTAGGACCATCCGCTACTAACCTCATTCAAGGCGAGCCATGCAACCATTTGTAGATTTTGGGACCATTTAACATAATTTACATAAGAAAAAATAAAAATCAACACTACGAAAATTAGACTCGTGTGAAATTTTTGGTTTTCATGTTACCAACTAAACGCTTTAAAAGACATGTCTTTATCATGCTCGTATGTGAACCTGCGAACGTTTTTATCAATTCCATATCCGTTCGCATATCCAAATACATGTATACGTCCTTGTTTCAAGTATTCCTGTCATGTTTAGTTTTTTGTACATTCTTATCCATTAACCTTTATAGTAGGTAACAAATCTATAAACAAACATTAAAAGAAGAACAAATAGTGTAGCTACTCACTATCTAAATACAAAATCGTTCTTAATAGAACATCCTAATGGTATATTGTTTTTTATTTACTTAAGATGTTTAGTATTGAAATTCCACAACATAACTAGTATTTAAACACGCCCGCTGCGACGTGCGGGGTTTCAAATAAAATTTATGATGACTGGATATTGAATATAATTTAAGTCGAAAAGTTAATAAGTATAAACACAAGACAACTACATTTCAAAAGTTGTAAATTGAAAAATTAAAAAATGCAAGAAAAATTAAAAGCACTTTTACTCTATTATCTATCTATATAAAAGAGGAAAGTTAGCTACAATATAGTTTTATAATCTTTATTTTGACCACAAAACTTTAGTTTTTAATTATACATCCCTTCAAAACCCTCTTATACATAAATAACCCTTTCATATTACTTTGTTATTTCTTGGGTGATTGAAATAGTTTACATTGAATATTTTTATTTCTCTCATATCTTTTTATTATAATTAGTCTTAAATATCTTTTGTGTTATTATTATAACTGTTAAAATATAATATCTTTTAAATTTAAAATATCTTATTGTAGAGTGTTTGTTTTTATTTTTATTTCAACAAGGCTTTTAAATAATTCCGAATAGCAACATATGCTTATTATTATCTATGTTTTGATATAAATTTTATTAATATCGAACAAGTCAAATATTATATATTTTTTATTTATTCCGTCTACGTTTCCATTTAAATATTGTTAAAAATCAGTTTGTTCTCGCCACGTGGCGTGGGTGATACACACTAGTTCATTATAAAGCAGAAAATGAAAATAATACAAATGTTACATCTACCATTTATATGCTACGGATAGAGAATTATACAATGTCACTGTTCACACACTTTTGTAATTGTTATCATGGTAATAATAGCTTAAAAGCTGTTTAAAAGAATTTAAATACAAATCTGATATTTATGAATATCAACATGTACTAAACATGTAACTTCTTAATTTATTATTATTATTCTCTATAAAACATAGACCAAGATTCACGCGCCACCATCAAGGAGTAGGATACATCTTCATCTCTGTCAAGAACCCGAGCATGTCCGACTGCCACCTTCCAACTCACCCCAATACTTTATTCACAAACCCCTCATCTCCACCACTTCACTCATAATCCCAGAGAGAGAAAGATAGTAACTTTGTGTTTGTGTTTGTGTCTGTGCTTGTGTGTGAGAGAGAAAGTTAACAAGATTGTGCATCTGTGTGTTCTAATGAAAGGGGATTTAGGGGGGAAGATGGTAATCAAGTCTAAACTGAAGTGGGTTGGCTTAGTAGGACTTGTACTCTCTGCTTTATCTCTTTTCACTCACTTTCTTCTTGCAAGATATTCATACACAGATGACGCCATTACAGAGTATCAAGCAATCACCATCTTCTCTTGGAGACCTGTTTTTGAGAATGCAGATCTTTCCCCCAATGTAAGTTTGATCATTACCCAGTTTCAAGATCTTTGATTTTGCTTCAACTTCGTGTGTTTTGTAGTGAATTTTTTGGTTTTTGGTGAATCTTATGCATAGGGTTTGGTTTTTGTTGTTGTTGGTGTATGATTTTGAGTTAAAGATTGGATTTTTAGTGTTGGATTGAGTCGATGTTTGCGTTTAGTATCTGGGATTTTGATGATCGAAAGGAAATCTTGTTAATTATGTGATTTGATTGTTGTGCAGAGTAAATTGCATAGAAGATTGTGGGGACCCAATTTCATGTGTTTTGCAGAATTTTGCAGTTTTTGATGAATCTTGTTTATAGGGTTTACTTTCTGTTGCTGTTAGTGTAAATTTTGAGTTAAAGTTTGAATTTTTAGTATTTGAGTACGTCAATGTTAGCATTTGGTATCTGGGATTTTGATAATCGAAGAGGTAATCTTGTTTATCTTATGATTTGATTATTGTGCAGAGTAAATAGTGTAGAAGATTATGGGGACCCAATGTCATGTATTATGCAGATATTGATGAATCTTGTTCATAGGGTTTACTTTCTCTTGTTGTTAGTGTACGATTTTGAGTTCAAGATTGGATTTTTAGTGTTGGAGTTAGTCAATGCTTGCATTTGGTATCTGGGATTTTTAACCAAAGAGGTAATCTTGTTTATTTTGTGATCTGATTGTTGTGCAGAGTAAATTGTATAGAAGATTATGGGGTCCTGTTAGGCGTCTTGAAGCTTTACAGCCTCATGCTAAACCTAGACAACATTATGCAGGTTTGTTTTCTTTATTTAACATCTTTTATTACAGAAATCGTTCTGTAGATCAGTTGAAACATGTGTAAATCTTAGAATTTTGTATGGTTTGGCTGTTTTTTGTGACAAATGATTATAGGATTACATGGGTTTTAGTTCCGATTTTGAACATTGGGCCTGAAAATCAAATCACTGTTCTGCAGCTTGTATATTGTTATTAGTGGTTAGGAATGTATGGATGATCTTAGGTTGAAGGTTGTATATGTTCTAGAGTTGATAATCAAGTTGCTGACTTTGATTTACTTGCAATTGTTTGACTAGATCTTAGGAGTTTATTCTATGCTTAACCAGTCAAAATGTTAGACACGCCCTATGTCAGATTCTTGACAGCTTGGTTTTAAAAAGCGCACGAGGCGATTTGTGAAAAACGCCTTAGGGCCTTGAGGAAATGCTTCATGCACATCTGGGTCAAAGTTGGTTAAAATTGATCAAAATAGAGTCTGTAGTAGGTTGATATGTAAAAGAGATGAGAGAGATACAACTATTGGTTGTACATAAATTTTATTTAATTGTACATATAGCAAGGCCACAAGTACGTGAAGGGCTCGCCTCACGCCTTGCGCCTCAGTTTTTGGGACCTAAACGTCTTACGCGTTTTAAAACCAAGCTTGACAGATGTGATTGAACAAGAATGATCATTTTGGGTCAAATTTGCCTCTCTTTATCTACTGGATGGTTAAGAACTTAACATTTTTAACCTGATTTTGCTGTCAGTTTGCTTTCACTGAAAATACATGATGCTTATTATAGTTCTGTTTCTTTATCAGTTCCAGTTTCAGAAGCAAATAGATTCATTTTTGTACGGATACGTGGAGGCTTTCATGAGATCAGGAGTTCTGTGAGTATATATATAAAATCATCAGTTCAACACGTTATACATCTCTTTTGTATTTGATTATAAAAGGTTACACTTTTGTAGATATGCGATGCAGTTGTAATTGCTCGGATCCTCAATGCTACACTCGTGATACCTGAAATTCAATCAACCACAAGCAGCAAAGGAATCAGGTCCATCATATGCTCTAATTCATCAAATAATTTCAAAAGGGCATGCTCGTAAATACTGAAATCGGATGTATATGTTTTTTCAGTGCTCAGTTTAAGAGCTTTGCGTATCTTTACAACGAGGATCACTTCATGACAGCATTAGCAAATGATATCACAGTAGTGAAAACCCTTCCGAAAAGCCTCAAAGGAGCTAGACGAAAGAAAGAAATCCCTTCGTTTAAAGTAGCCAACACACAATCTCCCTATTATTATTTACATCGTGTTCTTCCGGTTTTGAAACGACACTCTGTGGTTGAGCTTGTTGTTTCTGATGGTGGATGCTTGCAGGTAATGGCATTACTGTAATTTCATATATAACTTTTTTCACATTTATGATAAAAAGTAATGAACTTGATGCAAACTGAATTCGTTAGTTTGTTACCTATCAATTATGTTCCTTTAGATGTTTAGTAATCTTTGAGTTTCCTATGTGACAAAATATTATCATCCGATAACTTCAATATTCATATTTCTGTGATTGTGATTGACATTCCATAGGCAATACTTCCTTCTGATCTTGAGGAATATCAACGGCTGAGATGTCGTGTTGCATTTCATGCTTTAAGCTTCCGACAAGAGGTCCAGGAACTAGCAACCAAGATTTTACACAGGTCAGTTGTACTGTACAACCGTAAATGAACTTTTCTGGTCTAATTATTTTGTTATTAGCGACTTTAAATCGTTGTTAATTTATGATCTTTAGGTTAAGGGCTCCAGGAAGACCATTTATAGCATATGATCCAGGGATGACAAGAGATGCTTTAGCATATTATGGTTGTGCTGAGCTCTTCCAGGTACGTGATAATTCAATATTTGATGTTTATTCTCTTGAAGAATTTATAGTTCATGACGGATTGTTGTGTGTATGAAGGATGTACATACTGAACTTATTCAGCACAGACGGTTATGGATGATTAAACGTGGAATTGTCAAGGGCAATCTTACTGTGAATTCAAGCACGCAACGTCTTAATGGTTCCTGTCCTCTTATGCCAGAAGAGGTAATTATTTTAGATAACCACGAGTCTGTTTGACTTCAGAAGTAAAAAAGTTGACTTTCTTTGACGTGACATTTTCGTTTGTAGATTGGTATCATCCTTCGTGCATACGGATATTCTTGGGACACAATAATCTACATATCTGGAGGAGAAGTCTTTGGTGGTCAAAAGAAACTGATTCCATTTCATGCAATTTTTGAAAACGTTGTCGATAGGACATCACTTACGACACCTTGGGAACTAAACAAAATATATGGCCGTGAAGCCAATCTTGTTGACAAATACCCAAAAGCCCCACCTGCTGCTGAGAAAGAAACAAAAAAAGAAGCATGGAAAACATCAGGTCAACGCCCACGACCACTGCCGCCACCTCCCGCCAGACCAAAGTCCTATAACATTGAAGGGTGGTGGGGTTGGGTTGCTGAGAGTGATAATGAGCCTGAGAGTACTGTGATTGAGTTGAGGACTAATGCTCATAAGCTGCTTTGGGAAGCAATTGACTACATGGTGTGTGTTGAAGCTGATGTGTTTGTTCCTGGTTTTGATCGCGATGGTAAAGGGAGGCCGAGTTTTGCAAGTTTGGTGATGGGTCATCGGTTATATCAATCCGCTGCCGCTAAATCATTTATGCTTGATAGGTAACTTTTGTTTCAAGATATCGTTATTTACTACTATTTCTGGATCTTTTTTAGTGGAAGGTAGTTAATTTTTTTATCTTTATATGTGAAATTGGTATTTTTGGTAAAAAAGCTGAGAACAAAGAGAAATCTTGTGATATTATGATGATAATTAGATAAACAAGCATACAAATGTACCAAGTAAAATTTCACTCCATAAACAGACTCTAGGGAGTGAGATAAGGGCGAATCTATGCTCTATCCTAGAAGATCGAGAGGCTACACCCACTTAGACCCCCTGCCTTGTAATTATGATTTTGACTGATATAAGTATTTACTGTGAAAACTAATTTTAACTGAATTTGTCTCTGTTTATTGCTTACATCTTGCTTTGCTTCAAACAGGAAAGAGATTGCAAAACATATGGAAGAAATCAGTGACCATTTATACGAATTCAACAAGACCTGGATCAAATCAGTGAGAAATCACTTGAATAAAAGCTTGGTTGATGGATTAACAGAAGAATTAAAAGCATCAAAATCATTATCTTTTCTCTCTTTCCCAGCTCCTGAATGCACTTGCCTGAGATCTGAGCCAAAGGGAGCATCATCTCGTGCTTCCCCTTCCCATCTGCCCGCTGCTCTTAAAGTTGCACCTTCCTGTCCTGCTTGGATGGGTAAAGATGTAATTTCTCATACTGGAGACAAGGAAGACGAAGATGATCTTGATGAGGATGATTCTGTGCCTTTTAGTTTGTTTTTCCGGCAAAGTGGTGGTTCTGGTAGCAGAAATACTGCAAGTAGCGGCAGTAGAGGTGGTGGAGAGATGATGAGCAGCAAAGAAGAGACTCAGATGGAAGATCAAGAAGAAATGGAGGGCGGTGATCGATAGAAGTTCAGAGACCTTCTAGTCGTAGCCTAACTTTAGTTATTTTGTAATCTTGTACAGTTGAGAACACATTGCTGATGGTTACTGTTTTAGTCTGTAAGTGCAGCTTGACTTTTGATGTCAAAGCTGTTAAGCTGTTGTCTTCCAACATTAAAATCAATATTGAATTGTTTAAACATTTAGAGAGTTAAATGCCTACATTCATTCTCAATGGATAAAAATGATTCAGTGTTTTGAATTGTTTAAAAATTTAGAGAGTTAAATGCCTACATTCATTCTCAACAGATGAAAATGCTTCAGTGTTTTTTATTTGCAACGAGATCCATACCTAATTTGAAGACTTCAAAAAAAGTCAGATTTGACCACAAAACTTGCACATGGAGCAAGTACCAAAACAGCCTGACATGAAATAATTTTATGAAGAATCAAAACAATAAACAAGTTAAAAGAAAATTGCATGTATGAACCAATGTCAAGAAGTATATAACAAATTTTAATGAAAAATTTCTAAAAATTTGCATCACAGCCCGCTCAACCTCTCAATAAACTGATCTCAAAGTGCAGAATACAAAATTGGCTGAACAGACAGCATCCCATAAGGATATCCAATGCTTAAATGCTCTTCTTTTGGGACTGGTATTGTCTTGACTCTTGAGCAGATGAACCAGACCAATGGTCCGTTAGCCAATGTGCATGACCATATTGTAGCCATGACAAGCCTTTGAGTTAGAGCCAGTTGACCAAACAACCAACACACTAGCTCAGTATATTGAAGCATCAAACCGTGGCTCATAGAAACAGACCTGACTGTTATATGTCTGTAGAGCACAACCAGCAATCCAAGACCACGCCTTTTTATCGACATCAAAGATCAGACCTTTGCCTTGATTCCAAGACGTAAAACAGATCAAATTATCCTGCCCAAAACACTCGAATCTCTCAGCTGATAACCTCAAGAGAGCTCTAAAGTACCTTGGCGGCATTCTACTTATTTCAATCCAAATCACTTTCGCATGATCTAATTCCCAAATTCTCATACTTTGAAGAGTACTATAAAGACCAATTCTTCCAACCAAAAACAAACGCTTTTGAGTCCCCGCAACCAAATACCCATCCAACAAAGATCTTGGGAACTTTGCAGGTATATGCTCCCAATACCCCGCATCCAACTGATACATCATCAAACCAAGAGGTGATATTGTCTCCATGTACAGTCTTGAGTCACAAAATGCCATCTTTGACGAGCAAAGATTGACAGCTGGCATCGTCTGGTGAAGCGACCAACTATCAAGCTTTGAATCATACACCTCAGTCGGCAGTGATCTGTCACCATATATATCACTAGCTGCAATGACCTTGAAAGACCGTTTCTTTCTATCAACAACCATAATCAACTGCCTCTGCTGGTTATAATGCATACTTGGTAGCGTCCTCCAACTTTGTGTAAGAGGATTACATATCAATGTTCTGAAAGTCAAACCATCAAGACCCGAGAAGCAAACAAGTCCACCCGAAGATCCAACCAGCCAGAACGCCCATGGAGGTAAGAATGTAAAAGGTATTTTATACCACTGCTTCAACGGCAAGCTAAAAACAGAACATTGTGGCGTTTGTAAATTCTTCCAAAACGTAAGAAGACAAGGCCCGTGAGACGGAACTTGTGAATGAAACTTGAGAAAACCATTATCCTGTAAGATCAAATTCCACCTCTTACAAACAGAACGAAGCCGAAAGATCATAAAAGGCGGAACCCTAGCTAATATCTCATTCAACAAATCTTCAGGCAGCATAGCCCATATATTATCTTCCATATAAACATCAGGGTGCGCCGTTTTCACAAATGTGGCAACCATTTCCTCATCTAAACCTCTCGGTTTCGTCTTAATCACCTTCTGCCTCGACGGGCTTCGGTTCCTAAACCCCAGCCCGCGCCCAATCGGGCTCGTGGTTCTCGAACCACTTCCCCCAAAATAACCCACTTGCCTCCCCTCATCCTCTTCACGAAAAGAACCACTTCTTGCTAACTCAACAGGTGAATATCTCGACCCTGAATCAGAACCATCACCTAACCCTAACCCTAATACCATCGTTTCAACGACCTAAAATCGCCAATCTGATAAGCAATGCTTCAAATCAACAGACTAAGAATCTTTAATTACCAAAGGCGAAATCATTTGCATACAGAGATCTAACAGGTTGATTCAACTGGATATTGGATTGAAACGACAAACCCTAGATTCCAAGATGCTAAAGTGGATACCTTTCGAGGTACCCACATCGGATTGAAGGGAAAAGATAAAGAAAAACGACTGTTGAGACATTATCAATCGGATGTTACCTTTGATGGTGAAATCTTTAAGCTTTTTGTGTTGAAGGGGTTATCTGGTTATGGGGTTGAGGAGTTCATTCATCAACAGGGAACCCTAGGTTCAATTTTTTATTTCTTTGGATTTTCAGATTTCAAGGGGGTGTATATGTAGCTCACATTCGGTTTTTGTCCCTAGTGAGGGATATAATTCTTTAGGGTGAAAACAGAAAAAATTGTTATTATTTTTTATGCGTTCAATAAAAAAATAAAACTACTTTTAGCTTTAGAATATTAAAATTGTGACACCTGATTTCGATTATTTATATATTAGTATTCAATACGTAGTTTTGGATAAAAGTAACATTGATAACTCGGTTTTGAAAGAAGATCTATGTTGAAACGTTGATAAAATTTAGCACGAACGACATTTCAAATTTTATAAATCATCATATTTTAAAAGATATAAAAGAAGAAAAAATTCATAGCTTTCAAGTAGTTTTAAGAGTTTTAGATTTTTATTTTGATGACTTGTATATTAATACGCACAACTCAGTTTTTAATTAAATTTATATCAAAACGTATATTAGAATAAACACGTGTTTAGGATATATTCGTTTACTCTTTACGATATATTCGTTTAAAAGTTGTAAGTATAAAAACAATTACTTGAAAAACAATTATAAGGATTAAAATAATTAAAAATGTAAAAATAAATGTTAATATTATTATAGTATTTAAAATATTAATCTCTTAGTCATTGGAGTATTAAATAATGTTATTACTTTGGCATTTAATGCATTCAGAAGTAGTCCTTTTAATTTTAAATGGTGGCAAATTATGAATGCATGCAATGCAATACTTGAATCATAGCAAGAAAATTAATCTTAGGCGTCTCAATTTAAATGCTAAATTACAAGTTTCTTCACCTTTTATGCTTTATACAATAGTCTAGATAATTGTTTGTGAATGTTTAATGGTTTAAGTTAGTGTATTCATTGATTCATAATAACAATAATTATATAAATTTTAATTATACCTTGATTTTAGCCAAAGTACCTAAAAATATTTGTTGTTCATTTGTCATAACTAAGTCCACTTGTGTTCAAATAACTCGTACCCCACTCGAAGAAGCTTGAAAAAACTCGGTTGAAATTGGCTCTAAGCCAACTCAGCTCGGATCATTTATAAATCAAGTCGAGCTCGGTTAAGCTCATTTACAAACCGAGCAAAGCTAAACCATAGCTCGGCTTAGATTGGCTAATGAAAATTATAAAGTTTAGTTATTATCTAGTGATCTTCTTTATGCATTATTGCTCTTTCTTCAAATTAATTAAAAAAAAATACTAAGTCGTAACTAAAAACAAATTTAATTTAATATGATTTTGTCTTCATGTTTCTTTAGATCGCTATGCTTTCCTAAAAATTAACATTTATTAAAAAAAATCACAAAATTGGAACACTTAAAAAAAATAATGACTTTAAGGAACAAAAAAACTCCGAGTGACTCTAAAAGAAGCTAAAAAACTTAGTTATTATTTTGTAAAATTGTCATTTATTTTACTAGTGTATTAGACTTTTGTTTTTCACTTAAGTAAGATCATTTAACGTTGTGGTAGGTTTATGATGTCTTGATCGACTGATTATGTAAATGGTTATGGATCTGTTTATTGAACTATCACCTTGTGGAGGGACAAAATGCACTTATTGGTGGTCCTCAGTTAGCGGTTAATGATAAAAGTTGTTCATACACCGCTCATCTCAAATGTTGTAAAATCTATTAGTAGATAGTTGAAGACGTAGACATAATACATTTTAGACACACACTCATGATTAAGGAAAACAAGAGAAAGAAACTAGATTGTAATGATATAGTCTTATTAGGAGGATTGCATATTATGACCTTCACAAATGAGTACCATTTTCATGATGTTCAGCTTTAGGTTTTTTCACCTTGTTTTGTTCGTATCATCGTATGCAACATTTACAACATATTGTATGATAAGATCACAACTAGGGAGAATGTAATTGTAGATTTCCATGACACCTAGCATAAAAGGCAGAGGGTTGTGTTTTGTTTAACTTTAAATTACATTCTACCATCATAAGATCCATCAATCCTTTAACAATAACGTTTATATTCCGTTTTGTTACCATGTTCATGACATAATACAAAACCTATAATCTTAGTATCCAACCACCATATCTTTCCAACGATATGCACCTTGTTGACATGATGTTAACCATGTTTTATGAGTTCATATGTTCTTGTGTTATGACGAGTTTAAGCCGCCCACATTTTCTTCTACCCTTGATAATATAGCAACGCATACTATGTCGTAATTGATTCTTAATAAAGAAATATCTTTGTGAAAAAGAACTAGAATAGTTATTTTACTATGAATTTATACCCTGTTCAAATAGACTGATACAAACACGTAATAAAATGATTCACAAGTGGGTCTTCTCCATTGAGATCTTTTATTTTATTTTATTATTTTTTTTAACATGTAATGGAACTAAACCTTGTTGTGCTGTCACTCTGTCAGGGTTGTATTATGTTAACATCAATCACTAAATTTCAGTGTCATAATGTTATCCGATTATTCTTAACTTATACATTAGACAATGATGTCTAACGATCAACAACATATTTAATGTAACGTTGTTTAAATAATCAAAGCGATGAAATGATGATGTGTAACAACTAACAAGGTATTTATGATATCTATGAGGAAACATCATATCCTACCAATGATGCAAAGTTAACATAATAATCATTGTTCAAAATTATCTTCTTTTAGTGTTAATGGTCAAGAAACATTATAAAGCAGTTATCGATGTGATTAAGAAATAAACTTGTTCATGAATTATTCACGAACACTTACCGAACAGGTTTCCTTGTTCGTGTCCGTTCATTAAGGAAATGAACATGTTCATGAACAGTTCACAAACACTTATCGAACACAAACGAACACAAACAAATGTTCATGAACATGATAAACACAAAGAAGTCCATGAACACAAGCAAATACAAATGATCACATATTTATTTTTGAATAAAATCAGCATTTTCATCACAAAATTTACCAAAAATAAATAAACACGTAACATAAATATCCAACAACACTTGGCATATTTGTCATGAAAATAACTAACACAAAAATTAATAACATAATCAAACACATTAATGAACATAAACGAACACATTATCGAACGTTCACGAACGGACATTAACGAACATAAACGAACATATTATCAAACGTTCACGAACATAAATGAACGAACACAGCTTGTGTTCATGTTTGTTTGTTTAACTAAACGAACGAAATTTTCTTGTTTGTGTTCGTTTATTTACTAAACGAACATCCCGCCGAACAATTCACGAACTGTTCGCTGAACGCTCGGTTCGTTTACAACCCTACGTGTGGTAATCATATTGACCAACTACATGACTATTTTATATTTTTTTGAACGTCAAATATTATTAAAATAAAAACAAAGCTAGCAAGAAACTAAAACCCCAAAGGATACATAATAAAGTCTAAGAGAATAAAACAAAACAGACACTAATGACACAAAATAGCCATACTACTAGCCGATCTCATCCTTTGCTACACCCATAGAGATCCAAGGACCTTTATGTCTTCAACGATTTCTTCTGAGGACACCATTTATTAAATAAAAACGTAGTTATTCCTATCCCTTCAAATACACCAACAAGAGATCATGACAATAGTATTTTCTTAGGGATCTAATTGTTCCAAGAGTAGATATAAGACCCACTCTAATAGTTTTTGCAATATAAATTCTTAAAGCTTTTAATTGAATGATGCATATAAGAAGAGGTACCTCATACCCAATAATCATTGGAGTTAGTAATGTGAACATTGCTGATGGCGTCAAGTAAAGCACCAAATTCACTAACCTCCTGTGACAATATCGGTTGGTACCAGCTATGACTACTCTATGTGATTTTAACTTTCTTAAGTTAAATTCATTTATTGTTAAATATCACACTTCAAACAACTAATTTGTATCGTAAGTTATATCCATTGGTGGTAACGTGTTTGTACCGTGAAAAATGTAGCAAATATTTTATCTATGTTTCGATCTCTAGAACCGAGTCGCCACAACTTCATATGTTTTTTCTTTATATACTCAATCGCGTTAATGTAATCGTTGCAACACGCGTAATGAAATCCACAAATACACCTCATCGTCCGAGTTTGATTTCTAATTATATATATACTAATTACCAACTTTCTTACGCATTATGGGTTGTACAACATATTTTAGGGGTTGTACCCAACTTTTGTTTTATTATTTTTAATCTTTAATTTTTTCATTTTAACCCAATACTTTTACATCTTTTACAATTTTACTCAAATATTTTTTTACTTTTAACTTTGGTCCCTATACTTTTTATATTTAAAAAATTTTCGTTTTACGTTTCGGTTTACATTTTGTGAGTTAACACGCTGCAGTGTGCTTGTGTATTTCAACGTTTTTACGCTTATTTTTCTTCCAGTTTAAGGGTACCGTCACAATGCGCTGGTCCAAGATCGACTTAGTTATTGTTTTATATATTTTACGTTTTGCCTAACGGTGGTGTGTCTTTGGTTTTACGTTTCGGTTGATGGTCGCTAACGGTGGTTTGTCTTTGGTGCTACTTAGCATGGTTTTACACCCTCCGCAACACGGGGGCTTAATACTAGTATTAATTAATTACTAAACGTTATTCACTTGCATAATTGAATTACAAAAAACATACAAGGTTTAAATCGCTTCATGCAATTTTTAGAAAACCTAAAAGTCATCCCTGCAAATGTTGTAAAGGAAACGGTTAAGCGCCTTTGGCTGTGAAAGCCAACAAATTAGTGAAATAAAATTTGTCATCCCCAAAAGCCAATCTCACATTTCATAATCCAATAAATTTCTGATTTAGGTATGTCGATTATCGATTCAATTCATGAATGCATGTTTTGTTAGCTCAAATAATCAGTTTCATCCTAAATTGATGTTTTTGATATCACGTTTACCAAATTTATGATGTAATTGATCATTTAGAGCACGAAAGATGCCAACTCTGATGTGGATTTTGTTCTTATTGCTAGAATCATGATCAATTTCTTGTTTCTTGATCGAATTTCTTGATTTCGTATGAAAGTCTTGATCTTGGTGGTTGTTTATTGGTTATATTTGTGGTTAAAGCAAGTTCTATTACGTAATTGAACTAGATTTTGGATCTTGGATGAATAAAACCCTAGAATTTTGCAGATAATAAATTTATAAAGATGTTGTTGAAAATGTAGCACCATTGGTTTGTTATTTATCGTCAGAATCCTTTAGTATTTTATGATAGAATGTAAAATCTATATCGAATGAGGGGTTAGAAAACATGTTGCAAAACATCAATCTCAAAACCATTCCTTTACGAGCTCGGGTCATATGGTCCTATACCCGTGACAGTATATGAAATTGGCCTAACATGATAAATTGATATTTGTATCATATACATGACAACATTGCTTATTTGAGAAGCTTATCTGTTTGTTGTGTTTTAAGAAGCAAATAAGTACTTTTGAGTGCTTGGGTAAGCGTATCTGTTTATTATTCTAGGGTGATTGTTTATCTTGATGAGAATTACAAGTTGACCTTTCAGGTGTTGAATTGATCTCTTACAGCTAGATGGATACGCACTATGGCTATGAGCCATCCTCTGCTGCTGTATCGGTCTATTCATGTAGACCAGAGTCCGAGTTCTACAAAACCATGTCCAGAAGGACATCTTCTGTTGCAGATACATTTCAGGAATTAGAAAGTGTTGGCGAGGTTGTTACAAGATTTGAGCTGGATATGGCGTGTGTCTGTGAGAAGTTGGCTAACTTGAACTTACTCTTGATGCATATGGAAACCATAGAGGGTGAATTTGAGGCCTTTGTGTCTGATATGAACCCGAACCTGAGTGACCTGGAAGTCAAAGCATTGGAGTTTGACTTTTTGTCTGGTTTTCTGAACTCCGAGGTGCAAGTATTAGAAACTCACATATCTGATTTTCTGACGGACAAAAGTAACATGCAGGAGTTTATATCTTCAAGCAAAATTTTGGGAGATACTTCAATGGAACAGGAGGATATGTTGCGTGATTCAGAGACATCATTGCAGCATTCTATGGATCAACTCTTAGAGTTAAAAGCGCGCGCTGTAATGTTTGAGAATAATGTTTCAAGATTTTATGGAGGAGAAACCTCTAAGATTGGTATTGTGCATTCTCTATGTATAGACCTCATCTAATGTGTCAAGATCATAGACTGTTGTTTTGGGGGGTGTTTGGGTTCACTTTTTTGGGACTCGTCGTTGGGTTTGAAGTCACAATAATCGTTTTTTAATGTATGGATAAACAAATTTTGCTTCGGTCTCATATTATATAGGGCCAAATAAGCAGTTTTTTAAAACTGCAAGAAAATTGATTATTTATGGGTAAAAATGACTTGCCTATTTACACCTTTCAACCTAATTTCATACATTTTAGGGGCTGTTTGAAGTTGCTTATTAAAAGTCCTTATCTGCTAATCAGAATTTTCTGAAACATTGAAAAACCGTAAACACATTCAAACACCATTTTTTGGTTAATTTCACATAATCACTTTTAAAATGCACATTCAAACATCCCATTGGTATCCGAGTCTGATTATTCAATATCACATAATCACTTCCAAAACGCACATTCAAATGCCCCATTGTTGTTCAAAGTTCATACCAACTTTTCTTATGTTTGATCTCTGAACACGACTTAAGTAGTTAGATTTGGATTTCTATTATATCTAATGTACCCTGGGATTTTGATTGATATTTCAAGTAGTAACAGTGGGAAATCAATTTTAATCTTTTTCACAAGAAAAAAATGTTGATACTTGATTTTTTTTTCATTTTCTTGATATGCTTTCAGCTACGGACAATGATCCCGAGGTCACACACAACAACGATCTTCCCGAACTAAAAGACAAAATGAACCTGCATACAATGGAACATCAAAGACATATCTTAAGGATGCTTGAGAAATCTTTAGAAAGAGAGATAGAGTTCGAGAAGAGGGTCTCCGAGTCAACTCAAATTGAAGAAGCTTTGACCTTGAGGTTGCATGCTTCAGAACAAGAAGTTCTTTTAGCCGAAGAAGAAACTGCACTCACCTTAGAAAAGCTGTATGAAGCTGATCACTCATCTGAGATCCTAATGGGAATCTCAAAAGATTTGTTGAGTAAAATCAAGATGTCACAATCCGATCTTAAAAAAACAAACTTTGTAAATCAAGAAACTGCTAAGCCGACGGGTCAGAAAGCAAATACAGAAACGGATAACATAGTCAAAGATCTGAAAAAACGACTTGTCGAAGCAGAACGTAAGGCTGAAAACGCTGAAGCTAAACTGAAGTTGCTAACACAGACTAGTAATGAGCTTAAAAGCTCATCTGAGAAGGTGGTTTTGTTGGAGAGAAAGCTTAAGGATGCTAAAGTTAAGCTAAAACAAAGTCAATCCCGGAGAAACAGCTTCGAAAACATGGAGTCGATGGTGGTGATGATGGTGGAGGTGTCGGGCGTGGCGGATGATTACTACTCTATCCCTAGATTTCTATGAAAAATTTAGTTTCAAGCTCTCTAGCCATGTATATATGAATGTAATGATCAAAACCTTCACATTCTCTTGAAACTTGGGCTGATTCTTCAAGATTTGTAGGCTACTTTCATCTTTCTTGAGCCTTTTACAGCAAGAACATGTGATGCATTTGTGTTTGTGATATTCAAATAAAGAACGATGTTGTATCAATTGTTAAATTTATTACAATGGTACTATCCTAGAAAGTTTTTCTTATTTTATTTTTGTTTTCAAGTAATCTTCGCATCCAACTAGTAGATGAGAACATTGCAAACCTCTAGAATCTACTTGTCAAACTAGTTGATAATTTCTGTTTTCTAATTATTGTTTTAATTTAAGAAATTTGCACTGTTTTAATCCACTGGTCTCACCAACAAATCCAATGAAGGCATCCACTGTTTACATCCTCAAGTTGAAGAAACGGATTACCTAGAAAAAAATGGTTTTAAAAACAATGTAAATTTTATTATCATTTTTTTTCAAAACAATGTCATGTTTTACGAATATTCAAACTATATTATTTCGACGTGATTATCCCTATATGTGTTTTGATATAAATTTTATTTAAAATCAAATTACTTAACATGCATCCAAATCCCATACATATCTTTTATTTCTTTTTCAAAATGTCATAATTATTTTCTATATTACAAATAAAATGTTATAATATGTTTATTTCCACCGATCTTTTAAATATAAATTTTATTTCAAGAATACGGATCAGTGAGTCAGTGAGTCGGTGAATGATAACAGACGAGTGAATCGAAACTGCAAATCATAAATCGAAACTGATTTCTTCTTCATTAATCGATTAAATTTTTAAATCAGGTATGTAGATTTGGATTTAACTTCTTGAATTTCAGTTTTTCGTTTACGGTTTCCTCTTAAATCGACGTGTTCTATCAGATGTTACCATATTTAGGGTTCGGTTTAATCATTCAGAACTGTTCTTAGTGTTAGATTTGAAGAATCTAAAGTGACTTTTGTTTGTACTGTTGTAATCTTGTTGTTTTTATCATGTTCAAAGGAAAATGAACTCGATCTTCGGTTTTCTCAACTTTTTTTGTTAATTTAGGGTTTATAAAGTGTTGTTTGGTGATTTAGGATGAGCATTCTTCTATTTATGTCTGTAATTGATCCTTTAGTTGTTTCAGGTTTATAGGTGTTTGAGTATCTTTATCCCTTTAAAGAACTACAATAACTTTTGAGATCTAAAATTGGTTTGTATTTTCTTTGAAAAGTTAATACAAGTAGTATACTTTTCTAGGATGAAGTTTGATGTGGTTGGTAATATTTATGATCTGAAGATTATGAAGTTGGAATACAGTTTGGATTGAAACTAGTGACGGTGATCGAGAGAGACGAAAGAATGTGCATCTACAGATGTGCATATGTTTGGTAACCGACTGTAGATGTATTCTGCACATAGTGATTCAAGAGACCTGTTCATAATGTTTGAACTTCATGTTAGCATAATTTTACTACTTAGAGAGCATAATCTAGTATAAGCATCTTGCAGTCATATAAATATAGGAACATGACTGGTAATACGTTATGCCCAAAACCCATGGAAACCTTGGACGGTTGACATCAATAAGAATATTTTTGATGGAGGGCATGAAATTGATGCTGACTGCCCTTTGGATATTTATGTTCATTATCCTATATCTATAAACATAGAGTAATTTAGTTTTTTTTTTTTTTCCTGTTTCACTTTTTGGAGTGTCATCTTTAGAATGGTTAGTGGGATTGACCCGTGATTTCCTTTCCCATTCTTATTGCTCTAATAATCGTATTGGATGCGAAATCTGAGCATTACTGTTATATTTATTTGTGGTAAGAAGCATTATACACCCCCCCCCCCTTCTTTTTTTTTTCAGGTTTTTAACTGAATTTGCTGCTGGACTGTTTAGATGGATGGTGCCACCAGTTTTAACATGTCTTTCGCTCCAGTATCTCTTCGTTCTCTTGGGTCAGAATTGGATATCAATAAAAGTAGCATGTCTGTAAAGACTTCTCGAGACTCAGAAAGTACTGGAGAGGTTATAGCAAGATTTGAACTGGATATAGCGTGTATTTGTGAGAAGCTTGCCAACTTGAACCTACTCTCGATGCATGTGGAAACTAAGGAGAGCGACTTAGAGGCCTTTGTATCTGACATGGATCCTGATTTAGTTATCAAAGCATTTGAATATGACCTTCTATCTGGTTTCTTATATTCGGAGACAAGAATACTCGAGACACACATATCTGATCTTCAAGTAGAGAAAGATAATGTAAGGGAGTTTTTATCTTCAAGAAAAAAAGTGGGAGAACCAGTAATTGGGATAGAAGAAATGTTGCATGATTCTGAAAGATCATTGGAGCAATCACTGGAGCAGGTTTTAGAAATAAAAACACGATCTGCCAACTTTGAGAAAAACTTGCTAAGGTTTTCCGGAGACAAGGACTCTACTGAGCTATTAAACAGCAGTGATCTAGAACTTGAGGAGAATGTGAAGATGAAAACTGTGGAACAGCAGAGACATGTTTTAAGGATGCTTGCGAAATCTTTGGAGAGAGAAATAGATTTGGAGAAAAGGGTGGGTGATTTGACTCAAGTTGAAGAAACTTTGACGATGAGGCTACGGATGTTAGAACAGGAAGTTGTTTATGCTGAAGAGGAAGCTGAAACAACCTTAGAAAAGTTCTATGAAACAGACCACACATCTGAACTATTAATGGAAACCTCCAAAGAATTAATAAGTAAAATCAAAATGTTATTGTTCAATCTCAAAGGTTCAATTCAGCGAGAAGCAGCATTGAAAAACAATTTACTGAAACTTAAAGAGCGCTTTACAGAAGAGAAAGAATTGTCAAAAGGGATTGAGGAAAGGGAAAACACAATTAGAGATTTAAAAAAACAAATTATAGAAGCAGAGAACAGGGTTATGGACTATGAAGACAAGTGTCAAGAACTCAAGGACACCTGTGAAAAAGTGGTTTTACTTGAAAAGGAGGTGAGCGATGTTAGGGTTAAGCTACAACATGCAGAAGCATGTTGTGAAGCTAGTGAGGAAGAAAAAAACATGTATCTTGATACAATTAAAGACATGGGTAATGTAATTGATGAGCTGAAGAGAAAAGTTACACACGCTGAAATTCAAACTGAGGGTGTGGAGGACAGGTGTATTATCTTGTCAGAGGCAAATGCGGACCTCAAGAAAGAACTTAAGTTTGCTAAGGGCAAGGTTAAAAGCTTGGAAACATCTTTGCGTCAATTGGAGGAAGCCAAGAAGGCATCGGCTAAGGATATAAATCTTTGTAGCAAATTTATAACAGATCTGGTTGTGCAGATGCAACTCGAAAGAGATCGCCTCCAGAAGCAGGTTTCCAATATGCAATAGATACACTATTATAAAGTATAAACCTTTAAAGAAAAGAAAATTTCAGTGTCTTATTGGCTTTCTGTATGCATATGCAGATATCTTCCTTAAAACACGAGAACAAAATCTTGGTAAATTGCTTGAAGAAAACTGATATAGATCCTGCTATAAAAGTAAGTCATGATGATAAAGCAAATGACTTCACTACAGAAAACAAAGAACCCTTATCAACCGCCTTCTCAACCAATTCCGAGGTAGCTTGTTTATCGCTTTCTGTTAGTAACTTTGTTCGTTTGTTACTCTAATTTTTATTTTACAGGTGGAGAAGACATGTGAGGAGACTATAACCGACTCTACTGAAGCTGCAATAGACATTGATGCAAGACACCTCAAGACAAAAGGCATTCTGTTAGCACTCCTCATTCTAATCATTCCACTAATCGGGGTACTTCTTTATCAAACTTAGGTTTGTTAAGCACAAATCTCAGGCCAGCAGATTTAGTAATATGGGTTAAAGACAATCGTTAATGTTCCAAATGACCTCGTCTGGTTGTTGGAAATTTTGTTGTACTTTTTTGCAAACCAGCCAAGATGAGGTCCTATCTTGTCAAAAGAGCTCAAGTACCATCTTAAAGCACAGCTGAAATCGACAAGTCCAACGCGATTTGCAAATTGATTGCTTGAGGTGCAAGTTATCATAGCATATTGCTAGAAATTTTGTTGATTTAAAAATTCTGGGAAAACTATTAGCTTTGTTTTGCTGGGCTGTTGTTGTATAGGTAGGAGGGAGGTGGAGGAGGTTGATAGAATGTTGTCTTTCAGAACTTGTGTAATGTGAGGTTATCCTTGGTATAATAAGTTTTTTCTTCCTTAGTAATAATATTATAGCACATAAGCTTAATTGTCAGAATATCATTATTAATCAAGGTACATCTGCTTTTTCATAACAAAGCAGAAAGATGTCTAATATTTAGTAACTTTCACCAAAATAAATTAACCTTCACATATAGTTTAAAGGAATAGCCAATATAAAAATCTGTTTCAAAGCTTTGGGCATGTTTGGGATTCCGGTGGAAGCTTCTTATTGACTTCTCAAAAAGAGTTTTAAGAATTTAAAATTTTTAACTTCTTAAAATCTCACTTCTTCTCATAATTTCATCTCCAATCAAACATAATTTCATCTTCTTTTGACTTATCTACTTCTTAAAAGTCAAAAGGAGTTTTGAAGAAGCAATCCGAAACATCCACTTTATTTTAAAAAATTTCTTAAGAAAATTAACCATCATGTGTGCAATTTGATCAACGAAGGAAGAGGTTGACTTTTATTAAAATATAATAATATATGACATGTTTTTTTCAACAAGAAAATAGCTCCTTTTCAAAACATTTGGTCATTATTCAAACCACCTTTTTTAATAGATATTGATTTTGAATAACTTCCCAAATTCAAAGATTCCTTTCTGATTTATTGACTCACTTTTTCAAATCATAAGTTCTTTTATTAAAATTTGAGTATTTATAAAAGTGGTGTGGGATATTATAAATTAGTTTAAGAGTAGGGCTGCAAACGAACTGAACGTCCAGAGAACAGTTCGACAGGAAGTTCGTTTATGTTCGTTCGTTTAGTAAATGAACGAACACGAACAAGAAAATTCCGTTCGTTTAGGTAAACCAACGAACATGAACACAAGCTGTGTTCGTTCATTTATGTTTGTGAACGTTTGATAATGCGTTCGTTTATGTTCGTTAATGTCCGTTCGTGAACGTTCGACAATGTGTTTGTTTATGTTCGTTAATGTATTTGATTGTGTTCTTAATTTTTGTGTTAGTTATTTTTATGACAAGTATGTCAAGTGTTTTTGGATATTTATGTTGTGTGGTTATTTATTTTTTGTAAATTTTGTGATGAAAATGCTGATTTTATTATAAAATAAATATGTGGTCATTTGTATACGTTTCTGTTCATGGATTTCTTTGTGTTCGTCATGTTCATGAACATTTGTTTGTTTTCGTTTGATTTTATTTGTGTTCGTTTGCGTTCGGTAAGTGTTCGTGAACAGTTCATGAACATGTTCATTTCCCTAATGAACGAACACGAACAAAAAACCCCGTTCGATAACTGTTCGTGAACAGTTCATGAACAAATTTATTTCTTAATAAACGAACACGAACAAGGCCTTGTTTGTTTTTGTTCGGTTCGTTTGCAGCCCTATTTAAGAGTAATGATTTTCTTTCTCCATACCTAGGGGCGTACAAAAAAACCAGTTTAAAAAAAAAAAACCCAGGAAAGAACGAAACAGGTTTAAAAAAAAACCCCGACCCCAACCGGCAGTTTGTATACGGGTTTGCCTGGCGCCAAAAATCGGTTTCAATTTAAAAGAACCAGGATAAAAACCGTTTTTTCTTAAAAAACCGGTCAAACCGATTTGAGCAGTTTGAGTATTCTTGATGAAACCGGTTTGTACATATTAAAAAAAAAACGAACCGGTTTGACAAAAAAAAAACCCGGTTTGTGCCCCTCTATCCATACCCTTCAACTTTTCCAAAACCTTTATAGATCTTTAATATCATTGTTAAACTCGACTTGAGTTTTGGTCTTAATTCTAGAGGCGACTCAATCATTTTAAGCATCCAAAACGAAGTAAAGTTTCGAGTTCCATTTCTAATTTTGTTTTGAATTCCTACTTTCTAGTTTTGATTTTTGTTTGAAATGAAAAACAAAGAGAAGAAACTTATAAGACCATCTCCAAGAAGTTTGTGATCATTTTTTGTGTCTATGTGACTGTTTTTGTTAGCATTTCTATTAGGGTGATTGCTTTTTTATGCAAAAGTTCATCATCGTGAATTTAAAAAAATGAATGGTGGTGGGGTCACTAATGGATGAAGTGTACTTTTATATATAAAATAAATAAAGAGAAAGAGAACAGTGGATGAAAATAGAAAAGATAGTGATGATTTGGCAAGATTTTTTATGTTTTTGAGTCTTTTTATTGAAGATATTTTAGAGATTATCAGAAGCTAATATTCTTTTGATGTGGCTGGTGATTAGGTGTGTTTTTAATGTTTTGCTGATTCTCTATCGATGATGCTCTAAGGAATTTATATAACACCTATCCATCTATAAATTAGGTGGTTTCTTTGTTGAATAAAGTTAGTTACCTGAAGTAGAAATCAAGCTAAAGTTGATTAAAAAACAATAAATCCGTGTTTCTTTATTTGAATACCTACCAAAAGAAAATATGTGAAAATATAAGCTAACGAGTGAGTTACTTGAGCCTCAGCTCGGTTTTAATACAAACAAACTACCTTCAACTTAAACTCGATTCAAACATTTAGTGAACTAACAAACTTTGACCCAAATCAGTTTTATCGGAATAAATTTTTTTGAAGGGTATAAGTTCAAATAGAAATATATGCTTTCTTATTTTATGATAATTATTTGATGCCATCTGAAATGTAGACAAATCACAATTGTTCTTGGGAACCGTTTTGATTCTCTGTTTTATTAGAACTTGTTTATATAATTATCATATTATTTTAGAAAACGGGATATGTGTCATAGTTTTAGTTTGTCATAATAGAAACTACAAATCAGAGTTTATAATCAGTCCCGATATTCGGATCTATTTTTCGTATCAAAACAAAATGCGAATATCATACATAGTTACTAATGCTTGCATTCTTATAATATCATCAATATATTACTTTTCTATTTAGGTTTTGGCTTTCATTTAAAATATAATTTAAAAACAAAAAATTGTAACTATGCATCAGAACTTTTTATAAAACATCATGTATATAAGTTTAAAAGAGGAAAATAAATTAAAAAACACATTATGCCAACAAAATTGTCCAACTAATTTGTGTAAGTCGCTCGTAATTAGCTCGTACAAACTCAATCATAATTCAGCTTAAGCCAATTTGCACCGAGTTACTTAGCTTGTATAAACATGTGAGCCAACGCTGGATTGTTCAAATAAGTTTTCATACTTAAATTTTCTTGTATATTGTGTTATAAGACTTGAGTAATTTGATATTTGTATAAAACATTCAAAATTATCAAACTCCAAGATATCAAGGTAGCTCTCGATTCATGAGCCAGCTTGAGTACACGAACTCAAATTCCAACTCGTATTGGAAGTTAGAGTGGAGCCAACTAAACTTGTGTTGTCATGAGTTTAAGTTCAGCTTAATGCCTACTCGACTTAATTTGACTTAGTTCAGCTCTATTATTTAAAACTCTTTACATTTATGAAAATATATGTTAGACGGTGTATGAATGTTCACATTCCTGTTCGGCCGATTTTAATGGAGTTTAGGGGCCAAATCCGTACTATGGTTTTTGGAGAAACGAAACCAAACTAGTTAGGTTGTTTGGTTCGGCAGCACCTGCAAAACCGGGCAAAATGGTTCAGTTTTGGTGGCTTGTTGGTTTGAATAGCTTTTTTTATAAACACGAAATTGTCACATTTTATCTTCACAAGTCTAGTAAAATAGCAGGATTATAAAAAAATAGACATTATATATTTCAAATTTTAAAAGGTTAAAAACAGATGAAAAAGGCTTGATAGCACTAACTCTGTTACATTAATAATCTTTACCTACTATAACTAAAATACTTTATTGTAATTGTTTACTAAGGAAAAATATTTTATTTATAATTTCTATTAAAAATTATATGCTCTAAAATTTTAATTTAATTGTTAATTGTTTATTAATATCTTAGTCTGTTCAATTTACCGGTCCGGTTTCTAACCTTAAACTGTAAATCAAACCGTAAACCGAACCAACTACTCCTAACCTGGTTAAACCAGCGGACATCGGTACAGATGGTTTCAACGGTTTTTGAACATCCCTATAGTGACAAATTTCTAATATTTTTTAAAACGACTCCTAATCTACTTGTATAATCTTCTATAAACCACGTATACGTGTATAGACCTACGAGTTTCTTATTTGAATTCCAAGGTCGAATCGGAACACAAAGTAAAATTAGAAGGGGGAAAGTTGTAACGAATTCATAGATTGATGAACTGCCACCAACCACCACCAAGAAAGTCAAAATTGACTCGTCACCCTCTCTTTTCTATATATACAATGCTCCTTCACTTTCCCAATTTCATATCATCTTCATTTTTCATTTTACTTTCTTCTTCAATCAATTGCAGATCACATTTCATCTTCATTGATTCATTATCAGGTATTAATTTCTCTAAAAGTTGTTTACCAGAAGTAATTGGATCGATTCATTGTTTTCGGATCTGTATATGCGTCGATGTGTGTATAGATTGGACATGATTTGTATCATTTGTTATGTTAGGTGTCTGAGGATGTTGTTGATTTGATCCGTTACGTTTGGTTTTGTGTCTCGTTGATTGATATGAAATGTTGTTTTGTTACCTCTCGTTGTCTTCTGAAGTTTGGAGTACAACTGGTTTTTGTTTCGATTGGTTGTTGATTACCTGTTACGAAAGTGAATGATCGGTGAATCGATTTATGATTGGAGATCGGATCTGAGGGTTTATATCGTGTGATTGCATGTTTTTGTTTAGTTAGTTTATGTTGTGCTATCAGTCCTCTTATTCATGGTGGAGATAGAGAGGGTTTAGGATTACTTGATGAACCAGACTTCTGTTTGGTGTTTATGTCCTGTTAAGATTAGAGCTTTCAAGGATCAATGAAACATATAATTGCATTTTTTTTTTTTTTTTGTTTTTACTGCTTACTTTTTGGATGCTAAGTTAATAAAGTTATGCTATGCATTGAGCATTATCAATTAGTTTATATGTTCTTTTTGCTATAGAGTTGGATGTAAATTTCCAAATTTCTGTCAGTTTTGAAGTTGGTGAACAATTTACTTTGACCTTATAACTCAAGGTGTATATTTTTCTCTTGGAACAGAGGCATTGCTGTCTTTGTTTAGAGAGAGAACAAATATTGCTAAACTAAAATGGAAGTGAATATTACAAATCTTTTGGTAATGTAAATGTCCTTCAGATAATAATGTGAATGTCTAAGGTACTTCTGGCCATAAAGAAACACTATTTCACTTGGGAAATTTAGGTGATTCAAATTTGATTGTGGTTTTACTGCTAAATTGCTAATAGTTTTATTGGCCATATAAAACAAGGGCATATGAAATTCTGTATCATTGCTTCTTTTTTGATTAATCACTCCTGCTATTTTTGTCTTTATCATATGTTCTGGTTTCGAATATTGATGGCTTTTTTATGCACCACATATAGCTTCTATCAAATGACTATGATAGAAACTTGAAAATTGAATTAACTGAAATCTAAAAAAAAACAATGGGTAGTTGGCCTGATTCGAGATAGGCAGATCTCCAAATACAAGAACAAAATAATCAAAACACTAGACAAAGAAAAAGATATGACTATAGGCCTATTTATTCTAGTGGGCTGGAAGTTTCAGCTTTATTTTAGCCTTTGAAATAGATGCTGAAATTAGACATGGAGGTAATTTGGGATAATTACTTAAATTAGTTAGGGAGGTAATTGTGCATATGATTGAGAGGATCAATTTGTAACCCATTTGAGATTGTAGCTATTCCATTAATCCTTCCATTTTGGTTCTTATCATTACTTCCCGCCTGGTAAAACGGCTTGTCCTCAAGTCGATTAAGCAAAAACGGACCTGTCCCAATCATCAATTGTTCCTCAAACGGTTCGATGGTGAGGTGGTGGCAGGTAGCAGAGTTGTAAGCTTCTGGTTACAGGCCTTGCAGCTTATATTCTTGACCATTGACAGTGAATATCATAAAATTTTTAGCCCAATTTGCTTGAACTGTATTTAGCGTAGCCAACCATTGAATGCCTAGTACCATATCAGCACCTCCTAGGGCGAATGGATAGAAGTCTTGTTTGATGAGGAGGTTCGATAATTTCAACAAGACATCCTTGCATATCCAGTTGCATCGGATGACATTTCCATCTCCTATTTGGACACCGAAGGGTGTGATGAGCTAGGAGATTATCTGTAGGTTGTTTACCAGCTTATCCAAAATAAAATTATGGGTTGACCCACTATCAATCAACACTAGCACCTTAGTTGTACCTATAACTCCTTGAAGCTTCATTGTAGTTGGTGTTGACTGACCAAAGAGAGCGTGAAGGCTGATCTCAGCCATTTCACTTGAGTTGTTCTGCTCGTTTATTGTTGTTGTTTCCTCTCCTACATCAGCGATCTCTAAGACTTTGAAAGTTCCTGATTTACAGCGATGTCCGGGACCGAATTTCTCCCCACATTGAAAACACAACCCTTTTGTGAACCGGGACTGTTTCTCCTCATCAGAAATGCGAAGAGGGGAAACGTATGAAGGGGTTTCAGTTAGGACTTGGGATATTGCTGGTTGAAGAAGTAACGGCCGACGAAGAGGTTTTGGCATTGGCGTGGGTTTTGAATTCTGCCTAAATCGGTTGTAACCTGCCTTTGATTCGAATTCTAATGCTAAACTCATAGCACTATAAACCGAACGGGGTTTGTGGATTCGAACATCCGCCCTTAGTTCTTCCTTCAACCCATTTAAGAATACTCCCAACAGGCAGTGTTCGGACCAGTTTGAAACCCGAGATGATCTTTTAACAAACTCCTGCCTATACTCTTGGACTGACCCGCTTTGTTTAATGCTACATAAGTACTTGTCAGGATTTTGGAATTCTGCAGGGCCAAAGTTTTTTGTGAGGGCATTGACCAATTTTTCCCAAAAGGTAATTGACTGATATGCAGAAAGCCATGAATAGAAATCTAGTGCGTCTCCTTCCAAGTGCATTAAAGCAACATCAACTTTCTCCTCATCAGGAATATCATGGTATCGAAAGAACTTTTCAGCCTTTAACATCTAGCCGCGCGGGTCACCGCTGTAGAATGCCTAAACTGGTGATTGCGCCTCCAGGATCTTTCCCCCTCTTCGTACTGCTCGAACTTTCCATCGACATAGCGGCTAAATCGATTGCGTGGTTTCTGTTTAGGATTGGCTTGTGATTTGAGCGCTGCGACATCATCTTTCAAGCTTTCAAAAGACTCCAATCGTGAGGCAATGGCTGCAAGTTGTGCAACAATCGTATCAGGATTAGATCCCTCTTCTGGTGAAGTATTGTTTCTTTGGGTTTGCACCATCGTGTTCCCGGCAATGGAACCAATGATTGAAACTTGAAAATTCGATTAATTGAAATCTAAAGAAAACAATGGATAGTTGGCCAGATTCAAGATAGGCAGATCTCCAAATACAAGAACAAAATAATCAAAACACTAGACAAAGAAAAAGATATGACTATAGGCCTATTTAGTCTAGTGGACTGCTGAAAGTTTCAGCTTTATTTTAGCCTTTGAAATAGATGTTGAAATTAGACATGGAGGTAATTTGGGATAATTACTTAAATTAGGTAGGGAGGTAATTGTGCATATGATTGAGAGGCTCAATTTGTAACCCATTTGAGATTGTAGCTATTCCATTGATCCTTCCATTTTGGTTCTTATCAGACTATTGGTCAAGTTTGCTATCTGTGGATCTATATGAACTTATTGTACTTCACAAGAAACTAATATTAATGATTTAAACTGGAAAGCAACTTCCTTTGTGAAAATACTTTTCTAATATAGTGTAAATGAAAGGTATTGTGGTGTAGTTAAATGTCAAAACTTATATTCTAGAGGTACATGGATTTTTTTGAAATTATTTCTTGTATGGTCATATAAAAAGTTACTAATATGGCTGAAAACAAGCATCAAGTCATATTTTAAAGACAAACAGATGATCAAGGTAATTCTGAAAATCTAATATGAACAAAACATGGTATCTTTAGCCAAAGCAATTATATTTATATAAAAAAGTATATTGGGTTCAAAATTCATGGCATACATGTATATTTAATTTGACTATTAGTTCTACTTTGTGAATGTGGATTTTGGTGGATACTTGTGTGTTCTTCATACTATTTCCAGCATCCACTCGCCCTAAGAATTAAGATACTTTGCCAATATCTTATGATTGCTTGTGTTAGCAATACTTGCTTCTGAGAATCTGTATAAAACATAAGTTTCATGTTCTATTACCTGGTGGCTGGCTGGTAAAAGAGGTCAGCTGACATGGTTCATAATATGTGATCTGGAACGATGAATTCACAGTTTTGCTAAGAGTCTCCTTGTGGGGAATCTTTTCAGTACTGAAAAATACTGAATTTGTACCCATACTATGTATTCATAACCAGTCCATGAATGATATAGAAACATCAGCAAATTGTATGAATTTTTTGGCCATTAATTCTTCCTGTTTCAATCTGTCATTTATATGAAGTCGTGATGTTAGTCTAGGGGAGGTAAACACAACCTTTTTTTGTGATTTGTTTCATAATTGGATATAATTAATCATCTTCATGTATATATAATAATATAACTGTAATGCAGTAATCTTGCTTGTTCAATTGTTCCACAATATTCTTATAAAATCACCTTCCCTCATCTTAATCATGTTCTTATCTATCTATTACATTATTTCATTTGATTTGTTTTACAGAATAAAAATGGCTGAGCAACCGAAGCTAACAAGAATCGGGCTTGCTGGTCTAGCTGTTATGGGCCAAAACCTGGCCCTCAATATTGCTGAAAAAGGTTTCCCCATTTCTGTTTACAATCGTAGTACATCCAAAGTGGATGAAACTGTTGAACGGGCTCAAAAGGAAGGAAATCTCCCAGTTTTTGGCTTCCATGATCCTGAATCATTTGTTAACTCCATCCAGAAACCTCGGGTGATTATCATGCTTGTCAAAGCTGGGGCA
The DNA here is from genome assembly GCA_025506505.1 of Flaveria sonorensis. Classification (NCBI taxonomy): domain Eukaryota; kingdom Viridiplantae; phylum Streptophyta; class Magnoliopsida; order Asterales; family Asteraceae; genus Flaveria; species Flaveria sonorensis. The sequence continues at coordinate 10,279,724 of CM046438.1, forward strand.
CCCGTAGACCAAACAATCAAAACATTATCTCATTACATGGAGAAAGGTGATTGCATCATCGACGGTGGTAATGAGTGGTATGAAAACACTGAAAGGAGAGAAAAAGCCATGGCTGAACTAGGTCTTCTGTATCTAGGGATGGGTGTTTCTGGTGGTGAAGAAGGTGCAAGAAACGGACCATCTATGATGCCCGGTGGGTCCTTTGAGGCTTACAAGTACATTGAAGACATTGTTCTCAAGGTAGCCGCTCAAGTACCAGACAGTGGCCCATGCGTGACATACATCGGCGAAGGTGGTTCAGGCAACTTTGTCAAGATGGTTCACAACGGAATCGAATATGGTGACATGCAACTAATTTCAGAAGCTTATGATGTCCTAAAATCTGTTGGCAAACTCTCAAATGAGGAATTACATGAAGTATTCTCAGAGTGGAACAAAGGAGAGCTACAAAGCTTTTTAATTGAAATCACTGCTGACATATTTGGCATCAAGGATGATAAGGGAGACGGTTATTTAGTTGACAAAGTTCTAGACAAAACCGGCATGAAAGGTACCGGTAAATGGACGGTCCAACAAGCTGCTGACCTGTCAATTGCTGCACCAACCATTGCAGCATCTTTAGATTCACGTTTTCTCAGCGGGTTAAAGGACGAGCGTGTAGAAGCTGCAAAGGTATTCAAATCAGGCGGATTTGACGACATCTTAGCAGCAGATGAAAAAGTAGAAAAAGAAAAACTAATCAACGACGTAAGGCAAGCTCTATATGCCTCCAAAATCTGCAGTTATGCACAAGGGATGAACCTGATCCGTGCCAAGAGCAATGAAAAGGGATGGAATCTAAAGCTAGGTGAGTTGGCTAGAATCTGGAAAGGTGGGTGCATCATTCGGGCCATATTCCTGGACCGCATCAAGCGGGCTTATGACCGGAACTCAGAACTGGCTAACCTTTTGGTGGACCCTGAGTTCGCTAAGGAGATGATCGAGCGTCAGTCGGCTTGGAGGCGAGTTGTATGTCTGGCTATCAACTCGGGCATTAGCACTCCGGGTATGTCTTCTAGCCTCGCGTATTTCGACACTTATAGGAGAGAGAGGTTGCCTGCAAATTTGGTTCAAGCTCAAAGAGACTACTTTGGTGCACATACTTATGAAAGGACTGATGTCCCTGGTTCCTTCCACACTGAGTGGTTCAAACTTGCCAAACAGATAAAAAACTAAACTAATCTCGTGTTTTCGGATTCAGACTATGATTAATTAAATAAATATTGCTTTGTTTTTATATGTTGGATGAGAGTTTTTGGTAATTTGTTGTCTTGTTTTGTGTTGAATTATAATGGAAGTTTGATCAGATTATTAATTAGATCAGTTTTTGTTTTCGTTTTCTGTTTTTTTATCTTCTAATCTTTACAGTTATTGCTCCAAGTACACATCTCGCATGTGCTGCAAATTGTAAAACTTTTAACTTCTACTCATGTCTCTTTAATTGTACAAGGACAACCATTAAATGGCACGTCAAAATGTCCCACCATTGATTGGCTTTGATTTAACATTTAGATGGTGCGTCTAACTCATTTACAATCGTGTACATTTAAATGGACATAAATACCCGTCATCCGGCCAATAGTAATTTGTATGAACTCGTGACCGAATCCGAGGTTAGCTCAACCTTTATTGGGGCGTAAGGTGAATCTGAAAATCAAGTCTTCTAATTATTTACTTACATTTCTAATAATGATTTAACACATCATTACTAGAGATTTAACATGAACAAAAAAGCCAAAAAGAAGCTTGTCTTAATGGAATCATCATATTCTGCTAGGGGTGTGCATTGGTCGGTTTTGTTTGGTTTTAGCTTAAATTAAAACCAAAAACCTATATTTTGGTTTCTAGGTTTTTAAAAACGTTCGGTTTCGGTTTTTACGGTTTTTGGTTTTCAGTTTTCACTTCGTTTTTTGTTCGTTTCGGTTTTTTCGGTTTTACCATTTGGGCTTCAATTTTTTTAAGAAAAATTTGATTCAAATTAACGAATATAAACTAAAATCTTTAGGCTTACATCATTTTGTTGATATTTAAATACAATCTGCATATTTTTATAAATTACTTGACATTAAAATGAATTGCAATTTATTAAGTACAATAAGAAAAAATTCAAAAAAACATTTTAATCTACCAATTCAAACAAATAAGTTTAAAGATTATTCTAAATTCTTAAAATCTAAATATTCAAAAAAAATTAGATAATATCAGTTAAATAAGTAAGTAATAGGCTAATCATGTTTATAATTGTATGAATACAACTCTAAATTTAGAAGTTTGGTTTGTATAGTTTCGGTTCGGTTTTTTCGGTTTTCATTACAAGCAAAACCGAAATCAAGCCGAAAAAATCGGTTTTAAGAAAAACCATCAAACCAAACCGTCAGTTTCTTATTAGTTTCGGTTTTTTTGGTTCGGTATTTTCGGTTACGGTTTGGTTATTATGGTTTCTTGCACGCCCTAATATTCTGCTATAAAACAATATTTGTATTGATAAATTATCAAGAAAAATTAACACAAGTGTGATGAGCAAAAATTCACACGTGTCTTACAAATCAACTAAATATTTGGAAAATCTTGGGTCATTCATCAAACATTTGTACCATATTATGTTTATAGTTTTATGTACATATAAACCTTAATTTTAACATGTGTCTGCTGTTAATCAAATTCAACCAATTAAGTTGAACATCCACTAATCTAGGCATATAACACTTCAAATACACATATTTAAGAAGTATGTATGTAAATGAGAAATTGAGCTCAAACTTGATGATATAACACTTCAAATACACATATTTAAGAAGTATGTATATAAATGAGAAATTGAGCTCAAACTTGATGGACATAAGGAGTACTGTTTTATGGAACATGCTTAGCAAGGCAGGAGGGATTGGTGTCTCCGGCCATCACTACCGCGATCTTTGCCTCGCTTTCCGGCGACAATTTCCGGTGAAATTCCGGAGAAGATGATGGCTTCACTTCATCCCTGATGTTGGCTGATGAGTTTGAAGAAGTATATGGTTTGTTGTGAGAGCATGTTAACACTAGCAATGCACATGATATTACACTCAAAACTACAGTGAGAGCACAGCATATGTACAACACCGGAGAGTTCCACCGGAATATGGTGGTGGTGGTGGTGGTGGTGTTGGTGTTGTGGGCATGTGTCATGTTGGAGTTTTTATAGTTAACTGGAACAATGAAAATGTGTTTGTGTGTACATATATAACTTTGTAGCAAGGATGAGTGGGTTTATGTATCATTTTTATGATTTTCTTTACATAAATACTTATTTGATATGGTTTTTACGAATTTGATCATTTCATCGTCACCAAATGATTACATAAAAGTATTAGCCAATGATAGACTTATGTATTAAAGATGACACGAATGAGTCTTTAAAGATTAACATTTATGTAAGTGTGCCTTAAAAATAATAAATGATGCGTCCTAAATCAAGTGATAACACACAAATCTAAAGTAAAAAAATTAACGTCTTTTGAGCTTATATGATAATGATTACTTTAAAAAATTAGGTTGTTACGCTAGAGTCCTGAAATTTTGTTTTTTTATATGTGACAATTTGATCTTTCACCTAATCACGTGTTTTTTAAAAGTTGATTAAAATTACTTCTATGTAAAAAAAATTTTTGTTAAAATGATTACTTCCGTAATTTTCCCTTATATAGACAATGCTTCTTTTATTACGAAAAAGTTTATTATATTTCTTACTCTTTTAGATTTAACTTTAGAAGTATATATCTATCAAATAAATAGTAACATGTCGTCTTTCTTCTAAACGTTTCTAACTAGTTTGAAATCTTTTGTCTTACTATTGTATACTCCATATATGTCTTATATATATTGTAGAGTTGTATACTTGTATTATATGAAATAAAACTACGCACTTTTAGTTGTTTCATTAAAATATTTAAAGGTTTACATTATTTGGGATAGGACGTTTTGCATTGATATTAGGTGTTACAAGTGACAAGGAGAACGTGAATAACCGTTTTGGTGGCAAACAATTAAATGGGTATTTATATAACATTTAACTACTTTTTCCGCCAATTTAATTCTTCTTACATTTATTCAGTTATTAATGGTGATACAAGGTAGCTACAAATATAAACATTATCCCTTTCTCATTTTTATACATTTCATTTAATAGATGATTACATCAAATAGTAGTAAACTTTTTAATTATGTGCAAGTTATAAGGTTCATCGATTGAATGTGATACAACTACTGGTTTTGATTAAAAATGACACGTGATCAAGTGACAAGGAGATGTAAAGATTTGATGGGCCTGAAGCTGGTGTACTAAAAAGGAGCGATTAAAGTAAGATGTAATTTAGAAAACACTAGACACAGTTTCCTGGTAATGTGTTTGTGTAGTTGTGTTGAGCAACATATTTGACACTTGTGTGGCGCACAATATAGTTGACAGGCTAGAATGTATATAACACATTTATTGGATAGTAACATGTTCTTTATTTATCTAACAACCAAACACATAATTATATGGTTGTTTGACCTATAGGTTACATTGCAATACGGTAAATTAACTAAAATAGCTAGAATTACATGTCCATTTAAACGGCCGTATAACAATGTATACCAGTGATGAAACAACCATATAAACATGTGTTCAAGCTTTTAAATGGACATATATGATGATGTGACGAATACAAATGTGACGAATGTGAAGAATACAAGAGGTGTGCATGAAGTTTACACCATTCACCATCGAAGTTCTAACAAAAAAAACCTTTTATTTATTTTAAAACACTATTATAATAATTGGATTGTGAAGAATACAAGAGGTGTGCATGAAGTTTACACCATTCACCATCGAAGTTCTAACAAAAAAAACCTTTTATTTATTTTAAAACACTATTATAATAATTGGATATTAATGATTGTATTTTTTTTTAATATTTATATAGTTTCACATTAATTTAGACATGGTAATAAAAATTATATTCTAATCAAGAAAAACACTTATCTATAATTCATTAGAAAAGGTTCTTTAGTTTTCTCTATTATCCTTCATTTTTACTATCTGTCTATTATATTAAAATTACCGGTATTATAAGCTCTTCTATGATTTTGACAATAGTACTTTTCTTTAGAAGTCAAAACACTAGTCATATGATAACAAAAAATTCTTACAGTAAAAATCATTATACCAATCAATATATTGCTAACTAGAAGATCATGTATAACATAATTTTACACTAAACATTTGGACTTCAAATTGGTTAGAGGTAGAAAATAGTTAAAGCTCCAATAAATTCAACCTTAGTACTTCTAATTGATCGACTTAAACACTTAGAATATCAGAAATTTGTCTCTCTCATTTTTTTTATTCTTAAATCATCTCTTTTCACATCAACATCATATTACTTTTTTTTCATCTCTTCTCTCCCATCTCTAAACCCACTTCTCTTCCTTCTCCAAACCCATGGTATCCAACTTTCCATCCACAAATCACTTTTCAATTAATTATTTAAATTACTCAAAACTAATATAAAAGCTATAAATAATTTAAAAATATAAAACTTCTAAATAAACAAACATTTTATTAATTAAAACAATTACAAGACTAAATAAAAGCATAAAAAATAAAACTACTCGTATGGATTAGATACGCATGTATTTGCAATATAGGGTTAGGATCATTACAGAACCAATTTTTATTTTTCAACCACAGATCCATTGGTTTACATAAGTGTAAATTAAATTTGGCGATACTTAATCTATTTTACATATATGTATATCAGACATAAACAATAAACTATGTAAAACAACTAAATATCACCAGCTTTAACTTACATTTATGTAAATCAATAATTCGTAATTTATATTTATGTAAATCAATGGTTTTTTTGGTTCTGAAAATAAAAGGTAATTCTGTAATGATCCTGACCCTTGCAATATATTCCCAAGAGATTATTGATGGTCGTTGTGGGTTTTTTGGCAACGCAATTTCATAAGAATATCATCATTTACTTCTTAAAGATTATTTGATACACAATTACACATTTTAATGTATCTATTTTATAGAAATCTAATACGTAATGCATTCGTGATTACAAAGCTGAAAAATAGTATGCCCATTATATCTAATCTCAAAATAGGAATATATTATAATTTCATATGATTCAAAATAGATGAAAAAAAAAGAAATTTCAATAAAGCAGACGAGCTTCTTTTATAACTGGATCTTTTGTTCAAATATGACACTCAAAAACAGTAAATGCAAAAGTTGACCATGGTGGTTGGTCAACTTGACCCATGAGGTTCACTTGTTCATCCCAGTTGCATTCTTCACGGCCTCGGTTGCATCTTGCGCCTTTTCCTTCATCTGTTGTCCAGCCTGCATAAACATTCACTTCAATAAGAATAAAAGATACAAACCCACCCAAATCTTTATATATCATCTAGAATTAGTAGAAAAACTAGAAGAAAAGTCGAACAATAGACCTGTTGCATCGAATCTTGGGCGGATTGTGCAGCACTGCTAGCTTTGTCTTGGGTGGCTTGTGCAACATTGCTAGCTTTGTCCATCATCTGGCTGCCTTTTTCCTGACAACAAACAACGGTTAACATCAACGGCAGACATATAACACGTCTACGTATTCAATATAGGACCAATTTGGAGTACATAATCAAGTGATCTTGTGCACCTGGTGTTGGCCGGATATGGTGGTCTAGAAAAAAAGATATGGTTATCTGGTTACACAACCATCTTGTTTATCACAATTAAAGCATCTTTTTTTTGTTGAATTAGTGTTAGTTTTGCAAAGGTGATGGTTTGAGGTGTGAGGTTTAAAAAGTTTTGATTTATGTGTGTTCCACTAGTTTGACTAGCAGAAGTCGCCAATGTGGCAGATAGTTCTCAACACCCCTCCCTGCTGCAAGCATTTGTCACATAGACGACTTCCGCTAGTCAAACTACTAAAACACCTATAAAGCAAAACTCTTCCAAATTCACACCAGAAACCATCATTCTTTACAAAACAACACTAATTCAAAAAAATATTTCGTTAAAGCATCGATATGGCTCTTACTGTTGTATGTGCGAAAGAAAGATATTAGAAGTTACCTCAGCATGGGCCTTAGCCTGGCCAGCTTGGTGCTCTATACTCTGAGAGTTGTTCATCATGTTCTTCTGAGATTGATGTTTGTTGTTTATAAATGTAATGTTGATCAGAAACTACAAATGGTGTTGGTTATATATAGCTTACCAAATCAAACCATCTGGTGACATGTGTGCTTTCTATTTTTAGGAAACAGTTACACATATTCGTCGGTTAGGGAACTTTTATGGAGACCGAATGTCTGATTAAACAAGACCACAAGTTTTTTAGATTAAAGAGAGATAACAGGAGGAAGTTGGAATGGGTGCTTTATATTTTTAGAAACTGAAGTTTCTTTCATAACTCCTTCACAAAATTTACTACAAGTTAAAGTGTATAATTAATTACAAATCTGATGTTACCCCTTTTATCAGTGTAAGCAAGATTCAAACCTGATACCTCTTTACTCCGATGAATCTGTTGATTCTGTTCCAAGATGTTTTTGTAAAACATATAGCGTTTTTCAACAGCAAGATTACAAAAAGTTCCCAAAATTCCCTTGTCACCAGCATAACTAGTAGTGAAACTTTTATGGATTTTGTGAATTGTGAGTGATCATCAATCTCTTTTTATGCATCTCATTAAAAATATTTAAACCAGTGGTTCTGTCAACTGCTTTCAGGTAAGCATATGCCAAACTTGTAAATACAACACTATCTCCTGATATCCTTTACACTGCATTATATTTAATAACTAGGTTATAGTCTCGTATATTACACGGGGTTGTATAATTTAAATTATTATTCTATAGTGTGTAGAGGATAAAAATAGTTTAACTTCACATAAAAAAAAGCAAACCATAGGCTCCCAATTAAGTCAAATCCATGTCCAACTAACTAATGTTTTGAGCAGAAAATACAAATAGACAATTTTGTCTAATATTATACACTTAAACACACAACTATACAATACCCTTCGGCCTTCACACACATTGCATAGTTCTTAAATTTACTTACCCTCCCCACGTTAGTGAGAAGATCTCAATCACTATTTTTAACTTTAAAAGAAAATAAAAATTAAAATCCTGTCATATGCAAGAAATTTTCTAAATAATTCACTTTGAAATAAACTTAAATCTCGCCATGTACTTAAGCGAGGAATTTTAAAAGATCTTGCTAACGTCGTAAGATGAATCAAGTGAGTTATACGATCTTTTAGTTTATTATGAGCACTCAGCCAAATATGATCCATATTCTTTTGTTTGATTACTCTTGTTGCATACGATAGTTTAATTTTTGTTACATGTTATTATAATTTCTTTTATATAAACAACATCATGCTATAACCTCGTGTATTAACTAGAGGTGTACAAACCGGTTTTTGGGGTCAAACCAGTTCGGTTTCAAACCGGTCCGGTTTCAACCTGTTTATTTTCAACCGGTTTGAACTCCAAACCGGTTCGGTTCCTAAACCGGTTTCAGGGCTAGGATATTCAAACCTATCGAACCGGTTCGGGCCCAAACCGGTTCGGGTTTTCATTTTTTTTAAATTTTAATTCACATAGTTTTCAAACGCCCAAACAGTGCTCATGAAAGCTCATACGCCCAAACAGTGCTCATACGCCCAAACAGTGCTCATGCGCCCAAACAGTCATGCGCCTAAACAGTGCTCATGCGCCTAAATAGTGCTCATGGGCCAAACAGTCATGCGCCCAAACAGTGATTATGCGCCCAAACAGTGCTCATGCGCCTGAACACTTAGCCAAATTTCAGAAGTTTTTCACACAACAAATTCTTCAAAATTTATTCAATTGATCTAAAATATCATTTATTTTTATCAAAGATTACACATTTATATAAATTATTTATAAATATTAAAACATAAAACATAAAACATTAATTAAAAATATAATTATGATTTATGATACATGAAAATTTAAATATGATTATTTATTTTTATCAAAGATTACATAAAATGTAAAATAAAGATACTATTCAAAACATATAAACAATTCAAATGACGTAAACTTTATTCTTCGCCACCAGAACCCGAGCTATTACGAAGGAACTCGTCATATGTCGCTTCATCATCGGTCATTCCGGGTGTCAATCCATCATCTACTTCGTCTTCATATATTTCGGCTTCATATTCTAATTCTCCTTCAAATGAGCATTTGTCTTGTATTCTTTCAGCTGCATCCAAATAATCCTTCAAGCAAATACACATTTCAACTGCTTCGGGAGTGAGTCGGGTTCTTCGTATTGATATAATCCTGCCACTAACAGAAAAAGCAGATTCCGAAGCTACCGTGGAAGATTGGACGGTTAGTAAATCTCAGGCCATGGTGGATAGGATTGGAAATTGATCTTCCTTACCTTTCCACCAAGCCAGCAAGTCAAAATTTTTAAAATCTTGTGGAGTCATGGTGGATAAAAAGTTTGTTCCACAATACCTCCCGATTTCACTACTCGGAGTGTTACCACGTTGACGTTTATTACATTCATCTCTTAAAGTATTATATAAAGCAAACATTAGATCACTTTGTGACCTCTCGTATTTTTTTTATTTAATGTCGTTACCTCTTGTAAGAATTTTTTTTTGATATTAATGCAAGTACGAGGATTTATTTGTAATTCCTTGAGATCGTTATAGTTAATTAATTTAATAATTAATGACAACCGTAATAATAATAATAATAATAATGCTAATAATAATAATAAGTATATTAAGTGCTAATCTTGTAAATAAATAAATATATATACAAGTTTTACAATTTTTAGAATTTTAGAGAACTTGTAATTTATTTTTGGGCATAAAATAACAAAAATATAAAGTACGGGGGCTAAACTGTAATTATTTTAAATCGAAACTTAAACTTTGGTTGTAAATTAACAAAATATAAACCGCAGGGACCAAATGTGTAACATTTTAAAAACCCAAAGCCCCACCCTCGTTTTTCCGGCGGAAACTCCGGTGACCGCCGGCCACGCTCCGGCGACACCCCAAACCTCTCAAAAACTCATTTTTAACACAAAAGAAAGGTACTAACCGGTTCATGAACAGGTTCGAACTCGAGTGTGTGAATTAATTCGAAACAGACAAGGGTTTACTAAGTTTTTCAACTCGAAACCGAACCCATTGAAGTTTCAATCCGTTATTACATTAAAGATCAATAACAATTCAATTGAACGACTACGAACGCTTATGTAATCATTTCAAAGTTATTGGTGATATCAATTTCACATTGAAACGGCTTAAACACGCGTAAATCAACCTGAAACAACCGAGAACAACTCGAACTTGTTGGGTGTTCAAACGGTCAAATTGACACTATATAACTGATGCCCAACACTCCATTTGAGTTTCTTAAACCCTCTGCACAATCAATTTCATAAAAAACACACACACACAAATCGTTCGATTCTAGCTACAGTCGCGACCCTGTTCGAATCTGTTTCAACTCGTTCTACACCGAATCAGGTAATTAAACTGTGGATTAGGCTCGTTTTTACATGGGGAACAAAAGCCCCATGGTTTAATTGGTTATAATCATCGATTAGTGGTCCAATTTGAGCGATTTCAAACCTAGGGTTCATACGAATTTGGGGAGATTTGGTGGGTTATGTTCTTAAGTTAACTTTTCAATTCTAAACAACAAACAGGGCCTTGGCCCGGCGGTTTGTGTGTTGGATTGTTTGGACAAAGGTCCCGGGTTCGAACCCGGGCCCCTGCCATATATTTTTTTAAAATGGTTTTTACTAGTTTTTAATTTACAGAAAAAAATTTAAACATTGTTTTGATTCGTATAAAAATCATTTTAATCAAGAAATAAATAAAATTAATTTCTTTTAATTTTTTTTTAGAAATTCAATTAATAAATCTTTAATCTTTTATTTTAAATTGTTACAAAATACAAATTATTATTAATTTTAAATTATAATTTCCCCCTTATTTTCCAAGAGTCTAAATTTAATAAATATTCATTTTTTTATATAAATATATTTACAAAACTAATTATATATTTAAAAGAAGATAAATATATATATGTACATATTTAAAAATGTACATCTTTTGGGTTTAAAAGAATTATTTTGAACATTTAAATCTACAAATTTACTATTTTAAATAGTAAATAATAATTCTTTGATAAAGAAAGTTTAACTTTTATAAATGGTTTACTCACTAAAATTCTTATTTAAATCATTTAAATATTAAATCAATTATAAATGACATCTACCTTATAATTTAAAACCATGGTTAAATGATTTATAACCAATATCACCACAATTGTCATCCAAATGCACCAATTTAAACCGTGAATTCCCATGAACCGTTAACATTAGAATATCGTTATTAATATGATACGTTGTCTTTAGGTTGAATTAGAGCATATCGTCGGCGTGTAAAACTAGACTTCTTATTTGTTCACCTTTATAATCCATGTGAGTTTTTTCCATACCCCTTTTATATATATTTTCACACTTTGGGGTGAAACATGTTAACCTTATGATAAATGCACTTGTAAACTCGTTTGAATCTTGTAAACATTTGGGCAGTTCTTCTTATTTGTCGTGGTTAGTTGAACTCTTGTAATTACCATGTGATGACTATAATATGTACAATCATTAACTATTGCTAGCCTGGCGACGTCATAGATCTATGGGCCTGACAAGCCTATTTGGTGGCCCTAGTGTCGTATTCCTGAGCACTATGGGAAACAAGTACACTTAGCTAATCGTTTAATCTTGTAATCTTGTAATCTTGTAATCTGTCAAGGTTTGATTGTTACATTTGTTCATCTATCCCTAGTTACTTTATTCAATAACCTATGACATGAATTGCCAACTTTGATATATATATGTATGAAAACCTATGGAAACTCACCAACATTATGTTGACATTTATTTTTAACATGTTTCAGGACTTGTTACCGCTTAAGTGCTCCTGAAGACTTGATCACATCTAGGATTGGACCTAGAATAATAAAATGACTTATATTGTCACATGACGCTATGGAATGTTTTGTATTTATGATTGCTTGCATCTTATGTTTTATTCTCAATGCATGTTATGAACCTTGGTAATTAATAATATTGACACTTTGAAATAGCGTTGTGTGGCATGAACAATCTTAACCCTCACATCTCGACGTTTCCGCCGTTAAGGTTGGGGTGTGACAGATTGGTATCAGAGCCCATAACTATAGGGATTTAGGTTATTAGAAATGATGGCCTAGACTATGGTTAAACTAGGGACCCTTTACTTGACTTTTGCTATGATCTTGTAAGTATGCTTTTATGCCTATTACATATTGTTACATGTTACGTGATCATTCCCTTATGTGCTATCTGATTATAGGTAGAAATATGCCTTAGAAATATGCCTTAAACCTCTTCTTATGCCTCTACGTTCTATCACGTCTAATTTTTTTTCTAAATCTTATCCTCGACTACGTGTGGAAATCTACGTATCTTATCGAATGGAAAAAAAAAATTCCTTAGACGATAGGTCTAAATCTTGAAAATCTCATCGAGGTTTTAATTCTAATAGCCTTTAGGGAAGTGTGTGACTCATAAACACCTGTATCCTGGATTTCCTGGCAAAAGGCCCTCGGGCTAAGGCAAGCATTTCGTATAAATCTCATTACGAGACCTGTTATGCTTACCTGGGGGTTTCCGGGATGAGTGCAAAAATTATGGTCAACACACACATCTTCCTCAAGGTAATTGGGATTAAGTCACCTTGACGTGTCATGTTCCTATTGGCTATGTGGTACCAAATGGAACCATCTGGTTTATATTAAAAAAAAAAATCTTGATTTCTTGAACTAGTTTATTACTGAATTCCAAAATTTTCTTAATTTCTATCTTATAGAATGTTCTCGTTATTGCCGAACTCGTTTTACTCCTCAATTCCTATGTTCAAACGTTATTATACGTTATGTGCCTCATGTATCTATCTCTATACCTTGATCAGCGTGTACATAAATCTTAATGCATATTTAAAGGCATTGTGTGCCTAAATCGAATTTTAAATTGTTACTTATGGTTTTCAAATCTCCTTAAAGTGTGTCTCATAACTGAATACTGCAAAAGTGGGATACCTGTATCTCGAGATATTTTGTCTAGGACATGTATACATATTAATCCGATTCGACTGTTGGATCCGTTTACCTGACTTGGAACCCATGAGATGAGTATCCGCTTATAAGTACGTATGTCTTTAATAAAGTTGTGGTTGACTTAGCACTTTGAGAAGTCAACGTATTCCCTTTGGATTGCGAACCGAACGTTTACATCTCATTGTTGTATTGAATCATTTTTGTCATTGATTTTGTTTTCCTGATTTAAACCATTCAAGATTTGAAAACCTATCACAAATGATTCGGTTATCCCGAACCGTAACCTTAATCCTAACGAGCATGATTTTCTTTTCTTATTAATGTTACATTGAAGTAATTTGAAGTTTTCTGAGTTTCTAGCTGATTTTTTTTTCTTTCTTTTCGTTTGCTAAGTCGAGTTTTGTGATAATATTGTGTGATAAAATCTTTTAACCGTTTTGCACCGTAGGAAATGCAAAAGTTGACAGGTCAACTTATGACTAAGGACACTCGTGTCTCCTAAATGAAACTATCTCAACAAAACAGGGGTGACTCCCTTACTTTGTTGATGACTTTCCATTCGCTATTATTGTTCTTATGAAATTTCATCATCAAGACAGGGGTGAATCCCTTACCTTGATGACCATTTCTTTCTTTTTGTTCTTATGAATTCGTATTTTACCAATAGAATTACCTCCTTAAAATAGGAGTAAATTTTGTACCTCGAATGATGGTTTTAAATTTTTCTATTGTGTGTTTTATGAAATTTCATCATTTGGATAGGGGTGATTTCCTTACCTTGAGAACAAATTTCACTCATTTTTCTCATGGACTCGTATTCCACGAATGAAATGACCTCATCAAAATAGGAGTGAATCCCGTACTTTGGTGACAAATTTCAATTCTCGATTGTTTTCTTATTATTATGAAATTCAATCATCAAGATAAGCGTGAATTCCATACATTGATGATAATTTCACCTATCTAAATTTTATGGATTTGTATTTCCTCAAATGAAATGACCTTTTCAAAGTAGGAGTGAAATTATGTACTTTGATGAAGATTTTCAATTGGTTATATTTTGTTTACAAAATTTCACCGTTAAGATGGGAGTGATTTTCTTTACCTTAATGGTAAGTTACCTCATCTTATTCTTATGGATCCTTAACAATGAGTTAGGATCAAGCTCTTACTTTAGTAGCTAAGAGTCATGTTTTGAGAACTACATCACCAAGTTAGGAGTGATATCCACACCTTGGTGACCATTCTCATTCTTTGATTTCTATTTTACCAAGGTCTTAAGACTCCTATTGACAAGAAACATGCAGTAACTTGAAGGGTGAACACCGTTACCTGATTTATTGGCTATAGAGTTCCAACCTACCAAGCTAAAGCATGATTCTTGAACTCAAAAGAGGTCTTTGTCACTTTAGGTTAATCTTAGTTTCCAAGACTGAAACATTTAAATCAATTTTTTTTTCTCTCACGCCTTTATGTTTCAATTTGTCGTTTGATCTAGCTTTATGGAACCTATTATTTCTTACTTAACGATCTTCATTTTGGGTTATCATCAAAACTTAATTGTACGATGATAACACTCCTAAAACAAATCTTCCTTACAAAATAAAGTCATTATAAATTTAGGTTTATGCTTTTCTGGTTATATCAATATTTCGGCTATGTTCATGGGTTTGATGAACCATGTGTGATTGTCTTTATCGAATATATCCAGAATTATTTAAATTTTAATCCGATCATGAGCGACATCCTTGTTCCATCCTTTAACCATAATTAAAAAAAATGCAATTCCTATTGTGGGTGTCATTTCTTGGGCTATATTTGAATTCTTAATCTTGAAAATCTCTACATCTCTACCGTGATTGAGACTTACAAGACTCGTTATTACATTCATTCTTGATGCGAATAAAAAGGTTCACGAATTTTCGGTTTAGCATAAAAAAGGGCATAACTTGGTATATGTTCAAGTGCCTCTCATGTTCAAAAGTCAAAGCCAAACATCTGTATTCCCTTGAATCCTTTGTTTAACTTGAAGTTTCTGTGTGTAAAAGGAAACATCCATCGATGAAGTTTACCACCAATTTGCCTCATAATTCTAGACATTATAATAATACTTGGTTCATAGTTGATCGAATGACTAAACCAGTGCAATTTATATCAATTCTTGAGGAATATCGAGTCGAGAAATTGACTCGTATATACATCGACGAAATAGTCAACCACCGTGGTGCGTCTTAAAAAAATCTTTGATCGTGATGGTATACTTATCTTTCGTTCTAGCCAAACCTTTAAATCGTCTTCAAAAACACAAGACAATCTTAGTACAATTCATCAATCACTGACCGAAGCGGAAAGAACAATACAATCCCTCAAGATATGCGTTGAACTTGTGTCATTTTATTTAGTAGCTCTTGGGATTCCTAAATTCTTCCGTTGATCAAGCTTTCTTACAATACAGGTCTTTCCTTTAGCATCAAGATGTCATCTCATTTTGTAGGTTCCTTCTAAATGGTTGAGTATATTAAGAAAGTGGCTTATAAGCTTAAACCGCTCTAAGAGTTCAACATTTCTTATCCAACATTTCATGTGTCAAATCTCAAAAATTTATCTTGTCAATGATAACTTTCGTAACCTACTGGAGGAGTTCAAATCGCATGCATCTCGTCAAGAAACCTGTAAAAATTCAGTAACTCCCCCGTAACCGAACAATGTACCACACCGATCGTCAAAGTTCGTTGGGAAAACAAACGTGGAGCTGAGTTCACTTGGAAACGCGAGGTTTACACGAAGAAGAAATATCCCTTTCTTTTTGTTTAGCTTTGTCCTTAATTTCGAGACGAAATTTCTTAAAGTTGGGGAGACTGTGACCTCTCGTATTTTTTTTATTTAACGTCGTTACCTCTTGTAAGAATTTTTTTTTGATATTAATGCAAGTACGAGGATTTATTTGTAATTCCTTGAGATCGTTATAGTTAATTAATTTAATAATTAATGACAACCGTAATAATAATAATAATAATAATGCTAATAATAATAATAAGTATATTAAGTGCTAATCTTGTAAATAAATAAATATATATACAAGTTTTACAATTTTTAGAATTTTAGAGAACTTGTAATTTATTTTTGGGCATAAAATAACAAAAATATAAAGTACGGGGGCTAAACTGTAATTATTTTAAAACGAAACTTAAACTTTGGTTGTAAATTAACAAAATATAAACCGCAGGGACCAAATGTGTAACATTTTAAAAACCCAAAGCCCCACCCTCGTTTTTCCGGCGGAAACTCCGGTGACCGCCGGCCACGCTCCGGCGACACCCCAAACCTCTCAAAAACTCATTTTTAACACAAAAGAAAGGTACTAACCGGTTCATGAACAGGTTCGAACTCGAGTGTGTGAATTAATTCGAAACAGACAAGGGTTTACTAAGTTTTTCAACTCGAAACCGAACCCATTGAAGTTTCAATCCGTTATTACATTAAAGATCAATAACAATTCAATTGAACGACTACGAACGCTTATGTAATCATTTCAAAGTTATTGGTGATATCAATTTCACATTGAAACGGCTTAAACACGCGTAAATCAACCTGAAACAACCGAGAACAACTCGAACTTGTTGGGTGTTCAAGCGGTCAAATTGACACTATATAACTGATGCCAACACTCCATTTGAGTTTCTTAAACCCTCTGCACAATCAATTTCATAAAAAACACACACACACAAATCGTTCGATTCTAGCTACAGTCGCGACCCTGTTCGAATCTGTTTCAACTCGTTCTACACCGAATCAGGTAATTAAACTGTGGATTAGGCTCGTTTTTACATGGGGAACAAAAGCCCCATGGTTTAATTGGTTATAATCATCGATTAGTGGTCCAATTTGAGCGTTTCAAACCTAGGGTTCATACGAATTTGGGGAGATTTGGTGGGTTATGTTCTTAAGTTAACTTTTCAATTCTAAACAACAAACAGGGCCTTGGCCCGACGGTTTGTGTGTTGGATTGTTTGGACAAAGGTCCCGGGTTCGAACCCGGGCCCCTGCCATATATTTTTTAAAATGGTTTTTACTAGTTTTTAATTTACAGAAAAAAATTTAAACATTGTTTTGATTCGTATAAAAATCATTTTAATCAAGAAATAAATAAAATTAATTTCTTTTAATTTTTTTTTAGAAATTCAATTAATAAATCTTTAATCTTTTATTTTAAATTGTTACAAAATACAAATTATTATTAATTTTAAATTATAATTTCCCCCTTATTTTCCAAGAGTCTAAATTTAATAAATATTCATTTTTTTATATAAATATATTTACAAAACTAATTATATATTTAAAAGAAGATAAATATATATATGTACATATTTAAAAATGTACATCTTTTGGGTTTAAAAGAATTATTTTGAACATTTAAATCTACAAATTTACTATTTTAAATAGTAAATAATAATTCTTTGATAAAGAAAGTTTAACTTTTATAAATGGTTTACTCACTAAAATTCTTATTTAAATCATTTAAATATTAAATCAATTATAAATGACATCTACCTTATAATTTAAAACCATGGTTAAATGATTTATAACCAATATCACCACAATTGTCATCCAAATGCACCAATTTAAACCGTGAATTCCCATGAACCGTTAACATTAGAATGTCGTTATTAATATGATACGTTGTCTTTAGGTTGAATTAGAGCATATCGTCGGCGTGTAAAACTAGACTTCTTATTTGTTCACCTTTATAATCCATGTGAGTTTTTTCCATACCCCTTTTATATATATTTTCACACTTTGGGGTGAAACATGTTAACCTTATGATAAATGCACTTGTAAACTCGTTTGAATCTTGTAAACATTTGGGCAGTTCTTCTTATTTGTCGTGGTTAGTTGAACTCTTGTAATTACCATGTGATGACTATAATATGTACAATCATTAACTATTGCTAGCCTGGCGACGTCATAGATCTATGGGCCTGACAATCCTATTTGGTGGCCCTAGTGTCGTATTCTTGAGCACTATGGGAACCAAGTACACTTAGCTAATCGTTTAATCTTGTAATCTTGTAATCTTGTAATCTGTCAAGGTTTGATTATTACATTTGTTCATCTATCCCTAGTTACTTTATTCAATAACCTATGACATGAATTGCCAACTTTGATATATATATGTATGAAAACCTATGGAAACTCACCAACATTATGTTGACATTTATTTTTAACATGTTTCAGGACTTGTTACCGCTTAAGTGCTCCTGAAGACTTGATCACATCTAGGATTGGACCTAGAATAATAAAATGACTTATATTGTCACATGACGCTATGGAATGTTTTGTATTTATGATTGCTTGCATCTTATGTTTTATTCTCAATGCATGTTATGAACCTTGGTAATTAATAATATTGACACTTTGAAATAGCGTTGTGTGGTATGAACAATCTTAACCCTCACATCTCGACGTTTCCGCCGTTAAGGTTGGGGTGTGACACACTTGAACCTTCGTCATGTGCCGCATGCCGCATAGACTCATGTATGTTTGATGTTTCACCATATTTTGCTAAATAAACATCAAACATTTGGCCTAAATGTGTGTTAAAATTATTTTTTGCACTTTGAGCATAATATGAGTTTTCTTCTTCTAAATCCAAATTAAAAGTAATTTTATCAAGTAAAGTTTCAACCCCCGACGTATTTAAACAAGGGTTTAAGGCAGCGGCACATGTAATAACCGGAGACATTTATTTAAAATATTTTTTAAGTTTTTCTTTCATTTGTGGTATCATATCCGAATAAGGTCTACCCCTACGCGACAACTCATTTAATTTTGAAGTCATTAAGTAAATTTGGTGAAGTACTAATGGAGTTGTTGGATAATAAACTCCAGAAAGACAAATAGTTGCGGTTTTAAAAACATTAAGCATTTTGGTTATTTCTTCAATAATAGCCCAACCCGATGAATGGTAAGTCGAAGCCTTTCCACGATTTATCAAAGTATTATGAAAGGCTATTAAACTTTCTTTTTGGTCAATAGCCTTTTCAAACATGTTACAAGTCGAATTCCATCTTGTAGGTTCGTCCCAATTCGGACCTAAACATTTAGAATTTGCGTATTTACAAAACTTGCGATACCTACTATATCTTTGGTTACTGCTAAAAATATCACGTAACATTCTTTTAAAACTATCTTTTACCGTTTCAATAGTTTTTAAACCGTCTTGAACGGCTAAGTTTATGATGTGCGCAACACATCGACTATGAAAAAACACATCGTCACAAATTGGTTTATATTTTAATTTTAGATGTTCTATCGCAAGCGGATTATTTGACGCGTTATCAAAAGATATAGAAAATATTTTGTTTTCTAATTTATGCGTTTTAATAACTTTATCAATAAGATAAAAAATGTTTTGCCCGGTGTGAGGATAATCAAACAATTCAAACACAATCGTACGTTTCATCATTTGCCACAAACCGGGTTCAACCCAATGGGCGGTGACACAAATGTACGAGTCCGGTGAACCGTACGAAATCGACCAAACGTCACTAGTTAAGTTAACACCGGTTTGTAAATTTTCAAAATAAGATATTAATTCATTTTTAGCTTTTTTCCATATTTTTAAGCAATCTCTTCTAAGTGTAGCACGGTTTACATGTGAGTATCGCGGTTGGAGAGTTCGTTGAATTAGCCAAGTCAAACGTTCATTATCGAAATTTTTGAATGGCAAGCTTTTTTGAATTACAAAATGTGCCATTTGCTCACGAACAACATCAACGTCATAAGCCCAAACATTCCCTTCGCTTGTCATCGAAGCTTGACCTTGAGACGGTTCACCTTTCAAAGCCTTACAATATTTATTCGCAATGTGGTTTTTTAAAGTTGTATTTGCATCTTTTTTGAAAAACTTATGACAATACTTGCAACGAGCTTTGTTTGGACCGCTAGCCATTTGACATAAATCGTAATTACACCATATTTCGGGGTTCCTATTCGTAGGAAGGATTGCGACCACCACGTTGCTTGAAGACGCATCACAACCAATGGATGATTGAGCACTTGATGAAGCCATTTTGAAATGAACGAGAGTATTGAGAGTTTTTTTTTAATTGAACGAAAGTATTGGGCGTATTTGAGAATAGAGGGCGTTTTTTTGAGAGTAGAGAGCGTTTTAAGTTGTTGTGGTTCAACCAAAACATCCAATACATATTTATACTAGTTTAATGGGGGTAAAATGGTAAAAAAAAACACCAAAAAAGGTCAAAACGGCTATATAACGGCTACTTTTTTGAAATCCGGTTTGAAAACCGGTTTGGGCACCGGTTTGGGAACCGGTTTGGAATCGGACCGGTTTGAAACCGGTTTCCACATACGAAACCTCCAATCGGTGTAGGAACCGGCGGTTCGGATCGGTTCGGGACCGGTTTGGGCCAAACCGGTTTGGGCCAGAAACCGGTTCCGGTTTTTTCGGCCAAACCGGTTCCCGAACCGGTTTTTTTGGCCACCTCTAGCATTAACCCCATGTATTACACGAGTTAAATAAGAAAAAATAGTAAATATTTATTAATGAAAAGTTGGAAACTGTAAAACAATAAAAGTACTTTGATTAGCTGATAAAATACTTTTACTATTTTAGAAACTTTTGTTTCAAAAAATTATTGCTTTGAAAACAACCTGTTTTTTAACCAATACCTCACTGTTTAAAAACCAGGTTTGTTTTGTAAACAACCTAAGTTTTTAAGATTTTATTTAAGATTTTTATGATAACCATTTTTCTTTTTTTAATGTAGTCAAAGGAAAGACAAAAGACCATTATTCAAGTTTATAAGTTCTTTTAAATGTATAGATGAACTACCAACTTGTGTTTATAGGAATAGTTATTTCAAAAGTTCTCACCTATCAATTGAATCATTGTTAAAACACAAAGATGTTTGATTCAAGTAGAAGGATATATGCTTGTCTTTGCAAGGTCATCATTTACAAGGAATGACATTTAAATATTTATGTGTATGCATGGGTCAAAATGATAAAGTTCTTTTATAAAAATATAGGTTTATACCAAGAGCAAGATTGGACTCTACAACTTAACTGTATTCATCGATGCTAATCGATGGATTGAGTAGTGTTATATTCTATAAGCTTTGGAACTACTGATATTTATTAATGAGTTATTATTTCTATTCTTATACCCATGACTTTTAATTGTAGGTTGTTTACAACTTAAATTCATTAACCAAGCTGGTAAAACAAAGCAGAATGAGCATGATTATCAACAGTTCATATAACAGAAATAACCAGTCGAAAAGACCATCAATGAAGGTCTTGCAAGGTATTGCTCTTTTACGAATTTAAGTCCATATAAATGTGTTTTAGATATAAATGTTTCTTATTTTTTTTCTCAAACGAACACAATGGATATTTTCACCTTTTTAGGGAGGTGTCGATGCTTTTGATTATTATAAATCTGAGATAAAGAAACTATCAGAAGATGTAAGTACTATTATACTAAAAGCACATGCTCTCTCTAACTATACAATTTTGATTAGCTCTACATTTTTTTTTGGCATATTAATAAACTTAAAATGTGTAAAATCAAGTACACATTAAAAGCAACCGGTTTTACAAGTTTTTTTTTGGTTGATAATTTAGTAAGTTTTTTTGTTATTATATTGAAAGACTTGAACAGTGGACGGGCATACTAATTTAGCCTATGTAATATATATTATTAAGTTTTAAAGAAGACAGTTCCTTCTAGTTGTATGTTTTGCCATGACCATAAATAAAAGTCAAGGTCAATTGCTTTGCCGGGTAGGTTTGTACCTAAAGCAACCAGTGTTTATACATGGTCAACTATATGTGATGTTATCCAGAGTTAAAAGCAGAGATGGATTAAAGCTCTTGATACTTGATAAAGACGGTAAAATTACAAACAAAACCACAAATGTTGTGTATAAAGAAGTATTTTCAGATTTGTGAATTCTAATTGTAGTTTTATTATTTATCTTTGTATGCAATTAACATTCTTCATTTATCTCACTTTTGTACAACTTTATATTTTTCTTTCAACTTTGATTTTGATATTGCTAATATGATATTTTGTGTTATTCTACCCATGTATTTACACGAGTCTATAACCTAGTTTTTATATAAAACTTTTATTTTTTGAAAAGATTGATTTTAAAATATTTCATAATTTAAAAAAATCCATTGTTTTAGTAAAAATTCATAGTTTTAAACAATTTTGATTTTGGAAAAGTATATTTTTTAGTCAAAATACTAAGTTTTAATTTAATGAACAAATGTATTTAAAAATTAATGAATAAAAAAGGACTTTGATTTATCATATAGAAAGAGAAACAGAAAAATTTAAAAATTAGTTATTTGACTTTTTAAAATAAAATAAATAGTATGGGCGGAAAAATTAAGATGAGATAACTTGTGGGAATGACATGAATGATTATTAGGTTAGATCTTTGAGCATAGTCAACCTTCTCTGTTGCATAATCTTCTGATTAGTGCTCTATAAACCGACATATTGACAGTTATACCCTCTGATAAAACTCATCAGGTAACTTCACCAACATCTCTTGATTGTTTTGGTTGCAGTAGAGTTACACGAGCACGAATACGCTCAAAAGTTGAGTGTTGCAAAACCCATGAATCAATCTAGTAAGTTAATGAATCAGGTTTCGGTCCAGCATTCAACATTGAACCTCTAACTTTCAAAGCAGATTTCGTATCAAAAGACTAGAAACAAAGACGATGTCAATGTATTATAATTTATAAGTAAAAAGATTAGGTGAAACTCCATTACACTCAACAGTTCTACTTTCACCACATCAAAAGACTAGAAACAAAGCATGAATCAAGACATTATAGATATGCAGATTACGTTTAAACTGTCTCAACCTTTATCATTTTCTTATTAAACTTCCACAATGTATCAGTTAACCTCTCTTTAACCAACAAGTTCAATAGAACAGCACAAGACTCCAAAAAAGCAAATGTGGCTGTAAACCATGGACCCTCGTATGCCTGAAAACTTGCGTCCCAAGTCATCTTTACATTTGCGTAGAATATCACTAACCAGCTCAAAATATGAGAACTCAAAACTTGGCGTCGCTGTAAGACACCACTCGCCTAAGCACATAATAATCGTGGCTGAAAGATTAAACATCTCTCAGAGAAATTTCTTCAAACAGTTGGTTCTATAAACCGCCAATATGACTCTCCAGATAAACGGTTTAGACAATTGTAAGTCGATTCTATGTTACATACTAAATCATTTTATTCAAATGTATCAAACTTGAAAAATTTATGGATTTACGTGGTTAGAGACCTAAAACCAAACACCATAACATCACAAACATATAAACATGCAACTTAAATATATAAATACAAGTCATCATACAGTTTTCTTGAAATTATCATGAAAAAATAACCAAAAAGAAAACAAAGGACCAAACATATAGAAAATGCATAAACATGGGTAGCAAGAATACCCCCTCAGTTCATCAAGTATTAACTCTAGTCGGATGCAAGCAGTAACTGCATCGACAACACAACCACCAGACATGAAATCAAACTCCATATTATTTTGCAACACCTCTTTACTCTTCCTCATTCTCAGTTTCACTCCAACACCTATGCAGAGTTGACCGTGGTGACCCACAACAACTTCCTCCACCTACAAAACCATAGTAAACCATCAAGCCGCCTCCTTCACCCAAAACTTCAAACTTTGCTTCTTCAACACCATACCCTTTCGCTTTCAAATTATTATCATCCAACTTGAGATCTTTCATTTCATTCCCGTTCACATGCAAGGCCAAAGAGAACTCAATGGGCTGAAAGCAAGCTTTCCAAAGTGGCTATCGAGGACCATTACTTCTTCAGTAAAGCTACGGTGAGGGAATACTTGAGCACCAGGAAATATAAAGCTTCCATGAGTATATCTTACAGATTTCACAGTAAGAGACAGTTCACCAGATAACTCGAGTATAGGTGGGATCGAGAGGAGTAGCTTAGTCGTGCCACATGTTTTGATGATGATTTTATACGGGTACACAAAGAAACTGGATTCAGAGAGAACATAAGAATCCAGTAAATCATTTGACAGTGAAGAAACAATGGTGCATTCGGCCGCTACCAGAAATTCATCTAGTATCAGAATAATACAGCACATAATATGACAGCAAGCTATTCCATATCATAATGTATGTGAGCATACAAAAGCATTAATTATTACAATGCGGTACAAGAAAATTTGATATTTATATTTCAAAAATATACAAGTCAAATTTGCAAACGATTTTCTCTTTCAACACGAGTATTTGGTCGTTCAACATAAAAATTCCACAAAAAAGGTATTTTGAAACGCAAACAATTAGCATCATCGATCGCCATTGAATCATCCACAAAGAGAATCATCTACAACAACAATCAAATCAATGTGAAAAGAAATAAAAACTTACGGATGAAAAACTAATGAAAAGAATGAGAGATTCGCAATAAGATAGCCTCAAGTGGAACAAAAGGCTGAAACAAACAATAAAAAACAACTGTTACAAATGCATAAAACATATGATGATCACCAGAATCAAAAGAAAGAACAAAGAACATACAGATTGATTTGCTTGTGCTATGAACCAGATCTGCTTGTGCTATGGCATACGGTAGTGGTTGTCTGGCATTCGTCCGGAATCATCTTCCTTTGCGGGAGAAGATGACCGGAAAAAGCAGATAGATGAACTTTCGAGGAAGACAAGAACGACAGTGTTACGTGGGTGGTATGGTGCTGGTGGTGACGATGGTAAAGGTGGTGCTGGTGATAGTAGTTGAAGGTGGTGTTGATGGTTCAAGGTGGTGTTGAAGGGGGGTATTTTTGCATTTCACACGCACTTAACAGCAAAATTAACGTTCATCTATTTCAGGGACCATTGTTGTTACGTTTGTGCTAAGTTTTGAACCAACCTTGTAATTTTAAAGAGTTAAGAATCAAAAGTGAAATCAGGTCTAACCACAAGACCACCCGTGTAATTAAGTCAAAATGAAACTATCGCAAACCTATACATTGTGGTATGGCATTGATAGTATTCGGAACTTTAAGTAAAATAACGATGTCGTAAAAAAATCGTGTCAAAACATTGATAAAAATAAGCACATTGTCAACCGATAAAAACGTCAATAAAAATAAACACGCACAAATTTGGATTTTATAATATCAATTTTGGATTGTATGTTATGCTTTGATAACTTATACATTATGATGCACAACTTCATTTTGAATGAAATTTACATCGAAACGTATATAAAATTAAGCAAGTTTGAACGTCATATTCAAAACTTTTATAAAACACTGAATAAAAAAAGTTGTAAGAAGAAAAAAAAATGTTAAATGTGTCAAAATAAATTAAATAAAGAAGTACAGGGTATAAAGTATGTCATTAGCTACATCCAAGGGGCTAAAAAGTAGTTTAAGAGCATCCTAATAGGAGTGTTTTTTATTGTTTTTAAGGAGAGAGATGATAAGTTGAATGAGAGAGTGTGTGAGGTGGATGAGAGAAAATGAGCGGCAGTTCTTGTCAACAACGACGGATAGATGTCAATGTGAGTGAGAGGGAGGAGAGATCAGAGAGAAGATAGTTTATTGGTTGATTTTTTTAATCAGACCCTGGATTGGTACACCGTTGAATTTTCATTCAACATCAGTAACAACTGTAAACGACCGTTTACACATAGTAAACTGCAGTTTGCAGACTAAATGACAGTTTACACATAGTAAACTTCAGTTGATAGTATTCTGATGAAAATGACATTGATGGAACACTGCTTTTGTTGAATTAAAGTAAACTGCAGTTTATACACGTAAATTGTTGTTTATCATCTCCTTAACAATATTTGTTTATCATTGTATTAAATATTCTTTTTAATTGTATTAATAATAAATATAGTTTACTCACATTTTTTGATATATGAAATAAAGTAAATTGTTGTTTACTCCCTTTTTTTTTGCTATAAACCAACATGTAACTAAAAAAGAATGATAAAGTCATAATATCATCCAACATGATGATAAAGTTATAAAACTAAAACAAATCATTCAACATAATGATAAAGTCATAAAACCATCCAACATAATGATAAAATCATATAACTGAAATAAATCATTCAACATAATGATAAAGTTAGAAAAACCATCCAACATGATAAAATAAAATAGCAGTTTATTCAAAATTAATATTGTCTACTAATAAGGATCTTGAGGATGGTCCTGTTGTGGACGCCACTGCATTATGATGGAAGAGGTATGACCGGGCCTCCCATACTCTGATGTTGGTCATACATCCACTGATTCCATTGATCCTTGCAATTAAGTTGAACTTTATGTTTGTTGCTGAAGGTGAGGTTTTGATGAGAGTTATTGCATGTTTCCGTCTTCTTTTCTTTATACATCTCGATAATTTATAAGGTAAAAGTGAAATTGGGGATCTAGAATTTCTTGATTAATAGGTAGAGGTGATACTAATATGATTTGGAGCTTATACTATCTGAACACATGGATATCCTTTAGGCTTCTATGAATGTCGTACTCATTATTGCTTTAAAGTTTGATAAGCTACTGATGTTTAAAGAGCTGTTGTTGTCAAGATCGAAAGAACAATTTATGAGTTGAAAAAAAGGGATTACAGCAGATGACATGTAATTTTTCAATCCTTTCATTTAATTTTCTGAATAAGATTGAATTTTGATGAAGAATGATTCAGTTGAAGATACATTTAGTATGGAACCATACAAACAGAAACATTAATTGGTGGAAAAAAGGACATGAACAAAAAAGAAAACCATGTTGTTTATCATCCGTTTAAAGATTTCACCTCTTTCTTCACTTCTGAATCAACCGGGTTAAAAGACTGCAGTAATTTCTGTTCTCTCGGTTACCCAAAAAAAGTTAATCAGTTAGTAACTATTCATGAATACATACATCTGAGAAGCTTGACCCAAAAAAGTTATAATTGGCAGAAATTTTACCCAAATGACTTAGTATTGCGTATGGGACTTGAATCAGAACGAATAAATAAGTTTAATAATAGATGAAACAGTTTTGACCCATTTCTGGACAAATGGGTCAATATGTGTAGCGAAAATAGTTTGAATGTGTCAAGTGAGTCAAACAGGTCAAAAGTCACGTCATGTTTATTCAAAACGCATAATGTTTCTTCAATTAAAAATTAGATTATAGTTTTGTTATGATTCGTGTCAACATGATTCCCCATATCATTAATATCTGCAGTTTTCGAAACCAGTCAAAACGAATTGGATTGATTAGACATTATTTTTATCACTGTATTAAACTTTGATGTTAATAAACTTTTGTTCTCAAATCAGTTGATGTTTAGATAACCAATTCTTTGCATTATTTGTTGGAAGGTAGGCTACATTTACTTTTGATTTTGATCATAACTAGTTGATGACATCTGTGTTTACCAAAGTGATACTTACATTCTATTGTTCAGGAAAAGTCAATGTGTGCAGTTCATTTAAATTACAGATATTCTACGTGTAGTGTTTGAGTAACAAATTGGATATTTCCATTTAGAGACTTGCTTTGATTTGAGTTCTTTTGTAGGTTCATTTATGTACCAATGAGTGCTACAGGTTCCATATTGTTAATGCAAATGCCATTTATTAACAGGTGAGATTGCAATTTGTAATTTTTGGTTAACGTGTCACGTTATCTAATTGTTGATACTGTTGTGCCTAACAAATGGTTTAACAAGAAGGAATTTTATGGGAATATCATTGAAGCTCTAATGACAGTCAAAAAATTCATCTTATTTGGTGACATCATTTGTTGAGTCAAGTTTGGGCAATAGTGTGGCTGAACACAAAGTATGTGATAATAAATGTGATATGACAATAATGAGCACAACTCATTCTTGCTTTCTTGCCAATTTTTTGTGTGAGTTGTTTACGATTGATTAATTTCTTTATGTGTTTTTGATCTGGCAGACGTAGATCTGAGGAAGAGAAGAAGAAGATGCGATAGTGATGATTGTAGGAGGCAATGACATTCGGCAGAGGGTTTTCAAACTAGTTGAATTAAAAAGAAATGTAAATATTATATTCATCTGGTTCTGAAGAGAAATCCTTTGAAACATCTGTTGAATATTCTCCTCATCTGCTCTACCATGTCCTCGCCCACGCGCACGACGACCTGCCTGACCTTGGTAAAGACCATGCTCCTCCTGAAAGATGTGATTGTCAAATTGCTCATCCTCGACGTCATCCTGTGGTGGCAAGACCGACATCTGATCACCATGTTTGTAACCTCCACCCATAGCCCTCAAATTCTCTAATCATACCCGTCCGATCTAGGTTATCATGATCAACAAACCCAGACTCCAAATTAGGCTCGGACATGATGGACAGGTTCCCAGGAGTCAGGACATCTAAGGCTCGAGCCAAGCGCGTCACATTTGTACCTTCGCATATATGCCTAGTCTTCTTGGCACCCGTGCAGGTTGTGAAATAATCGGCAAGAATATAGGCTAGGTTGCACGGTCTCCTTGGTATCAAACAGTAGAGCAGGAACAAGTCCTTTTGAGTCACTCCCGCACTAGTCATCTTATGCCCAGCTATACTATGCGCAATAACTCGATGGAGGTATCTATGTAATGGGTCTTTCAATGAAGTGGTTTTCGTTTTGTTATAGGCCTTGTACCCACCCTCACCAATCTCTTGCCAGAACCCCTCTTTAGTCACACCTGGAGGAAATGTAATAAAGACACGCAAAACATCCAGATGTCTAGTCTCCTCATCTGTGTATAGCCCCATCAAAACACCAAAGCCGGCAAGAGAACAATTCCTTGCTTTTCCGCCAAGCATGAATGTGATAGTATGCTCGTAACTACAATCCAAAACACAAAATAAAATGATATATATAGAAAAACTTCAAACAAAGCTCATGGTACTGTTTGCCTTGGATATCAAAAAACCTATCCCAATGTCTTATCATCATTGAATGAGCACGTCTAAACTCACCAACCTCCTGTAACACACTATAAGATATTGTGCGCGAGCATTCAAATTCTTTACATAGTAATTTCTTCAGCTTCTTGCCAGGTTCCGACCACCGGGTAAACTGAAGCCATGGATGATTCTCTACATCTACCACCAAGTCATCATCGGAAGACGAATCCGATGACCTAGTTAAACGCTTTACACGGCGGTGGCTGGTAGATGCCATAATATCTATAAAGAATGTTAAATACATAAACTAGAGTTAAAACATATATATATATATATATATATATATATATATATATATATATATATATATATATATATATATATATATATATTCTTATTATGAATAAAATTTTTGAGTGTATATAACTAATAGATTATCAATTAAATATAAAAGTTATTACATATGAATATAGATTTAATGAAACATATAATGTTTCACAAACATGTAACATATCAAGTCGATGCTATCTAAATATTCATAAAATGTATATATATATATATATATATATATATATATATATATATATATATATATTTATATACTAAAATAAAGAAAAACACTAACTTTAATCATAAAACATACACAAACACATATTATTAAAAAAACACAAGGTTAAATAAATACATACTAACCTTGTAGATGTTGAAATATCCTTCAAACAAGATCAAAATCCACTTAAAACCTCGAAATGAACTGAAAATAAAAGTAGGCTTCCACTTGGATAAAAAAAAAGATCATGAGAGGTTAGGGATAGCTGCAATCGGTCTTTATTTGAAGTTGTAATGTAAACGGTCGTTTACATTGATAAACTACAGTTTACTGTTCGTAACTAATGTGTTGTCATATAGATAACTGAGAAATTAAATGACAAGGACCAATGAAGGTAAACGGCCGTTTACTTATGTAAACTGCAGTTTACTAAGTTGGAATAAATAACTCAAAATCCCAAAAAACACAAATTCTCAAGAACTAACCAGGAGTGATTCTTCAAATTTGAAAACATCTCACAAACGCAATTCTGTTAAGGTAAATTAATGATTGTAAACAGATTTTGAATATACCCAACTGTAACTAAGCTATAAAAGTTCAAATCAACAATTTATTACAGTAGGAACATAGCTTTTTTATGAAGTAAACCACAATAATTTCATCAATTTTGAGCGTACACGATTGAAATTAGGTGACAAAGTGCTCGAAATCAACAACTCAAACCTCATAAAAGCAATTAGCATCAACTAAATCAATAATTTCTATTCAATTATGATCCACCCAATTGCAATTAAAAGAACAATACAATCAATCCCACTGGTACCTAATCGAAGCTACCGCACCGAAAGTACATTCAAGTTGCAAAAAGACAAATTACACTTGTGTCTCTCGCGATGAAGATGATAACCGAAAGTACGAAGGTCCCATTAGTACCTCAATGGAACTCTCTTCTGTTACCACCTCCACCATAGCAGAGGTTGATTTCCCATTTCCCATGTAGATTAATAATAATAGAGTAATAATATGCTAATTGTATGTATATATAATATAATGCAACTAGATAAAATGTTAACAAGTCTCAGGTTCAAACACAATTTAAAGGGGTCTTTCTGTAATGGTAGGTTTTCTTATTGACGGTGTTTTTGGATGAGTCAAGCCTAGAACGTCAAAATCAGTATAGACACTTGACATCCCGTCTTACGAAGACTCACTCGATTATTAAGGGTAGTTCCAAACTTCTTTCAAATAAGAATAAGATGTCAATAACTATGGTTACTTTCCGATGGTTCCTGCCATCGTAAATAACTTCCATTTTATTACGAAACTGCTGTCGACTTATCTTAATCTGGATTTGTCTTGATCAATGACAGATATATGTGTATGTGGTATGTTCATTATACAACCAAATTTAATTAGAAATTCATAAGAGTCGTAGAAACACTTGTATGTTTTTTATTTCAATATGAGGCTTTACACGGTTATGTAACCATCTGCACCACTCTTTTTCTAACTCCAATATTAACACCAATAATTTTATAGAAAGTTGTGAGAAGCATGTAAATGTATGTACCTATTGTTTTAATTGTGATACACTAGGCGGTTATGTAACAACATAACCACCTCTCTTTATCTATCCTAATGCTTATCAATTATCACAGCTCTCTACTTAAAACTAGTTTAATGATGAATTAATTCACACATATAAGAGTAGGATACTTTCACAAAGTGATATTTGCATATGAAACGTACGAAGGTTCCAGGATAAGGCTCATGCATTTTAAGGTAGAGCGTATGTGTGTTAAATTACTAGTGATTTTAGGCATAATGTTTTAATGTATTGGATACTCCATTATAATTCATATAGTTCTTTCACATTTTAGTCTCAGTCAATTTGGACATATCATTGTAATGTTGCATGTATTATCGTACATTGGTTATTTGATTTTTAGAAAAACTTCATTTTTTAAAAATAAATATAGTAATATTATACTTAAAATAAAAGAAAAAATTCCTTGAATGATATGTTCTTTGAAGAAAAAATATCAAGTATATAAAATTACGAGTTCAAAAATCAATAAAACTAAAATTCAAAAAATAAAAACTACATTTGCTTACGATTCCTTAGTTCCCATTTTAATATGTTGCGAAATACATAAAATGACAGATGTTACAAAACTGAAAAAGAAATCAAAAGATACAGTTGATGATTGAAGCAAATGAGAAAAAAAAAACAGAAGAAATCCAAAGTTATGGCAATGATATCAAAAGATACAAAAGTACAGAGAACAAAAAAAAAAAGAGAACTTTCTGAAGGTTATGCATGATATATCCCAAAATAATCCACATACAATGCAGCAACTCTTGAGCAAATAATAGTTACAAATTAATTATAAATAATGCCATCTAATATGAAAGATTTCCTAAGCTTCACTTAGAAACAGCCAATATCACCTCCTAAGATCAAAGTTTCACTTGCAAACATGATCAATATCACTCAATTTGTAAAGATTGCTGAAACTACAATTTGAACATTTCAAGATTCTAACCCCCAGTTACAACAACTTGTGTCAATTATGATTCTAAAAAACATCATGAAGAATGAAATTCTGGTTATTTACAGCATAAGATGCACATGTTTTCCTACTGAAGCCGGATGCCTCTGTTTGGATCCTGCTAGCTTCCCATTTTTCGTCTCGTACTCGTACTTAAGCTCCTCCAAACGCGTTGATACCTGAAAACAGGATTAATATAGGAATGCTTTGTAAACACAAGTAACAGAAAGCCATTGACAACAAATCAAACTTTGAGGAATATATGGTCACCACACAAAATTCGAAGTTGAATAGAGTGCTTAACAAACAACACTTATCACTTAGCCATGTTTGCGTATACCTCATACATGTGCGTTTAAACTATTAGAGGGAATATATTAGTCATGGTTGTGTAGTATAATTGATACCAGATTTGAAAAACAGAACAAAAACACAGCAATAGTTTTGGAACTCCTTCTCCAATTAATTGATAGGAAAAAACTTACATCCATCAAAGAAAAACCTACCTATATTTATAGCTAACTAACCTTGTCCATCAAGTTAATCAACTCCTACAAATTAGGCTTTATCTCATATCCTTTTGAGATAAACTTTAAATCACCAAGACTTATCTCAAATCCATTGGAGATAAAGTTTCAAACTACCTTGACTTATCCCTTTATTTAATTAGATAATAAGTTTAAAATAAACTACAAAATAGACCCTAAACTTTGTTTAATGTCAAGATTGGTCCAACAATCACCCCCCCAATCTTGACCTTGAGTCTTCTGTTATTTTCCAGTATCTTCAATCATCTTCACCCCCAGAATTTCTCTCATCTCTGTAAATTTAATCTTCGGTAGAGCTTTGGTGAGGATATCAGCTCGTTGTTGATCCCCGTTGATGTGTTCAACCTTGATCTGATCTTTCTCAACACATTCACGTATGAAAAAATAGCGAGTATCAATGTGTTTGCTTCTCCCGAAGAACACAGGATGTTTCATTAGGTCAATTGCAGATTTGTTGTCAACTTTAATTACCACCAGCTCCTTTTCCCTTCCCGTAATTTCAGCTAACAATCCCCTTAACCAAATCGCTTGGCAGGCTGCTGAAGTTGCAGCCATAAACTCCGATTCGCAGGAGGATAAAGCCACTGTTGGCTGTTTTTGAGAGCTCCAAGTGATAGGTCCATCAGCAAAGTAGAACAATAGACCTGTAGTTCCTTTTCCATCATCCAGATCAATAGAATGACTGCTGTCACTAAATCCCAACAGCTTATCACTTCCATTCCTTCTATAGCAAATTCCCAGATCTGTAGTCCCTTTCACATATCTCAGAATCTGTTTTACAGCTTGTGAGTGAGTAGTTTTAGGCTCTTGCATGTACCTGCTTACATATCCAACCGAGTATGCAAGATCTGGTCGCGTATGTGTTAAGTACCGCAGACACCCAATTATTTTTCTGTACTCAGTTGCATCCACACTTCTGCTGCCATCATCTTTTCTCAATTTCAGCCCTGGTTCCATTGGGAATTTGGTGAAATTGCACTCCCACATTCCAACTTGCTTTAAGATCTTTTTAGCATATCCCGACTGCTTGATCTTGATGCCATCTTTGCTTTGCATAACCTCAAGTCCAAGATAATAAGAAAGTTGACCCAAGTCACTCATTTCGAACTTATCTTCCATCTGTTTTTTAAATTGCAGAATTTTTTCGAGGCTGTTTCCGGTTACTATCATGTCATCCACATAGATTCCCATTAAGAGAGATCCTCCGTGAGTTCTTCTTGTATACACGGCTTGTTCAAGCATGCATCGTTTGAACCCAAACTCTTTTAAAACCGCATCTAACTTTGTATTCCAAGCTCGTGGAGCTTGTTTCAATCCGTAAAGAGCTTTTTTCAGTTTATACACCTTTTGTTCCTTCCCTTTCTTGACAAAACCTTCAGGCTGAGTTACAAATACCACCTCTTTGAGATCCCCATGTAAAAAGGCTGTTTTGACATCTAGATGATGTACATGCCACCCTCTTTGAGCTGCTAATGCCAGAATGAGTCTAACAGTCTCAATTCTGGCTACGGGTGCAAACACCTCGTCGTAATCTACTCCATGTTGTTGGATGTAACCTTTTGCAACTAACCGGGCTTTATAACGCGTAAGCACACCATTGGCATCTCTTTTGCTTTTATATAGCCATTTTAAACCAATTGGCTGATGTCCAGGGGGTAGATCCGTTAACTCCCAGGTGTTGTTTTTCTCAATGGAAGCAATTTCACTTTCCATTGCTTGCTCCCATTCTTTATGACCTGTGGCCTCTTTGAATTTTGTTGGATCTCCTTCGGTAAGAAGTAGATCATAGACCTCATTTAAATTCTTCCAGCCTTGAGGTGGTGTATCATCGTAGGTTTCTTCTTCAGCCAAAGATGGGTCTGCTGGGTCATCTTTATCCGTAGGCAACCGAGGTAACATAGGTCCTCGATTTGTAAAAGTGGCTTCTGGGCTGCTAGAAACAGAATGTAGAGGATTTTTATCACCAGATGGCTCTGCTGAAAAGTTTTCATGATCTATATGAGGAAGGTCTTGCTGCGATGGGCCTGTTTGATCTAAGCTTTGTGGGCTGTTTAGATCCGCAGGCTCAGGTTCTTTATGATATTCCTCTGGATCAGTTCTGAATGGATTTATTTGGATCACAAAATCAGCATCTTTGTCACTAGAATTATCGAAGTACTCTTGCCAGTCCCATTTTCTATTTTCATCAAATTTTACATCTCGACTGATGACTATCCTTCCTTCTTTGACATCATACATTCGATAGGCCTTTGAACCTGCTTCGATTCCTAGATGTACCATTGGTAAGCTTCTATTGTCTAGTTTCTTTAGCTGGTTTGAAGGCACTCTCACATAACCAACGCATCCAAATACACGTAGATGATCCATCCTTGGTTTTCTTCCTTTTAGAGCTTCATATGGGGTCTGATCAGTCAAGCTTTTCGTGGGCAGCCTGTTCAGCACATAAACTGAGTGCCTGACAGCTTCAGCCCACAGGTTTTGTGGCATACTCATCGCGTTGAGGATGCTTCTTGTTGTGCTCAGTACCGTACGATTTCGCCTCTCAACTATTCCATTTTGTTGAGGGGTGTAGGGTGCGGTCAACTGTCTTGTAATACCTGCCTGCTCACAAAACAAATTAAATTCCCGGGAGGTAAATTCTCCTCCCCGATCAGTCCTGAGAACCTTTATTTTTCCTCCATATTGATTTTCGGCAGAGGCTTTGAACCTTTTGAATTGTTCAAAGGTTTCATCCTTTGTTTTTAACATGAAAACCCACATAAACCTACTGTAGTCATCAACAAGAAGTAAAATATACCTGTTTCCAGCTGGTGTAGGTGGAGATATTGGGCCACACAGGTCTGCATACACCTGGTCCAGTGGTTTTTCTGCTCTGAAAACAGTTTGATCAGGAAAGCTTTGTCGTGTATGTTTACCAGCTAGGCATGCCTCACACATTTGGGTAGGATGGTTTATTGCTGGTACCCCAAGAACCAACCTTTTTGTGCCAATTCGTGTAATGGTGTCGAAGTTCACATGACCTAAACGAGCGTGCCATATCCATGCCTGATCTTCTACTTTTGAGTGCAGACAAACAGGTGAGCCAATTTTTAAAGTGATCTTGTACAACCGATTTGGTGATCGTTGTGCCTTTATTAATAAACTTCCATCGGGCTCATACATCCATAAGAATTCCTGTTTCATTAGGATCTCACACCCCCCTTCGGTGAGTTGCCCAAGACTGATGATGTTGCTTTTCAAGAATGGAATGTAGTACACATCCGTCAAGAGACGATGTTCTCCATTCTTGCATTCCAGCAGAATTGAGCCTCTTCCTTCAATGTCAACACATGATCCGTCCCCAAATCTCACCTTGCCTCCTACCTTTGTGTCAAGTTTCGAAAACAACCCTTTATTTCCCGTCATGTGATTAGATGCCCCGTTATCTAAGTACCACGCGAATTGTTCATCTTGATTAGACACATATTTGGCTGGATACACCTTTTCCTCAGTGAGATAGATCAGCTCCTTTTGATCTTGAAAAGCAACTGTCATTAAGAGTGCAGGCTTGTCAACATTAGCCTGTGGTTGGTTACCTTCTTCCTTTTTCCTTGTCGGGCAATCTGCAGAGAAGTGCCCTAAAGCATCACATCTGAAACATTGTAATTGTGAGCGATCCTTCTTCTGGTTTGATGAGCCTTGAGTTCCACTTTGTGCAGCTTGACCTCGGCCAACTCCACGCCCTCGGCCTCCAAATCTTCCACGACCACGACCTCGGCCTCGGGTTTCAGTGTTGCCCCCTCGACCTCGGCCATAGCCCTTTTCAAGTCTCCTCTTTGCCTCCCAATCCTCATATGAAAGCAGCAATTGGTTTTGATTGTTGCTTGATCCTTTTGACTTCAAACAGGCCCTTTCTTCATAGGCCTTCAGTCGCCCGACAACCTCCTGAAACTTCACAGTTTTAAGGTTCACCAACTGTTCGATTGTAGCCACCATATTCAGGAAATTTTCAGGCATGCTTGTTAGTAATTTCCTGACCAAAGTTGATTCATCAATGACCGATCCAAGTGTGGCTGATTTAGAGGCAATCCCAGAAAGCTTTGCCACAAAATCATCCACTGTTTCGCTTTCCTTCATCTTGATTGTATCGAACTCGGTCTTCAATGATTGCAACCGGGCCTCCATGACTCGTTCAGCTCCAAGATGGCGAGTTTTTATCGAATCCCAGATTGCTTTGGCAGTGTCACAACTTGCAATTTGTAGAATCAGATCTTCAGGGAGTGCTTGATACAGGTATGCGATTGCCGAGTTGTCCTTCTTTGAATCGACATTGGATCCTGGTTCGATCGCCTCCCATATTCCTTGAGCCTTGAAAATCGCTTTAATTTTAAGAGACCAGATTTGGTAATTGGTTGCTGTTAGAATCGGGCACTGAAATTGAAGATTCAGCTTCTCATTCTGGTTCACATTTTGCTGCACAACTTCCCCCATCGTTTTAAGCTTTGATCTCCTCTTGTATTGCTGCCCTGTTTTCAGATCTGGTGATTGATCCAGACCTTCGAATCAACTGCCCAAGTCTCTTTTAAACACAGCTCTGATACCAATTGTAGTATAATTGATACCAGATTTGAAAAACAGAACAAAAACACAGCAATAGTTTTGGAACTCCTTCTCCAATTAATTGATAGGAAAAAACTTACATCCATCAAAGAAAAACCTACCTATATTTATAGCTAACTAACCTTGTCCATCAAGTTAATCAACTCCTACAAATTAGGCTTTATCTCATATCCTTTTGAGATAAACTTTAAATCACCAAGACTTATCTCAAATCCATTGGAGATAAAGTTTCAAACTACCTTGACTTATCCCTTTATTTAATTAGATAATAAGTTTAAAATAAACTACAAAATAGACCCTAAACTTTGTTTAATGTCAAGATTGGTCCAACAGGTTGTTGTAATAATCCTTACCATAATTAGGAGATATGATTTGATTAGGTTTCCGATGTCATTATCCTCATTGTACTCCTATATATAGTTGATCAATAATACCCAATACCTTACGGGGTTTTCATTATTCTATACTAGCATTTCACTTAACAAATAGTTTTATGGATGTGCCTTGATAATCAACCACTTGTCAAAAGTAGACCCAATAACCACCACGAAATAAGGCAATCCATTTCACAAAGAGCATGGGAAAAAAGTAATTCTCTTCAAAATTTGCTATAAGAGAAAATGTTACCCCCAGAAATATTTACAAAAGACAAAGCAAGTCTATTTTAACACATGCAAACTCCCAGAAATTATTATCTTTAACTCTGTTCCCAATCTCTTACCTTTTTGAAAATCTAACTACTGAATACAACACCCTAAATGAAAAGGGGGTTCTTTCATGTTTGTTCAGAGTTTGAGCGTGCGAGTATACGTGCTTGTATCAGAGAGAGGGGGAGGGGGGTTACCTGAAATGAGTAGGCAATTGGAAGCAATTTATCTGGATTCATTGCATCATCAGGGAAGTTACGAAGAGCATGTATGAGTTTCTCAAATGGTAAACGCACCTGCAAACAACACCATCTTTAATGAAAACAAGATATGTTTTAAAACTCACTAACACCCAAATGCAAAGGATAATGAGTGACTCACCAAGTCATCATGGCAATATTTCAGCAGAGCCAGACCCACTTTAAAGACAATCTTGACACCCTTAACATACAAAAGAAAGTTACTTTATCTGCAAATTTCTTTTCTTTGTTTCTGTTTTATTTATATTATGCCATATGTTCACACTTCCTATAAGCTACTAACCTCATAGAGAAAAATGTCCCAAATTCGAAGAATCAGATGAAAAGGAAAAGAATAGGAGAAAACAGTGATAAACCACTGGCTTCCATACATGCTAGGGTTTATCATTTCTTCGGTAAAGTGTTCTCCTAACTTTGGTAGGTATTCCCTCATCAGATTGTCAAACTGAAACAAATATTGTTGAACAAGAGGCATTCCCTCCTGCACCCAACACCACAAACTTGACATTCATATAGGAGAAAACACATAGAATATGAAAAGAAAGTACTTCGGGAGTTACCAAATATAATCCTTCCATCGGAGCATGGACAGCTCCTTTCAGTAATGCCACCAATAGCCAAAATGCATCTTCTTCACTCATGTAAAGTAGAAAGAGACCAACTAAAAAGCCCATACCCTGCAATTGAAACCATTTTTTATGCTTTTGTCTTATTGTGAATGGATAGAGATGTAATGTGATTTCTTTGATGTACGAATGTACCTGTACATATCCGACCTTCCTATCGTATACTGAGTACGCCTTTAAAACATTGTAAAGTGATCTCTGACCAGGCCCATGTCGTTGCTGGTAGAAAACATGTGAAGGAAAAGTACGCGATATATCCCGTATGATATCTGGCTCAGAAGCTGATGTCTCATATATCACTAGTTGCTGCAACAAAACTAATCACCAGTCAAATTTTAAACTAGACAATTTTTTGGGAGAAATGAAGATTTGAACCAGGAACACCTCATAAACACCAGGGTTCATCAGCAAGAGGTCCCGGCTTCCAGAAATCAATTGCCAAACAAGACTTCTCAGACAATCAGGAATTCCTTTCCGTATACGTCGTTTAACAACATCTGGTTTCCTTCTTACATAGTGCTTCCAATCAGTACCTCCAACACCGATCATTTTCCTCCATGTCCTAAGCTTTTTCTCTTCCCTGTTAATCGTCACATAAAGCATACGAAAATAAGGGAATGCTATGACCAATTATCCAAGTAAAACACATAACAATCGCCTATATGGCAAAACTAGACCCACTGATTACAGGCATATAAATCCTCTTCTATTTAAGTTCAAACCAATAACAAATAACTACACCCTTTTCATTAATACAAGAAACAGGTAAGTGGAACTGCTCCATTCAAAGAAAGACATCCAAAGAGGTTAACATCACTTTTAAACTATAACTTTTGATTAAAATAGATTGATACTCATTGCAGGAAACCGTTAACAAGCTATATGCCAATTCAGAATTCAATAAGTCAAAGGTCTGATCTTTGAATCAATTTCATCTGCTTGGCTCTATGTTCTAAACTATCCATACAACATTGTTGTACACGCTGAGTCATTCAAATATCAAACAGGCCCAATGGAGTCACAACTAATAGAACAGTGTTAGCATTATCTCTAAAGTCTAATCTAAATTGATCTACAAGCAAACATTGGTTAAAAAACAAACTTGCATTACCTCTGATACTCGAAAAGCGACTTGTTTTTTGCTTGTCGGTCAACTCTTACTGAAGCCAGCACTTGCACACTCTCATCCACTCGTTTCTTCTCCATCTCCTAACTCATACAACACCATTTCTCTAATTCCAGATTCCCTAATTAGAGAAAACATAATAACATTAATCAGTTATTACAAACCCTACGAATTTGACTAATCTTATAGAAATCTGATCAAATATGTTTCTGAAAAAATAATAATCAAACGGATGTATGTATTCACGGGATTAATATGGCTCTAAGGACCTAAATTGAAATGAAAAAGCATACCTGTGTATGGAGTTGTTCTTCGATCCGGTGGTTGCTAACAAGATTGAAGACGTTTTAAGATTGAATTTTGTGAAGAAATATTTTGGGGAATAATTTTGAATCCGATTGGGGGTGGTGTGTTTTCTTCCCACGACGGGAACTGGATCCTCTGTAACGCATGATTGCGGGATCGTGTGATTCTTTTAATCTCGTCCGTTCTTTTCCATCTAAGGCGTTACCGCTTGACACGTCACCGTGTATGTTTACGTCACATTGTTTGACTCGAATTTGGTATTGAAAGTCTTTCGATGAAAGGGACATATACTGGTTATGTAAGTTTATCTCTGTAAAAAAAAATAAAAATAAAAATAAACAGGTTACATGTTCAAAGGGGAGGGTTCTATGGTGGAGGTTTTGTTTGGTACGATTTAATAGAATTGACGATATAATGAAATGGATTAGAGAATTAAATGAATTATTACATTATATTATCATGTTTGTTAACCCTATAGGAATGGAATAAATCATTATTTTGTGATGTTTGTTATGTATAAAAAAAAGAAGAAATAAAATGTAAAAGTGATTATGGTGGTTAGTGGTGGCCGATGGTGGTTTCTGGTGGCGATGGTGGTTAGTGGTGGTGGTGGCTGATGGAGGTGGTTGTGGTGTTAATGGTGGCCGGTGGTGGTTTCAGGTGGCAATGGTGGTCAGTGGTGGTGGCAGCTGATGGAGGTGGTTTGTGGTGTTCATTGGCGGAGGATGGGGGGGGGGGGGGGGGGGGGGGGGGCCTTCTTGGAAGTGTTAAATTTTAGTCCGG
Source organism: Flaveria sonorensis (assembly GCA_025506505.1). Classification (NCBI taxonomy): domain Eukaryota; kingdom Viridiplantae; phylum Streptophyta; class Magnoliopsida; order Asterales; family Asteraceae; genus Flaveria; species Flaveria sonorensis. The sequence continues at coordinate 10,320,932 of CM046438.1, forward strand.
TAGTATAAATTTTTAAATAAATATTGAGTTCGCCCCCCCTAAAAAATTTAATTTCGCCCCCGCCCCTTACGGTAATGTTCAAGCTTACTGGTGGTGTTAGTGGTGGCTGGTGGTAATTGGTGTGTGACTAGTGGGGGTGGTGCGTGGGGGCGGGTGGTGGCGGTGGCCAGTGGTGGTGGTGGTGACCGGTGGCCGGTGGTGGTGGCGGCATTAGCAGGTGGCGGTGGCGGTGGCGGTGGCCGGTGGTGGTGGCGGTGGCGGTGGCCGGTGGAGGTGGCGGTGGCCGGTGGTGGTGTCGGTGGCCAGTGGTGGTGGTGGTGGGGGTGGCTGATGGGGGTGGTCGGTGGAGGCGGTATTACCAGGGGCGGTGGTCTCGGTGGCTGGTGGTGGGGTGGCCGGCAGGGGTGATCGGTGGTGGCGGTGGGCGGTGGTGGTGGTCGGTGGTGGTCGGTGGTGGGGGTGGTCGATGGTCTCGGTGGCCCGTGGTTGTGGGGGTGGTCGTAGAGGTGTACAAACCGGGTTTTTTTGAAAACCGGTTTGGGTTTCAAACCTAAACCGATTTGGTCAAACTTGGTCAAAACCGGTTTGGCCTCAAACCGGTTCGGATTCCAAACCAGTTTTTGGTTTTGAAATCCTAAACCTATAGAAACCGGTTTGGGCGGTTTGGAAACTGGTTCGGGCCCAAAACGGTTCGGTTTTTTTTAATAATAATCATTACAAAGTAATTAAAAATATAAAATATGGAAATTATAAAAATTATGAGAGATGATAAATTAAATACACAATTAATTGTTTTTATAATCACAAGATGTATTTATATATTTTTATTTGTAAAAATTAAAACATATAAAGTTAGAAACATTACAAGTGAGGGTCTACTTTCAGTAAAAATTAAATACACAATTTAAAATCAAAGTGAAATATATAATATATAAAACATAAAAACAATTCAAACGACATAAAATTTTAAATAATTATTTTTAAAAACTAAACATTTAGCCTAGCCATTTACCGTACATAAAAACAATTCAAACTAAACACAGAAACAATTCAAACGAAACATAGAAACAATTCAAACGACATAAAAAAACTAAATAGTTGTTTTTAAAAACAAAACATTTAGCCTAAATAATTTAAAATATATAAAATAATTGTTTGAAAACCGGTTTGTAACCGGGTTGAAAACCGGTTTGAAACCGGTTTGACACTCCAAATATGTGAAATCGGTGTTAAACCGTCAGTCCTGGTCGGTTTGGTTCAAACCTGTTTTTTTTAACCATTCGGTTTTTTTCCTCGAACCGGTTTATTTGACCACCTCTAGGTGGTCGGTGGCCGGTGGTGGTGGGGAAGGCCAGTGGGAATGGTCGGTGGTGGCGGTGGGCAGTGGTAGTGGCCGGTGGTGTTGGTGGCCAGTGGTTATGGGGGTGGCCAATGGTGTCGGTGGTCGGTGGTGGTGGTGGTGGTGAGGGCGATGCCCGGTGGTGGTGGTGGCCGGTGGTGTCGGTGGCCGGTGGTGGTGGTGGGGGAGGTGGTGGTCAATGGTGGCGGTGGGCAGTGGTGGCAGATGGTGGCGATGACCGGTGGTGGTGGTTGTTGATGGTGAGTGGATGGTGGTAGTGACAGTAAATAAATAAAAAGTATAAAATAAAATAGACTCTCCCAATAAACAATTGTCGCATGACACAAATCTTTCACTTCACCAATAAAGAATTACAACGATATTATTTCAAAATGTAATAGTTAAGTTATAGAAAACATCATTTAAATTTATATAAAATTACAAGTTTCATTTTTTTATTTTCAAAAAACAATCTAAAATTATTTATGTTAACATTTTGTAACAGATTTCATTATTTAGGCTGAGTGTCGTTAATTTTTTCTGTTAAATTAAGGACAACTTGGCATTTCTACCTCTAAAGAATTATTAATATAATTTTTTTCAAACATAAATGATATTTTCTGTAACTTTTTTATTTTTTACGTAATTTATGTATTTTATACGTATACATATGATTATTTTATATAACATAATATATATTATTTAATTATTTTCATCCATGTATTATGCATACACCCCTAACCTCTTAAGAGGAAATCATTGCTGATAAAATCTTCTAGCTCAGAGTGAGATTTAACTAGATCTGTAAACGAACCAAAAGAACACGAAGATCGGCACGTTCGTGTTCGTTCATTTAATATAACCGAACACGAACACAAAAACATAATTGAACACGATTTTTTGCTCATATTCGTTAATTAAGAAAATGAAAATGTTCGTGTTCGTTCGTGTTCGTTCATGTTCGTTCGCTAAAAAGGTAAACGAACAGTTCACGAACGTAAAAGAACAAAAATAAACGAACATAATTGACAAACATAAATGAACACAAAAGAACAAGTCTAGCATATCATAATTAATCAAAAAAACACACGTAAGTTATTAGTTCAAATATACTTGATTCATCAAAAAAATATGATTCTATCAAAAATCCGTAATGATTCATCAAGCAATCATCTATAATGACTCATCCAAAAACCCATAAAAATATATGTACATGAAATTGTGTTTTAATACATAAACGAACAAATGTAAACAAACGAATATAAACGAATGTAAACAAACGAACGTAAATAAACGAACATGTATGAACGAACGTTCACGAACGTAAATGAACGAACAAAACATGTGTTCATGTTCGTTCATTTAACTAAACGAATAAAATTTTTGTTCGTATTCGTTCATTTAATTAAATGAACGAATATAAACGAATTTCATGCCGAACAGTTCATGAACGTTCGGTTCATTTACATGCCTAGATTTAAACCTATTATCTTCTCATATTTACATGTCAGGATACTTCACCTTAACCACTTGATCTAAGAACCGTTGGTGTAATTAACTCCCATAAATTAAAATGAGTAAAATGTCATTTTCGTCCCCAATGTTTTGTTAAATTTGTCATTTCAATCCAAAAACTTTTTTTTTGTCATTTCAGTCACTGTAGTTTACCAAATGTTGTTATTTTTATCCATTCTACTAACTCTGTTAAGATCTCCGCTAAATATGAGGGTGTTTTAGTCTTTTTCAACACCCTAATTATCCAATTAAAACAAATTAATCAATTAAAATTCAATTAAAACAAAATAAAACATGAAGCGACTAGTAAGACCGTACGCTTCGATTTAAAAGCTTTTATTAACTCTAACTCATGTTGTTTGATTGATGTCTGCTGTGAGATTTTAATTAACCTTCATATTTTGTTTTTACGTGTACTTTTATCCGATTGAGGTCTGTTGTGGGATTGAGGCATGCTGTTGTCACGCTTTGTTGGATTGAAGTCTGCTATTGTCGCGTTTGTTCGAACATGACAACAACAAACCTCAATGAAACAAAATGTGACAATACTATATCTCAATCGAACAACGGTGCACGTTCGAACAAAACATGAAGATCCATTAAAATCCCACAACAGACCTCAATCGAACAACATGAGTTAGCGTTAATCAAAGCTTTTTAAGCGCCCGGTCTCACTAGCCGCTTCATATTTTTTTTAGTTTTAATTGAATATTAATTGATTAATTTGTTTTAATTGGATAATTAGGGTGTTGAAAAAAAACTAAAATACCCTCGTATTTAACGGAGTTAGTGGAGTGAATGAAAATGATAATATTTGATAAACTAAGTGATTGAAATAAAAAAAAAAAAATAGATTAGAATAATAAATTTAACAAACCATCGTGAATTAAAATGATATTTTACTGGATTAAATTAGAAAACTTTGTTACGGCCGACTAAGTGGAGCTCTAGAAATCTAGAATAACCCTCCCACCGCACCACCACCGCACCACCACCGCCCACCGGCTTTTCTTCCGAACGTTTCTCCTATCAATCCGTATACACATATCTCACCGTCACGTTCCTCTTTCCTTCAGCTTTCTTCTGCACACGCTTCAATAATCAATACTCGATCGATATCTTTTTCTGTTATTAAACGTGTGTTTAGGCGTAACTTGGAGCGCACGTTACACCTTCTTCCACCACAACAAAACCATTACACACATCACCGGAACCCTAATGGCCACATCTAACCTTTTCCGAACACCTTCAACGTCAAACATCATTTCAAAACCCACAAAACACTCTCATTCACGATCCAAAAGATCATTCTTTTACACTCCGCCAACCTCATCCCTCACCATTCCCCTGTCTCAACGTCATCTCCATTCGATGCATGATGCAGAACCAATTTCTGCACTCATTAAGGTCTCCACCATTAGTGCTTACATCCGTTTTCAATTTTGATTTGATGGTTCTTTCTATTGGATTATTATTATTCTTTGTACGGGTTTTCTCATGCAGGAGCATGTAGGGTTTGGTGGGAAGATGAATTGGTCTGATTTATCGGGGTTGAGTTCGTTTTCGTATTGGGATGATAAGCAGCAAACTGATGAAAAGGTTCGTGAGTTGCATTTTAGTAGTTTGATTTCAAATTATAAACAGAATTTGTGTTAGATTATATATAGTAAATTAGGTGATCTGCATATGGATGAGTTGGTTTTTCGATTCAAGAACTTTAATGAACTATAGCATAAAAGATTGCAAATTGTAGATATATCGTGTTAATTTTGAAGTTCGGAAGTTGAATGTTTGGACTCTAATTATGTATATATGTGTGATTCTTATATGCTGTTAACCGTGTGTCATTGCTGATTATTTTGCTGCTGAATTGTTCTGTTCCCATCTTGAACATTCTTGAAGTTTCAATGTCAATTGGTGAAAGAGGGCAATGTTGCAGAAACAGAAGATGGTATGCAGCTTTTTTGTTTATAGTTTTGTTAGTTCATGTGGACTTAATTTGATCTCTTTCTGTCTCTCTGTGTTCTAATACAGACACTCGGTCTGCAAAAACAAAGGGTAATAAAAGTAAGAAGAGGTCACTAAGGACAAAGATATACACTGTTATAGTTGGAGCTTCTTTTTGCGTAGTTGTAGCGGTTTTCTCCTTGGCTCTTCCAAAGCAAGTGAGGCTGCATCACACAGTTGTCCCATACTCGGATCTAGTTGGTGGCATTCGTGATGGGAGTGTGATACGTGTTCAGTTTGTGGAGAACTCACGTGTGATCTATTACAACACCAAGGCGTCTGTTGATCAAGATGCTGAAACTTCACAAAGTGAAACAGGACAAATTAGGCTATTGAAAGCGTTCGAGCCCAAATGGAAGTTTCATACGAGAAACGTGGTAGATGATAAGCATCAGCTTATTAAGATGCTTAAAGATCAAGGGATTACATACGGGTCAGACCCTGAACTCGTCTCTAATATAATGAAGAATTTCTTAGTAAACATGTTACAGCTAGCCCCATATTGGTTAATGTTGGGTGTTCAAGGTTATCAGCTTTATGCTCAACTTAATCTTGGGAGAATGAAAAAAAGAAAACCAAGTAAGAAACAATCTGTTACATTTGATGATGTTGAGGGTGTAGATTCTGCAAAAGCTGAACTTCTTGAGGTAATTTGCTCTTTGTTTCGATATTAAAGTTCTTTTCTTTATTTGCTAAACATGAGAACCCGTTAGGGAAAACTCATAAAACCTCACCAGTACCCTGCTAACCAGTGAGCCCATGTAAAACGCACCTTACACTGGCTGCAGGCGTTCTTCAAGGGATTTAAGGCAGGGTGTTGGATGTCAAAGTTGTTGCTTGTGACTTTGGTTCTAAACTTTAAACCTGCATTTATATTTTGTAGATTGTCTTGTGCATTAATGAAGATAGTAAGTACATGAAACGTGGGGCGAAATTACCGAGAGGGGTTTTGCTTGCTGGTCCTCCAGGAACAGGAAAAACATTGTTGGCGCGTGCTGTGGCTGGGGAAGCTGGAGTTTCATTTTTCTCTATCTCTGCTAGTGAACTGGTGGAGGTTTTTGTTGGCACAGGAGCTGCTCGTGTTAGAGACATTTTCCAAGAGGCGAGAAAACATTCACCATCTATCATTTTTATTGATGAGATCGACGCTGTTGGTGGCCAACGTGGAAGAACTTTGAATTGTGAACGTGACCAAACTTTAAACCAGGTAGATAAAGTTTCATTTTTGGATTCAATGTATGTAATTTATTTTGTTATCTTACGGATGTGTTACTGTTTTAGCTTTTGACCGAGATGGATGGGTTTGAAAAGGATGCAAGTGTGGTGGTTATAGCTGCTACTAACCGGCCCGAGATGCTGGACTCTGCTTTGATGAGACCGGGTCGGTTTTCCAGGAAAGTACTTCTTGGTGAACCAAATGAAGAAGGTAGGCGAAAGATCTTTGCTTTATATTTGAAAGATGTCCCCATGAAGGAAGATAAAGAAGCCATTTCTAGGCTTGTTGCTTCACAAACCCCCGGACTAGTCGGGGCTGATCTTGAAAACATAGCTCATGAATCTGTACTACTTGCTGCCCGCAGAGGTATGCTTATTAAAAGCTTAATAAAAACTAATAATATTAGCAACATCTTGAGTTTATGTGGTTGAGTTGCGTTTTCAGATGGTGATTTTGTTACGCTTGATGATGTTCTTCAAGCTGTCGAGAGGGCCACGAAAAAGATCTATAACGATGATGATACTGACGTAGGTAAATGGCCATATTCGTCTGGATCAATGGCTCAAGCACCCGTGCAGTACGGGGGTGGAGCCATGGGATTTGGGTTTAGTTAACTGTGCAATTAAGTTTCTTAAACCATTGTTTTTTCCATTATGGTTTATAACAAGTTTGATTCTATTTTATATTTCAAAATATACACGTCTGTTTGTGGGTATTTAAACAATAAGCATCATCTATATCTATACTTATTAATAAAACAATAACTTTAGTACCACGTGACATTCTTTTAAGGCTCTATTTTTTTTAATTTCCGTCTAAATATGTATCTGTTCTCAATGTTAGTCTAGATTCATTTAAAGATATTTGAGGAAATTTTGAAAATTTAACCCAAAATTAGAGTGCGTCTTTTTTTGGAAATAAAATCAAACCCGAATATTCTTCTTTCTTCAAATATCATGTACAAAAACTGCAGATCACTTTTAAATCCATAAAATGCTCGGTTTATATTATAATCATGACAAAATTATGGGATTTCTTTATCAAACCTCTTCAATTCGAAGAAATTCATGGGTATCTTTCTTTGGAAATGAAATCATACCCGATTTTGTAACACACAAATTAAATAAATAAAATATCAAATAGTTTGTATACAATTTTAGAAAATATAAAACAATATTTTCATATAAATTATGATTAAATTAAATATGTAAATATTTCAAGTAAAACAACAATAATATCTTTTTAAACTTTCATTGATGAAATTGTTTTTTAACTGTTTTTTAAAAAATAATTTTATTTTGTTTAAAAAATCATCCTTAAAAATTTTTAAAAAATGGTATCTGTTTGAAACACTCACAATTTGTCTTTATAAACTCTGATGATAGCGCATTCGACAGACTTCATCAACATTATCATTTTGGCTTTGGTTTCTTCAAGTTTTCTTCAAGAAAACGTATTTATTTTTTATTATATTTGAGCTTTCATCCTCTGCGATTGTGTTTTTGGATTGATATTATTTTTCTTTAATTTTTTTGATTTGAAGGTGATCTGATTTGACAATCCATCTTTGAAAAGGTATTACATGCTTCTGATTTTTAAACTTTTTTATTTTTTTTATGTATATTGCCATATTATTATGTTTGATTGAATTCTTTTGATATGTGCAAATTGTTTTGATGCATCTGTAGTTGGGCTGGTGAATTTGTTTTGAAACTCTATCTTAGCTTTTTAGAAAATCTATTCAACACGTTTTGAAACTCTATATCTTGAAACGATTATAAGATGTTGTTTTGTTCATCACTTAATATTTGATTATATGATATTAAGCTTTAAAAGAATTGAATGATTAGTATCATTTGTTTACTTTGCTTAGGGTTAAGACATTATCTTATATGTTTCCTAACATTTACTTTAAATTATTGTGGTTTTCTGTTGTGTTTGTATCGTTTTACATTACTATGATGTAATATTAGCTTAAATTATTGTGGTTTTTGGTTGTGTTTGTAGCATTTTACCTTACCATGAACATCGATGAAGCACATTCTTTGACTTTCCACTTAGTCATACATAATAGGGTGTTTTAGATGCTTACTTTATCTGAGTTATATTGTAATTGTTTAGTTATGTAAAAGTGTCAAGTTATCGCGCCTTTAGCTATATATTACTTAAGATGGTTCAATCATATAAGCAAACTATTGTTTTAGATGCTTACTTTATCTAAGTTGTATTGTAATTGTTTAATGAGATACAACTTTCATTGTTACTTTGTCTGTTATTTGATGTTCTATCTGCAAGTTGAAAAAATCATAACATATATACCTGCAAGTTTAAACTTATAATATACCTGTAAAGATTGTTTGATGCATACTACAACCTGCAACCTATTTATGTACCGGTAAGCATTGTATATCAATTTAAATCTTTAATTACTTTGTTGTTTAAGAATCAATACATTATTGTTTATAATAATTTTGTATCTAAATCCATTTGCTAATAATATTCTTATTATTTTAATTAACCCATCTGTTGACCATATACCTACAGGCTGACTATATGCTGGTCAATTTTAAATATGCATAAATATAAATAAATAAATAAATAAATAAATATATATATATATATATATATATATATAACATTAAGTGCAACTGTATATACAATTCACACAACCTTTTGACGAGGTATGTATGAAATCTTATGCAGATTAACTAAAGAGTCAAATTTTATACTCTTTTTAACTCATTGTTTGTATCTGTATACTATGATGTAATATTTAGTTTAAATTATTATGGTTTTTTGTTGTGTTTGTATTATTTTACCTTACTATGAACATCAATGAAGCACCTTCTTTGACTTTCCACTTACTCATATACAACAGGTTGTTTTAGATGCTTACTTTATTTGAGTAGTATTGTAATTGTTTAGTTATATGCAATTGTTAAGTTGTCGTTTCTTTCACTATATATTACTTTAGGTGGTTTAATTATATGCAAACTGTTGTTTTAGATGCTTACTTTATCTGAGTTGTATTGTAATTGTTTAATGATATACAACTTTTATTGCTACTTTTGTCTGTTGTTTGATATTTTACCTGCAAGTTGAAAAAAATCATAACATATATACCTATAAGCTCAAACTTATTATGTACCTACGAAGATTGTTTGATGCGTATTGCGACTTGCAACCTGTTTATGTACCAGCAAGCATTGTATATCAATTTAGATCTTTAGTTACTTTGTTGTTTAATAGAATTAATATATTTAAATCCACCTGCTAATAATATTTTCACAAAAGTCTATATACAAAGTATTATCAACAACATTATAACTTACGAACCTTTTTAAATAATAACAATATTTTGGATTTACATGGGTCTTTAGCCTATTTATATATATGGAAGTCACATATACGGAAAAGATTTAAACTTACTATTAATGCAGCTGATTTGTTGATTATCAATACTTAGAGGGTGTAAAATACATTCGATTAAAACAGATACCAAATTTCTTAAATCTATGATTAATATGTTGACATATTGGTAGCAAAAGCTACTAGTTGACATTATGTGAATCTTTTTTAAAACGTGAATTAAGACAACCACTTAAACATATTTCTAAATGTAAACCATAATCGGCATAATATTTGGATTTACATAGTGAGGTTTAACTATGTAAAATATGAAAGAATAACGACCAATTTGTATATTCAAATTGTGGAGGGGTTTGCGAAAGAAGAAGCCCAACTGATGCTTTTGGACTTTAAAATGTGTAACAAGGGGATTTAAACTTACAACAATTAAAGAGTTGATGATTTCACTGATGGTTACATGAGTGTATTGGCGGAGCTTGAATACTCCTGTATGGGGGCAGGGGCAAAATTAGTTTTTTTAAAGGGGGCAAACTTGATATTTATATAAAAATTTACCCTAATGGGCCAAAAATTTACACTACCGAACTAAAATTTAACACTACCGACGAAAAAAAGAGGGGGGCGGCGCCCCCCACCCCCCTACTATCCTCCGCCTTTGCATACGTGGAGACTTCAGAAGAGATCATACATCTAAAATTAAGTTAATTACATGATTGGTCTTTGTGGTTTAATCGTATTGCAATATTGGTCCCAATTTTTGAGACATTACAAGTTTGGTCCTAACTGGTCCCAACTAGCGTAACACCAGTGGTCCCTGGCACTAACTTTTGTTATGTTTTTTGGTTAAGTGAGTGTAAAAAGACTTTTTTATCCTAACTAAAAGACAAATTACTTAAAATATATTAATATATGTGGAACCTATTTTCTTTTAATTTAATAACTATATATATATATATATATATATATATATATATATATATATATATATATATATATATATATATATATATATATATATATATTTAATAATATATTAATATACACACACACACATATATATATATATATATATAATATACCCATGTATACACAGACACTCATACATGTTCACCACCGTATTTCTCACTGCCGCCGCCACCACCACCGCAGTTCTCCACCGCCACCGCCATCACAGTTCTCCACCGACCACCACCGCACTTCCGGCCATGAGACATACCACCATCGATCGCAACTTCAGCCAGAAAAACTACCACCACCATCTTACCGCAACCGCCAACCACCATGCCGATCACCATAACAAACCCACCACAGTCACCGCCACCACCACCGCCATCACCACAGTAATTGCAGATCGCATAGCTCCGTCAATGCCTCCATGATCAAGAAAGGATCAAACAGTGGAGAACGAAATCAAATTGAATCAAATCTTCAAATCAGATTAGAAACGATGGCAGGTGCCATCGGAGAGGTAGTAACAGTGCCGTCGGCAATTGTCGGCGATGGTGATGCTATGGGTACGGTGGTGGTATGTTAGAGAAGGTGATGGTGGTGATCCTGATGGTGGTCGGTTGCCGGTGACGGTGGTGGGTTGATGGTGACATATATATCTATAGGGAGACATACCATTTTTTTTTTTTAAAAAACCAAAAGAACTAATAATGACCATAGATCATGTTAATCAATGGTGGGCAATTCAGTAATTTTATATAGTTTAAATTAGGCGGATAGAAAGGAACGAAGGGTAGAAATGGTAATTCCATTTCAATTTCAGAAACCGCCTTCAAGACTATCACGGTCACGGTGAGTCGGTGTTCCCATTGAAGATGATACACAACATCTTCTCTTGATTTAAAGATACCTGACCATTGGCCTTCAATTCGCTAAGCAAATTCCATAAAATCGTATCTTAATTTGAAGATCTGAAGATAATTGGACTGATTCATCCGCTAAGCAAAGTCCATTATCGTATCTTGATTCGAAGAACAGAAGACCATGGAATACTAAAACTCCCCTTATCTGAGTCAAAAATCCCACAACCTCAGTGATTCAGTAAAGCTTAACCATAAAATCGTAAAAGGTATGGCTATTGCATTGCTATGAATCTCTGGATTTGAAGCTTATTTGAATATCTTGAGCTGAAATTTTATTAATTTTTCGTCATATAGACGTTTTTTTATAGTCGATGCTAGGGCTGAAATAAATTGTGACGTTATTTTGGGGTTTTTTCCACTCGAAATTTGTTGTTGTTGTTTGATGTTATCAACTTATAATAAAACTATGAAAGTAACTCTATTTCTACAACAGAAATTTGTCATTTTTTAATACTTCATTTCATGTTCGATAAACATAGATTATTGTAAAAATGCATAGGTCTGAAATTTAGGCAACATTGTCAATGTAGCTGAAGAGGTGTTGGGAAAGGGTAGTCATCGTGAAGAACAAGCACCTGAGGTCGTGTCATTAGTTGATTCAAGTAAGAAAAAAGCAATTAAAGTTGAGAAGAAGAAAAGAAAGATGGCTGCAAATGCAGGCGACCATTCTTTCTCAAACATATTTCAATTAGTTTGACGTATTCCATAAAATACACTCTTTGAAAAAGATCTTGTTTTTTGGTTTATATTGTTCGTGAATTTCATGTAACGTATAACATTCATAGGCCATGATGCGATTGTCGTGCTTTTTTTTTAGTTTTAAATAGCGTATATTTTTCTATTATCAAAATCCTTTGAATGTATGAATTTTTTTTATTTAGTTGATAGTTTTAAGAGATGGCAAAGTGGGTGGGTTGGATTGGATTGGTTGCCAGGTCGACGTCACCTGAGTTAAGATGATCTGGGTGAACATGCCCTAATTAAAAAGGACTGAATATGTGTATGGGTCAGTTTGGGTTGAGGCTTTTTTGATTTGGATCACAATGGGTCAAATCAATTTTATAGTCACACAACTAACATATTTGAACACATGTTTTGCTTATTTTTCTGTGACTGGTCCTTAAGACATACAAGATTAACTTTTCCTGTCTCGTCCATATTGATATTATTTTTTTGTGGTATTGTTACCCATCTATAAGAATTAGACTTGCATGTTTATTGTATATTATCCTTCTTATCACTTAACTCGATGGTTATGTTTCTAAAACAATATGCCGATCACAAACATCATATTTATAGTTCAAATTGTGCATCATTTGACCAAAACCAACTTAATGATCTCACTTGTTTTCTATTCATGATTTCCTGTATGTATATATACGTTGTTAATACCTTGTGATTGTTTGCTTTTAGATGATAACCGAGGTCAAAGAAGGTAAAAGGAAGTACAGGTGGTGAAGGTCTAACATTTTTTATTACAAAGATAATCCATTACCTTGGTTTATTTTGATTTCCAGAACCATTCCTAACAATGTATGTTGGTTGACAATTTTCAGTTGCTTGAATCTCGGTGAACTTTTACAAACATACATGAAAACAAGTGTTTTGTACTTGTCAGGTTAAGAAACCAACTATGCATCTATTTGGTGGCAGTACTGCAATTACGCATTAATGCACATAATGCAATTATGCATTTAGGTACATTCAACAATTATGTAGAATGCACATATCGAATATCTTAATTACGTGCATGCTCTTATTATATAATGTATTGAACTCAAGTTTATAGTATTGTAAGTTTTATTACTAGGAGCGCACTTCTTTATTCTGATTTTCATTATCATTACTTGATAACCTTATTGTCCCATAAGGTAAGATTACCATAATTGATCATAAAAGAGAACATGTAGCTTCTAATAGTTTCATATACCTATAATTTTTTGTGCATAACTTGTTGCTATTTTATTTATGTATTACACAGAATTGATGGTTAGAAAAATTTATCAAAGTATTTATATGTGAAAATTGAGAGTAGATTGTAAAGTAATATATTTCAAAACTTTGAGTTCTATTATTACAATATCATTCCCTTGACCTCACCCAAATTTTAAGTCTTTTATGTAAAGTGTAAACATCATGTTAGGTTATAACACAGTTTATTGACAACAAACTTGACACCTCTATGTTATATCACAGTTGCTAAGAAAATCACCATATAGATTAGAATAGAAAGCATAATTAATTTAGTTAAGTTGTGAGGGCGTTCATCACGCCCCCATATGCAACCACTAGGATTGTTCTAGTAGACTAAAACTTATAATAATCCTAAAAGCATTTTAAGAGAGAAGTGTTAAACATTAGCATGATTTTCTCAAATTAAAACCTCGTTACATTATAAGAGAGAAGGCTAGAATCAAACAAGTAAAAAAGTGACCTTTCTGCAATTATGCATTAATGAACACATATCGAATATGCATTAACGCACATTCTCCAATTATGTTGTCATGCACTAAAATACAGCTCCTGATCAGCTCGGGAATAAAGCATGAAACCAACATATTAAGTATATAATATAGCATCTTAACAAACCAAGGTTCATAAACAACATGAATGACCATCATAAAAAACATTTATAAGTGTATACGATGTACTAAAAACACACTACCTTCATATAAATTGAATACCATTAATGACTTTTCTTTGAAAATGATCCATGTTTTGCTTTTTTGAGGTCCTGTTTCTTCTTAATGTTTTTCGGATTCAACATCTACAATGCTTCTCCAACCACGTTGTCAATTGAAATAATTTTGGTACCGACATAACTCCCGATTCCATTGATACCCATTGAACTTGTTTTGAGATCACCTTCTCCATTGGTAAATAATACCATTAAATCATGTGAGTAGGATAAAATCTTGTGGATGAATCGCATCATTAGGATGAATCGTCTGATTAAATCTCAAAAACCACACAATTTGATAATCAGTTGTTTAGCAAGAGATTGCCTCATGAATTCAGAAACGTTATGCAGATTAATTTGAACAAGGATCATTACCCATTATGCAATAGTAGATCTTTGCAACAATCAAACGAACCACAGACGACTAATTGCTGATTTGTTTTAAATGCAAAATCACATTATTAATTGCATGATGAACTACAAATTTGATTTTCAGAAGCTACAGGTTAAGTCGCAGGTATGCATCCGAAGTTGTAATTGTTGATTGGAGGGAACAATTTTTTTGATTTCAGCCCAATAACTAGCATTGATTTATTAAATTACCATTTTGCCCTCTTGTCTAGTTGTTAAATAAAAAAAAACTCTAATTTACAATAAAAAAATCTATTTGGTGGTTATTAGTTCTTTGGTTTTTTAAAAAAAATGGTTTTCATATATATATATAATTGTTTAATTAAGAAAAAGTGGGACCCATATAAATGAATTTATATTTTATATACTTTGTCTTTTAGTTAGGGGATATTTTAGACTTTTCACCTTCTTTTAACTGTAAAATTTAACAAAAGTTAGTGTTATGGACCAATACTGTAGTATAGACATACCATAGAGACTAATCGTGTAATTAACTCTCTAAAATTTATTTCACCCGAGTATATTAAATTGTGAAGTTTTTTTTATTCACAAACAATACTTTGAAAACTTATCGGAGATATTTGGATTTTAATAATCCTAATTTTCGTTTATTGGTTGGGATTAGTCTCAAACTAGAAAAAATTTACACACACTTCAAACTTTAAGTTTATTTTTTTCCAAGATCTATTAGTAACCAAGAGTTAATTCCAAGTCTTTTTGATGAAACGTGGCCAACTTTGAGCATATTTAACTTCGCCACCGCCCAGCCTCTATCTGTAACACCCCGAAAACTTCAAAAGAAAGAAAGACAGAAAAAGTTCTCGCGCGAATGGAACTTCTCGCGCGAGAACTCTGAGCTAAAAGTTGAACTGGGTTTAAATAGCTGAGAACACCCGTTTGACCCCATATTCGCGCGAAAAGTGCTGCTGGTAGAGAGAGAAAGTGAAGAATCGAAGTGTTTAAGGTATGTAACTCGTGTAGTAACTCGTGTTATGTACTAAGAATGGATTATTGATGAATGTAACGCATGGATATGTAGTTTTCATTCGGCAAGAGCTTTCGAGAAGGTTTTGTTGTGCTAGATTTTCAAGATGTGAGTTTTTAGCCTTTTTTTACACAAGTTTTTACGTTTTGGGGCTATTATGCAGACTAAAATGCTTGTGATGTTGTTGTTTACGGTGTTAAGTATGTTAGAACAGTCTTAGACGCGATAAGTAGTGTTTAGGCGGGAAATCTGTAAGTTTTCGCGCGAGTAGGTAAGATTGTACGGTACGACATTTGAATCTGATGAAGTTCTCGTGCGGTAGATAGGTTCTCGCGCTATAGGTATGTTTTCGTGCGATGGGTATATTATCGCGCGACTTGTATGTTTTCTCGTGACTTGTAGGTTCTCGCGCGAAAGAGAAGTTCTCACGCAAGATGATGTTTTCGCATGACCTGCTGTTATATGTGCTATGTTATCTTTTCACGTTTAACGGTTTTCAAAACGATATGTTTTACGGTATGACTTTACGTGGTAAGTTATGTATATGTACATAAAGTATTATGTAGACTTGTATGTTTTCGCGCGACTTGTATGTTTTCTCGTGACTTGTAGGTTCTCGCGCGAAAGAGAAGTTCTCACGCAAGATGATGTTTTCGCATGACCTGCTGTTATATGTGCTATGTTATCTTTTCACGTTTAACGGTTTTCAAAACGATATGTTTTACGGTATGACTTTACGTGGTAAGTTATGTATATGTACATAAAGTATTATGTAGAGAAAGAGAAAGATAACGATAATGAAAAGTGGAACATAACGAATAAATGAAAGTCTTGCAAGCAAAATGAATGGAGGTGCACAACCATGTTGTTGTTAACTCAACTGAGGCGCGACTTAGCTAGCCCATGAGGATGCGCTTCAGGGGTCCAATCCTTGAGGTTGACCAAAATGCGATGGGATCCTTATCGCTTTACCCCGGCACTGTGTCAGCTTCGGCATGACGTGGGTGTTTATTTATAAGCCTCAGCACAGTACCAACTTCGGCATGACGTGGGGGTTTAGCATATGGCAGGATCTATATGAAAGTGAAAGATGTTAATGAATGAAAGTACGAAAACGAACGATTATGAACGATGAGGAAAGATAATAAATGATTATTATCAAGATGTATGTAGGATGTATGCTCACGTTCGAAAGTAAAGGAAATATTTATACGAAAAGTAAAGTATTTTATTATAAAAACTAGAACTCACTCAGCGTCGCTGACTTTTGTATGCATAATAGTTGGCAGGTAATTGGTGATGCTGAGGAGGTGCAGGCATGAACATGAAAGCTACTAGGATAGTTCAAGTCTGACATCCATATTTTTTGGAACGATAATGTATTGATACAATTTTCGAAACGTAAATGAAATGATATGATGTTTTGACACAAGTTTAAGTATTAATGAAAAGTTATATTTTCCGCTGCGAATGTTACGTTTTAATGTTTTATGCTATGAATGACCAGCTGTAAGCGTCCCGGGAACGGGGCCTTACACTATCTGATCTATTTTTTGGTGTCTGCCTTTAACGTCACTTGAAATCTACCTCTAACAGTCAAGTGATTCAGATCAGAAGGCAGAGATTGACAGGTTTCAGGGTGTAGAAGTTTCAGATTGACAGACCTGATGGTATATTTTAACTTTCTACTTGGTGTTTTGGTCACATAAGCAGTCCACGTCATCAAAAAACTAACAAGATTAACTCTCGGTTATTTAACGATCGTTGTAAAAAAAAACTTAAAGTTAAGAGTAGATGTAAACACTTTTTGAATTTGGGATTAATCTCGATGAATTATTAAAATCTAATAACCTTAATTTACAACAATTCCTTATGAATTATGACCCAACATATTTCGTGTAGATGGACTATGTGGAAATTACCAAAGGTGCACTATATCTTAAATAGAATAAGCCTTTGATATTATTTGTAACATTCAAATACCAATCATCAAGTCCCTTTTGCCCACCAAAAGTTAATGTTTATATTTATTTATTTTTTTACGAGATCTTTTAAGATGTCACCCACTGACCCACCTTAAAATTTCTTGAATTAAGTATATTCAACTTTGAAGTTCTATTCACGGTTAATACACTCAAAGCATGTTGATGGATCCAAGATCATGCATTTTTATGACTCTATATCTCATATGTAGACAAACGACATCGGATTTGTCAAAAGTGACGCAGGAGACGAGAATATCATTTGTATCAACAAATGTACAGACGTCTTATTTATTTTTTGTATTTCTTTTGGGTTCGTGTATTCACCTTTTGGTGTTTAATTAGTCACTCAAATTTTATGTACTTTCCAACTCACTCGAGGATGTATCTAGTTTTATTTTGTATCAATTTCAATAAAAAAATCACACTATTGAAAATATATTTTTAAAATTTATTTAAGAAAAAACACAAGTTAAACCTTTAGAATGTTGACATTCATCAATGATGTCAAGGCGTGTAAGAATCCAAATTTTAATAACTAACTCTTGGCTTCTCTTCTCTTCAGTTTTGTTACCAGGAGTTAAGAGGTCTCCTCATTCTACATTAGTGCCCGATGAAGGCACTAAAAGAATCAAGTATATACTAGTGGTTTATAATTTTAATGAAATGAAATATATTGGAATAATAACAATGTAAAACTGAGTAACAATGTTATAGACTATAGAGGCAAGATCTCTTAATAAACCGAAAACATCAAGAACCATATAATACAATTATACATAGTGTATAAAAGATGGGTTGTAAATGTTGAAAGAGAAAACTAAACACTGTTACATTCAAAACAATATGTTTAAATACATTATGTGATTTACACATATTATTAGTTACGTAACTGTCTTTTGTATCATGTTCAAAGCAATAAGTAATTTCGTGCTTTTACATTTACGAAATGATAATAACAAAGCAAGACTTCAGATTGCATTCATCAAGTCACTAAACTCATGCTGCATTAAATAAATTTAGACATACATGAAAAAGCAACAAAAACAAACATACATTACAATCTTTTCAAACTTTTCTTTCTAGCATCAATCTTCTTTTTATCTTGAGCTTTCACCAATCCACCTTCCTTCTTATGAGCTGCCGCCACAGGTGCTGCTGCTGCTGCAGCAGATCCGCTACCAACTCCAATCTCAACCACCGGGTTTGGGGCGGTGGTTGGTGGCTCCTGACCGCTAGCCCCTTTCATGGTGTTCAATGAAGGGGCCAAAGGCGTAGGCTGCACCACAGCTCCAGAGACAGCGGTTTTCGGGTCAACAATACATACGGATGTGTTTGTCTGGTCAGCATTAAGAGCAGCAGTTGATTCAGATCTAGCTACTGATTTGAACTTTGGTTTTGGCTTCAGAGCATGAATTCCAGTATATAGCCTGTGATCAATGTCAAGAAACCGATATTGAAGATAAAGGTTTCTTGTGTATAGTTGAAAATACAACTGACAACATTCATAGTTGCAAACGCACTGGCATTCGAGCAATAATTAGTTTAGTGGAAATATGTTTACATTTATCAGCAAAGAAATCGTTGCAACTTTTATGCGCCAACACTTGTTCCATCTATCTTTTATGAATCTTATTGATAACTAAGTGTTTAAATAAAAATCCAATTCTTTTGATATGTTAACACGATTATCATTTGGATGATTTTTCTAAAAATGTTATATCACCCGACCCGTATTAAACATGAGTTATAAGTGCCTTTCAAAACAAATGTGGATGTTTGAGCAACTAACCTAGCATGCCTGGCATACTCTTCATAGTTCTCAAGCAGCAATTTTCCGGCCTGCTCGTTTAATGCAGATTCTGGAAATGGCTCAATCAACAAGCATCTGACTACCTGCAACCATGGACGCATTGACCATAAATTCACTATAACTTTAAACTTGAAAGCGGAATATAAAATTCTTGAAACTTACAATTAGAACATGACGTAAGCCAAGACTAGGGTTCCAATCCCTTTTCAATGTATTGACACATATCTCACCATTTGATGCAATATTCGGGTGGAAGATCTTCGTCAAAAAATAACCTATAAATAGAAAACAAAAAAGATGAGTAATTAAGTCATAGATAACATAATGGTTTCAAATTTGACATACACATGAATAAATCTACGGAACGAGAAAAAAAGTTTTGACCGACAAACCTTTAGGAGGTGAGTGTGGGAAATCGCGGGACAAGATCAATTTCATGCGAAAAACACCATTTTCATATGGAGTGCCAGCTGTAAACCCAGGATACACACAGTCAGCATGAAAGAATTATGTTTTGAACTCTCAATATACATGTTAGTAACAGATGCATACACACATATAAACTAATAAGTACCTGGGCCTTCTATATCAGCATATATTGTTGAAAAATCATCATCGTTCACTCCTACTTTAATTCCTTCTGGTGGTGTTTCATCAAGATTCTTCAATTCTCTAGCAAGTTGTTTGATTACATTTGGAGGAAGATTCTCGTTGGTAGCCTGTGATAGTTGCATAGTAAACGTTACAAATCATCCTCCCACTTTACCAAAAGTTCCCAATCAACTTTATATATTCAATGATTGAAAAGCAAACTACTTTAGCATAATTGTAAGTGTTTAAAGGTGTTTTTGAAGGGAAAGACATGAAAGGTGTTAGCTTGAACAAAAATGCTTCGTTTGTTGAAATACATATAATGTTTCAATCTTGGTATTGAATAAATAAGCATAAACTTGATGTGGAAAACATTAGCATAGGTAAAAGCATTCTTGATTCAGTGATTGTGTTAGTGTGTTTTCGAGAAATTGTTATTGTCTCATCGGTACTTATAAAGAGAAGTTGTTTGTTCTTCCTTCGGTTCTCTTCATATAATAGAGTTGATTCTCCGGATCATACTTAAGATCACACAACTACACAAGCTTGCTAATTTAAAAAGAAAGATGCTGGCAGAGAGAACATACCATCAATCACAAAAGGAAGATTCAAGACTGGAAAGCAAAAGGCAATGACAGAAGTAAACTGTCAATGAAACCCCGTAACCTGTTAAGACGACAAATCAATTCAAAGTTATTATACATCATAGGGAAATAATCCTAGCTTTTGCACATACCCGAAAAATAAACATCAAAGCACCAAACTTGATTACCAACATTGTTCAGCTCTAGATAAGTTGTCAAAAAGCATGAGCTTTAGGACCAATTCTCTTCTTTTCAGTTTATGTTGACTTCTATTTTTATTTCTTACTTTACATTGCTCATGGGAACACTGATTTGAATACATAAAAATGGCTAAACATGTGATTTTGGTAATGAACTCATGCCATGATCATAAAGAAAGACTTTGATTGTTCAATAACAAGTCTAATCTCCTTCATAAAAGCAAGATCTCTATTGATTAATCACGAAAACCCTATCCCCAATTTGAAACCCTAATATCCAAGAAAACTACATAAAATCAGTACCTTTGCAGTGAATTTACTCAAATTTAACCTAAGATGAAAATCCCCAATTCTCAAAATCAAAGATTCCAACAATTGACCTAACCTAATCTTCAAACCAAAAACAAAAAGAATCTCTTCTTTTACAATCAAGACAAAAAGGGGGGCAATCGAAAACCCTAATCAACAGATTCGCAACTTCATCAACAGCAAAATCAAAACAAAAAGCCCACCAAAGATACAACAATCAACACCAATTAACCAACAGTACCGAACAATAATCAAACCCCACTTTAGAAACCACAAGAAATCCAAAACCCAACAACCAATCATCTTTAGATTCCCATAAAGTGATACCAACACACCTGAAAAGTCAAATCAAAAGCCTTCGTTCACACCGCAAAACCAGATGCAACCGTATCGTTCTTTAAAAACAACAATTGCTTCAAAGATTCCTCAAACTTGACGATAAATCGATCGATCGATCGCTCTTTCAAATGAATAGAGCGATTAAAGAGAGAAAGAGAAGAAGAACGTTGAGCGTTATCGCCATGGGTATCGATATATACCCCAAGAAACCAGAGTTTACCGTTGGGGTTCTTGATGAAACTTTCACTTTGGTACTCCGAGTTACAAACATTTACATAAAAGACCCCTAAAATGGGGTGTGTTTTGTTGTTTTTGTATAGTTTAGGGGTGAAGTTGATCATGTTGTGTTTTCTTTTGTCGGTACATACGCGAAATAAAAATATTAAAAAAGTGTCACTGTCAATCAGACAATCACAGCTTGCTTTTTTTATTAGTAGTATTATAGTTTGCAATTATTAAAGTTTTGATAAAATAAAAATAGAATAAAATCGCATTAATAGATAACACTCCCCTCATTTTCATATCATCAAATAATTTATTCATGTTAGTTATTATAATGGTATTTGAAGATGTAAAGTTTATCTGATTAATTATTTTATATCTTATTAGTTTGTTAGTTTAAACATGACAAAGCATGCATATATAATAATCTTATCGTCTCACGATACAAAAAGATCATTTTGGTAATGAAATTCTAAACCAAGCTTATCTTCTTACCTTTGAGCAAGGTCATTGTGGGTTTGATTTATATTTTTTTCGGAACAAAATTGCTAAATTTGTGAAAGATTATTACTATTAATATTATTTTAGAACTATTAATTTATCTTAATTCTAATATTAAAATTACACCAAATTACATTATGTTTGGATTTAAATTTAAAACATCCCTTTTAACTATCAAGTGGGCTAGGCCTACATTAATTATTACTATCACTATTAGTTACTAGATTAGAGTCATAATCAAAGGTATGAGATGATAAAAGATGATCTGTATATTAAAAAGACATTCAAACCAAACTCTTCTTTAGAACCTGGAAGGAGAACATAGACACATAGATCAGAAATGTGAGATGGATTATTAGTATTCACAAGAAGCGTTATAAATTGTTGTGTTATTGTGTAAATATCTCTTCTACTCTAACTCTTTATATATTGTTTTCATATCCTAAAGTTCATAGGGGACACGGTGTGGGAACTAGGGGAGGGTGGTCAAAACCTAGCCCTGGATACATGGGTGCACCACCATCTCAAACATGGTGAAAGTTATCTCGGATGAGGAAGATACAAATACATGTAACCATAATTTTGAGCTTTTGACATGATGGTTTCTTTATTATTAGACGAAATGCAAAACACAATCTCCTCATCAAAAATGTATCTTTTTTGTTTTTTTAAATATTATTATTTTTAGAGTAAATTACACGGATCGTCCCTGAGATTTGCTTAATCTTCACCTTTCGTCCCTGGGATTGAAAAATTAAATGTTTGGTCCTAAGGTTTGGAAAAACATTACACATTTCGTTACTGTGTCTAACGTCCGTTAGTTTTTTCCGTTAAAATTAACAAAATGATGATTTTACCCCTAAACTTTAATAATAATAATAATAATAATAAATTAATAAAATAATACCCTCCCCACCCCGCCCATACCCCGCCCCTCACCTGAGTTGCTAGTCTAACCCCAGCCCCACCGTGCCACCACCGCAACCCCACCGTGCCACAATCACAGCCCTACAACAGCCCCATCTTATCACCATCGCAGTCCCACCTTACCACCTTTGTAGCCCCACAGCAGCACCACCGGGCCAACACCACAGCCCCACCGTGCGATTTGTGGGTTTTGGTGGCCAATGGTAGTGGAGATGTACATCGAGTCCGCTGTTTACATCCCATAATAGATTCACATCGACTCTAGTCAGAGATGATTGACAGTGGTGGAGATGATGATGATGGTAGAGGTGGTATGAGACTAACTTTATGTGTATTGTTCACATTGGGGTGTTGGCTCACAAAGATGGAAGAGGTTGACGATGGGGGTATATGGTGGTGGTGGTGACTGCTGGAGATGGGGTATCCAGTGGTGGTGGCTGCTGGAGATGTAGCTATGTCATGATGGTGTGGTAGTGGTGGTGGAGATGGAGTGTGTGCTGGTGGTTAGGATGAAGAAGAAGAAGAAAAAGAAAGGGGCGGGGGTATGGGTATGGAGGGTAAAATAATCATTTAAAAGCTTTCAGGGCAAAATAGTCATTTAACACTCATTTAACGGAACTTTTTAGCTGCCGTTAGACCCGGGGAAGAAATGTGTTGTTTTTTTTTCAAACCTTAGGACTAAAACTGTAATTTTTCAATCCTAAGGACGATAGGTGAAATTTGAGCAAATCTCAGGGACGATCCATGTAATTTACTCTTATTTAATCTATGATCTATTTTAAAATATTATTATTTATATTTATGTTTAAATTTTAAGGTACGTGCATAGAAAAGGATCGTGAATAAGCTCATAAGTGATTAGTGAAACGATACGTTATTAATAATCATCCAACATTCCTACCGGAAATGTTCCGCAGAGACAAAGACTTGTTTTACATTTTCGTCAGTCAAATGGACACAAATTTTGAGTTAACCACTTTAAATGGGCAGGTCATCGGAGTTTACTTTGCTATAACAATGCACTTTACCGATATGACAACTAGCATGCGGGAATGCATCAGATTCGTTTGATGAGTATTTAAACATTTCTAGGTCTCTTTAAATTAAAATAAACCCTACACAAGCTCTTATTTTATTTTGACGTCACTCTCCCACGTTGGTCGTTGTCGCTTTTAGGTTTTGTTATTTCTTAGTCATTTTAGCAACCACGTAACTATTGATGGAATACATTAAAAAGCAGATATTTGATTACACATTTGATTAATGATGTATTGGTAGCATAATCAAATGGCTCAAAGTAATGGTTTTATTCAGAGGCTTGGAACCGAGTGGTTCCAGCCGAAAGTTCGGTCTTAAGGTATAATCAAAACAAATTGATTATCCCTATAACTAGATATCATTATATACTAGACTTGGTTATAAAAAATTAGGAAACTCATAAAAGCCATCCTAAAATATAGAATTTTAAATTTCAAATAATTCTAAAATTTCTTCATGTAACTTCTTCCATAAATTTAAATCAAACCCTCGCATAGATCTGGTCGGTTCTTGGATGCTACTGCATCAATTAGGTTAAATGTTCTTTAGTCTATTTTTGTTTTGTTTTTTATTAAAAATCTTATTAGATTTGGTGTTATGTAGTCTATTCTTTATTAACAAACAAAAAAAAAATTATATAGATTTATATATATATATATATATATATATATATATATATATATATATATATATATATATATATATATATCATTGTAGAGACTAGAGTTGAATTAGATGCTTTCATTTTCATGTATAGAACAAATATTATAATTCTAGGACTAGTAATCGTTTTTAACATGTTTTGATATATTATTGTTGTGATTTTTTTCAATAAACATAATTTTTTAAAAAAAATTAAACAACTCAAATGAAACGTAAGAAAAACTTGGTTACTATATATTTAAATTTTTTTTCAAGTTTAACATGAAGTACTTATGATGAATACGAGTAAATAATAACCAGATTTCATCATTATTCAACGTAAAAAAAAATAATAAAGTTTCATATACATTCAATTTAAAGAATTTAAACCTTTATAAAAAAATCACAATAATATAACTATAATTAATCTTGGGTGGTTTTATAATAGAACTATAATGAAAATGTAACTCATTCATTGATAATAATGTAATAGTTTGACCAACGATATCTCTAACTTTTACTTTATTTGTTAATGAAATTCAGTAACATAATGACAATAGATATACATTTTTTTTTGCTCACACTTATGAGAATTTTTTTTTTAAAATTGGGTATTTTAGTGTGTGTTTGTTGACAAGAGGGGTTGATCTCGATGAAATTACACATTAGGGGAACCCGTCCATGGCAGGGGCGGGTTCTGATGGATATGTGACAACCCAAGCTTTTCACGGGAGAGGTTTGACCGAGGGACAGAACCCGCCTCTGCCATGGGCGGGTTCCCCTAATGTGTAATTTCATCGAGATCAACCCCTCTTGTCAACAAACACACGCTAAAATACCCAATTTTAAAAAAAAATTCCACTTATGATTGTGAACATTAGTACCACAAGCTTCCCTCCCACAACACACGTCACATTCCAGCCACCCCTTTTGGTTGTCTTTCGTAGGAACCACCACAACAACTTCTTGGACCACCCCAAGACCTAATTCTCATCATCTTCCTCACCCACCCCTCCCTCTTAACTGATTTCCCACCATCATATCACCACCCCACACCATTTTCTTTGATCACAACAACTTCGGCAGTTGGTGTATTCCTATTGGTCCTAATCATTTAACTTTATTCCTTTATTTCTTTTGTTCTTCTTTCTTCTTCTTCTTTTTTTTTTCTTTTACGAGTTTTTGAACATGTTAAATTTAGGGGCAATTGCATATCCTCCACTCTAAACTTATAAAATTACGTATTTTCACAAATCACACTTAAAAAGCAGTGTATTTATGCATTAAAATTATGTTTTAGAGAAATATAAAAATTTTCAGATGGAGAGAGAATATATGCAATTCTCCTTTATTTATTTTTATATAAGTTTATCATGACTTAGGGTTGTATTCAAAGTAGAGAATTCTTTTTTTTTTTGCATAGTAGCATGTCATTACCTTTTTGGTAACTTGACGAAAAAAATCAGTTATTTGCAAACAACATTGTTGCCGATATTGGTATTATTAAAACCGATATCGGTGTTTGCTTTTACGGTTTTCTGTCAATTTAAAGCATGGATTTAATTTTTTTTTGTTATATCGTAAATACCTTTAACCCGTTTAATTTTTTAATTATTTGTTTTATTTAATAATAACTTTTGTTCATTAAGTGTTTTTTAAACGAACTTAAGAGTTTTATGTGAGAGTGATAGCCGTTGCGATGTGTTTTTTTTTATTGAAATGATTTCTTTTGTGATTTGCTCTTTTGATTAAAGGATAATTAATTTGACAAAAATAATCCATAATGTTTTTTTAAATACGGAAAAATTTACTATATCAAAATGTTGGTTGCATCATCGATGTCGACGACAATGGTTGTGCGTAGGCAATGGTGATTAAGCTTTGATGGTGGTGACGAGGATGAGGTAGGGGAAGATCCCAAATAGTGTGGTTGAATGTTATATTCTTATACTTGAAAGAATTTAAGGAAAATAATTTCAAGTTTAGTTTTATTTATGAAAAATGCACAGAATAATAATCAAGTTTCAAAAGTGTTCTAATTTAGTCAATTATGCATATGTTTCTCAAATTGAACCACTAAATGATCAAATCGGGTCATCAACGAATTTTTTTATGTCAAGAAAGTAATGGAGGAAAAGACGTGGGGGTCAGAATTTTCAATATATGAATTTATATTTAAAATTTTTAAAAACATGTTGATTATGAAAAAAATTAAAAAAAGTATCTAAAATTCACGTCACCGTTCCATATCAGCATCAAAATAAAGAAATTGTTTTTTCTAATTGAAATAAAAAGTATAACATGCTAAAAAACATGTTAAAACTTTTAATTTATATAAAACATGAAAGCTGAGTGCACTTATTAAAATATTTTTAAAACTTGAGTTATCTAATTAAAATATTTTTAAAAATTAGTTACTATTTTATGAAGTTACCCATTACATTTATTATCCAAACAAGATTGTTATCTCCTGTTTCATTTTCAGTCTAATGAATTTTAAAACCAAATATAATATAAACGAAATTTAGATTACAATTTCATTTAACCTCAAGTACTCAACAACCCTCTTTAAGATACGAAGTTTGTCGTATTTTTCATAACAGAAATAAAAGGTCACATAACGGTCCCAGAATTAAAAATTGATGAATAAATATAGAATATATAACGTTTTAATCAGAATCAAAGTTATCAATATCATATTATCATCATGGTGAAGTAGTTGAGTTGGGAATTTATGCTATCTTGTTGACTTGTATTGACAACCACAAAGAAATAGTATTTTAATTATAGATTCAAACAATCTGATGACTTATTTTGACTTATTTTAATCAGAAAATAGTATTTTAATAGTTTAAACTGTTTGTTTCGCGAACAAATGTTTAAATGGTTCAAACATTTGCCTCTGAATGATTAAGCATTATACTAATGCTGAATGGTTAAGATCTCTTATTTGAATTGGTCAGACATTTGTTTTTAAATAGTTAAACGATATACTAGCTCTTAATGGTTCAACACTTAATGATTCAGACCTTTTATTGATTCAACACTTAATCATTCAGAAATTACCAACAGCCCTAAGCGCATTATTTGAATTGATTGTGAATAACTGTTGTTTAAAACTTTAAACATTAAACCTAATTAAACAAGTCATATGATGTAACTTTACACTTGGATAAGAAGTCATGTGCTTTTATAAATTTATGTTTTTGATTTACTTATTTCGGTATACTTTTAATTTTGTTGTTTTCCTTTGTTTTGTTTGTCTAATTATAAATTTAACCGCACTTAAAAAGTGCTTTTGTTCTCACATCTTTCGTACTATGCCTTTGAATTATGGTCTTGCTAAATGTCCTAGCTACTGATAAACTACTGATTTGTCCTAACATATCAAATAATTTGGATCAATTTCAATATAACCTAAACACCAGATAATGATTGTCTGTTAGTTGAAAACACAGCAATGACATAACTCCAAAGTTCTAACCATTTGATTTCATAGATAAATTCTCTCTATCAACAACGAAACTTTTTATTTGACCCTAAATAATCAAGTGATCAGCATAATAATGAGATAACTTGTTGGACAGATCGGGTGATTGAAAGCAATTTCTAACCCATTTGACCCGTTCTTTTAACTGTTTTTTGGTCCATTTGACCTGCTCCTATTTTTAACATGGAGTATGTTGTTATATTGTAACTGAAATGTCATTTCTCATTTGTGGTTTTTTGTCTTTGGTGCAATTTAGGGATTTACTTATACTGCAACTTCAGGGTGCCTTGCGGAGTTTATTATATAACAAGTCAAAGAAAGAAAACCTTTTTGTAAGTAACGTGTAAAGAATATTTCGTTTTTATTTGTTGGATAATGAGTTACTTGCACTAATAAGTTTTTGCTTGCTCTTCTTTGTTTCTTTCTGGTTTAAAGATTATTCGACCCTAATTAATCAAGTGATAAACCTCTTGTAACTTCTTATCCAACTTTCAAAACTTTTGTAGATAATTAATGTGTAGTTTTGTTTGTAAACAATGTTATCACTATAATTAATAGAATAGGCTCAAAACTGATTTCCTTGTCATTCACACCTAATATTTATAGATACAATATTATCTATGGACTACCTCGCACTATTCAATAATTACATAATGAGGACAAATATGTCTAGCCTAATATACCCCCGCATTCGAAGGAGGAGGGTTACAGATGCTTAGACTGGATCTGAAGTCTGTGAACAGAACTCGTGGCAGGCCTTTTGTGAAGATATCGGCAAGTTGATAACGGGATGGAACATGTAAAACTCGAACTTGGCCGCGTTGAACTTTCTCGCGCACAAAGTGGATGTTTATTTCGATATGTTTAGTGCGTTGATGATGGATGGGATTCCCGGACATATATATGGCACTAACGTTGTCACAGTAGACCAGAGAAGTACGGGTAGAAGGCCGACCTAGTTCAAGAAGCAGATTACAAATCCAGCAAAGCTCGGCGACAACATTTACAACGCCGCGGTATTCGGCCTCGACACTAGACCTGGAAATGGTTGTCTGTCGTTTGGAGGACCAAGAGATCAAATTATCACCAAGATAAACACAATATCCGGAGGTAGACCGATGTGTATCAGGGCACCCAGCCCAATCAGCGTCCGTGTAGGAGACAAGGATGATAGGGGCAGTCGGTTTCATGTGAATACCCGTGCGTAATGTACCTTTGACGTATCTGAGTATCCGTTTTAATGCATTGTAGTGACCGGTGCGAGGATCATGCATGTGCATACAAATTTGCTGAACTGCGTAGGTGATATCTGGGTGTAACACCCTGAGTTTTATTAAAAAGAAGAGAAAATAAGAGTACAAAGAAAGAAAGGATAAATAACCCAAGTTGAGGGACTAAAGTTATGCAAGATGCAAACTTTAATATCATTGTGTTTAAAAAGAAGGGCATGGCCACCCATGCCCCCACTACCCACCTATGTTCTCTGCTGAAAAAGAAAGAAAGAAGAAGAGTTCACGGTTTTAGAGAGAGAAGAAGCTGAAATCTCCTTGAAAGTGAGTTTTCTTGGGTTAATGTTCAGTTTCAACCGAATTTTCAGCTTCTGGGCCGAGATTTGTGGTGCTAAGGGCTTGATTTCGTGGGTTTTAGGAGCTGAATTTGCAGGTGGAAGTGTGTTGCTCGAAGGTTGCTTCAGGTGAGTTCTTGAACCCCTCTGTTTACTGGTTTTTAAGTGTTTGGGGCTATTATGCATACCGAGCAAAATATTTTTAAGTACCCGTGGGTTTTCAGCTTTGATGTTCGATGGTGCTCTGTTGTTGTATGTTTTAAGGATGTTTTTGAGGTTATGTTTGATGTTTAGCATGGTTTAGTGTTGGTAGCATGTTAGATCTGTGTTAGGATGTGCTAGGTTGATGTTTGGGTGTTGTTTGTAGCATCGGTTATATTTTCAGATTGTTGGTCATGCGCCCAGAATGTTCCCATGCGCCTGAATTTGTTGTCATGCACCCAAGTGACCTCATGCGCCCAAGATCATACGCCCAAATAGTAGTCATGCGCCTAAGTGTAGGCCATGCTCCCAAACAGTGGCCCATGCTCCCAGAGTTGCCTATGCGCCTAAGTGTTGGCCATGCGCCCCAGCAGTGCCCATGCGCCCAGAGTTGCTCATGTGCCTAAGTGTTCATGCGCCCCAGCAGTGCCCATGCGCCTAAGCAGGACTCATGCGCCTGTATAGTGGTAATGCGCCTAGGCTGTTTTCCTTAGAATTTTTATGCTCATGCGCCTGAGATGTCCAACTGCTCTCCATTTTGGACTTAGGGATTTCTGGGGATTTTCTAGAGGTAGATGGTTGAGATAGGTTTTGTTGTGATGTGATGGCTTGTGCTTGATGTGCTATGCATGATGATGTGATGATTATGTGGCGTGTGATGTGTTATCTTTCCATGTTTAACGGTTTTCAAAATGTATGTATTATGGTATGTAATATGTTATGTATGATGTTATGACTTTACATGGTATGATGCATGAATGTACGAAAAGTATTATGTAACGAAAGTGAAAGATAACGAATGATGAGAATGGAAGTAACGTACGATGAGATCCTTATCGCGTACCCCGGTACTGTGTCAGTCTTCGGACATGAGTCGGGGGTTTGTTTACAGGTCCCGGCACAGTATCAGTCTTCGGATATGAGTCCGGGGTATTGCATGAGACAGGATGGCATGTGAAGGAGATGAAATCCTTGTCGCGTACCCCGATACTGTGTCAGTCTTCAGACATGAGTCGGGGGTTTGTTTACAGGCCCCGGCACAGTATCAGTCTTCGGACATGAGTCGGGGGTATTGCATGAGACAGGATGGCATGTGAAAGATATGAGGTCTTGTTGTTCGCCCCGGTACTGTGTCAGTCTTCGGACATAAGTCGGGAGTTTGCTTACAGGCCCCGACACAGTATCAGTCTTCGGACATGAGTCGGGGGTGTTGCATACGAGATGGGATCCTTGTCGCGTACCCCGGTACTGTGTCAGTCTTCGAATATGATTCGGGGGTTTGTTTACAGGCCCCGGCACAGTATCAATCTTCGGAAATAAGTTGGGGTATTGCATGAGGCAGGATTTGGATGATAGTAAGTATGTATTGTTTGACGATGAACGATGATGAAGATAAATAATTATTATCAATGTGTACGTATGATGTGTGATCATGATTGAAAGTAAAAGGTTGTTTTAACGAAAGTAAAGTATTTTATTTATAAAACTAGAACTCACTCAGTGTTGTTGACTTTTTGTATGCATAATAGTTGGCAGGTATTTTGTTGATGCCAAGGAGTTGCAGGCATGGATGCATAAGCTACTGGGGACGTTTGAGGCTGGCATCCATATTTTTAATATGATGCTGTATTTCAAAATGTAAACGAATGATGTAACGTAATGATATGTTTTAAATTATTAATGAAAGTTTTAAATTCCGCTGCAAAAGTAATGTATATTTTTAAATATTTTATGCGATGACGGTCCAGCTGGAAGTGTCCCGGGAACGGGGCCTTACACTGGGCGAGTGAAAGTTAAGTATTGAAGGGCCCCTGCCAAGCTACGGTATGTAGATGGATCAGGAATGGGGTCACCAGCTTGAGAGCCGAGCTTCCCGGAGGTATCCACCGAAGTGTGAACCGGATTACAATCGGACATGTTTGCTCAAGCAAGTAGTTCAGATGCATATTTTGCTTGTGATAAGAACAAGCCATTTGAGTCTCGAGTAACGGAGATACCAAGAAAATAACTCAAGGGTCCAAGATCTTTCATTGCAATTTCCGAAGATAGCCGAGACATGAGGTGATTCTTTAGAACAGAAGAGGAGGTGATAAGAATAATATCATCCACATATAAGAGTAAGTAAGCAGTGTTAGGACCATGCCGATATATGAATAAATAATGATCAGACGCGTTGAGACGAAAACCCAATGTTGTGACAAAGTCTGTGAATCTTTGGTACCATGCGCGAGGGGCCTGTTTAAGGCCATAAAGAGAGCATTTTAGTCGACACACATGATTAGGGAAAGTGGAATCCCGAAATCCGGCTGGCTGATGCATGTAAACAGTTTCGAATAGGTGTCCATGGAGAAAAGCATTCTTGACATCAAGCTAATTAATCTCCCACCTGTGAAAGAGAGCAATGGTCAACACAGTGCGAATGGTGGCCGGTTTGACCACCGGACTGAATGTCTCATCACAATCTACCCCCACCTGTTATGACCGCAGATCACAAACCAGAGATCCGTCGGACTTGGTTTTGTGTTTGTAAATCCACATGCAATGGATGATGTTCATGTCCGGGCGACGAGGTACTAAATCCCATGTATCATTATTGATAAGATCATTAAACTCATCTGTCATGGCACAGTTCCACATAGGGTTATATAAAGCTTCGGATGGGTTACGGGGAAGAGGTTCAAAGGTGGTAGAGGTGTGAAGATTGAAGAGTTGTTTGGGTTTGGTTACCCCGAACATACTGCGGGTGTGTATGGTTTGAGGAGGTGGTGGAGGGTGGGCAGAGGGTAATGGAGCCGGGGCTGGTGAAGGGGGAACCGAGGAGGAGGAAGGTGGTTAGGGAGGGCCGGTGGTGGTAGGAGGTTTAGGGCGATGAGTGTAGGTGTGGGTAAAGTCCCGAGAGGTGGCAGGTGTGATTGGTGGTGTAGTGGGGGGAGATAAGGTGGGTGGTGTAGGGGGAACGGTTGTGGGAGAGGATGGTGAAGGTGTTGAGAGTGGGGTGGGGAAAGATAGATTAGGAGACACGGATTCCCAAAAAGCGGGATGAAAGTCGGAGGATTGACTAGAATGGAGAAAGTCATAGGGTTGAGGGGAAGTGTTAAGGTTAGCAAAGGGGAAAACATGCTCGTCAAAGACGACATGGCGTGAGATGATGATTTTGCAGGAAGACAGATCGTAACACTTGTACCCCCGATGGTTTGAAGGATACCCAAGGAAGACACAAGGTAAGGAACGAGGTTGGAGTTTGTGAATTGAGGTGGAAGGGAGAAGGGGATAGCAAAGACAGCAGAAGATGCTAAGATGAGTGTATGAGGGAGATTTGTGATAAAGAAGGTATGTGGGGGTAAAGTTGTGTTTGGTTTTGGAGGGGAGGATGTTAAGAAGATAGGTGGCCATTTGTAAAGCGTGATGCCAAAATGTTGGGGGTAAAGAAGCATGAGTGAGTAATGTACGAATGATATTATTGATTGACCGAATTTTACGTTCTGCTTTTCCGTTTTGAGACGAGGTATGTGGGCAAGAAAAGCGAAACGACATACCATTTGTGGTGCAAAAATCATGAAACGATTTATTGTTGTATTCGGTGCCATTGTCACATTGAAAACATTTGATATTTCTTTCAAATTGAGTACGTATGTAAGTTTGAAATTTAAGAAACAACAGTGTATACATGTGATTTGTTGGTTAGGGGAAAAGTCCATAAATAATTCATGTAATCATCAAGAAAAAGGACGTAATAACGATGACCACCGGAGCTTCATACCAGGGAGGTCCACAAGTCACTATGAATAATGTCAAAAGGTAAATACGTAGAAGATAAAGAATCATAAAATAGGAGTTTAACACTTTTCCCAAAAACACAAGATTGACATAAAGTATTACTGGAAACCTTAGAAACTGAAATGGAATTATTGTTATTTAAGATACGTAATAAAGAAGATCCCGGGTGACCCAATCGGTGATGCCAAAGATCTTGAGATAAAGCAGCAAAAGTTGATGGATTGGTGACTTGAGCATGAGGAATGGAAAGAGGATAGAGGTCTCCGGTGTTGTTACATCGGAGGATAGGAATCCGCGTCTGGTAATCCTTCACAAGAAAGCCAAAAGGGTCAAATTCTATAGAAATCATATTATCAATGGTAAGACGACGTACAGATAAGAGGTTTTTAATAATTTTGGGTGCATGTAGAATGTTGGTAAGTTGTAAAGGTGGGTAAGGTGGCGGTAAGGTGGAATGCCCGGTGCCGTGAATAGGTATGTAGGAACCGTTGCCAACGACAATATGGTTCGACATGCTATTATTGATATAATTTGAGATGTTACCTGTCGCGTTGGACATGTGAGTAGTGGCACCAGAATCGAGGTACCAAGTTGGATTCGGGTTGAGAGTCATAGTATGTAATGCTTGGTTAATGTTGGTAGGCATGGAATGTTCAGAAGCAGCATATGCATGAGATGGAGATGCACCCAAAATTCCAGCAGAAGAGTTAGGGCGTGGCTGAAAACGGGTGGCGGACGGTGTAGTCGGATAAGGCGCGGGTGGAGTATTCCATGGTGGTGCATGCCAAGGTGAGTTCCAAGACATCCAGGGTTGAGGAGAAAAATAATTGTTGTGATAAGAGTCGCGGCCTCGACCACGTCCTCAACCCTTGCCGCGACCACCTCGTCCACGTCCACGGTAAAAACCGTCAGGTGTGCCCCTGCCAAAAAATCGTTGTTGCTGGGATGATTCAGTGTGATCGCGGCGGTCTCCGGCAGCCTGCTGTGGGGTCTTACCGGTGACAGCAGCGGTAGGAGAAGACGAAGCAGCATGAAGGGTTGTTCCCGATTGTGTTTGATGGCCTTTGCGCGTTTCTTCCAAGCATAACTTTGATCTGGCAGGGTAGAAGTCGGGGAGCGGAGTGGACTGTTGCAGGAGAGTAGCAATGCCATCGTATTGTTCACTCAGTCCAGCGATTAGTTGTAAAACTAGGCGCTGGTTTGAGACGGGTGCATCAACGGTGGATAACTGATCCGATAAAGATTTGAGTTCTTGGCAGTAGGAGGTCATGTTAGGGAAGTTCTCCAACTTAGTATTAGAGAATTTGTTTTCAAGGTAGAGAGCCCTAGATGGTTTGCTGTCAATAAAGATGTTCTCCAAGGCTTTCCATGCATCGACTGCGGTTATATCTGGTTTCAGAATAGTGCTTAGAAGATCTTTGGAGATAGTGCCATATATCCATTTCAAGACAATTGCATCGAGTAGTTGCCATTCTGTGTCTTTGTCATTGGATTTAGAAGAAGATGTTTCTAGGGGAAAGATGTGGTCAATAACCTACGTAGCCCGGCAGTGGATCTTGAACAGCTCAACCCAGGAGGTGTATTGCCTGTTTTCAGCCTCAAGAGTAATGGGAATATAGTTCCTGATGTTTTGTGACTGTAACAGCAGGATGTAGATGCGAGGTAGAAGAGGACGTAGAGGAGGGAGTGATCATGGTGTAGCGGTTGAAAGAAGAAGAATGGTGGTTGGGAGGATCAGAGTGTGACAACAGGAGGAAGAAGGAGGGTAGGGCCGGCTGTTAGGGTTTTTCAGGTAATTAGAGATCGCTCTGATACCATAATAGAATAAGCTCAAACTGATTTCCTTGTCATTCACACGTAATATTTATAGATACAATATTATCTATGGACTACCTCGCACTATTCAATAATTACATAATGAGAACAAATATGTCTAGCCTAATAATAATTTTCTCCATAGTGGATTTTTACAGTCATACCTTCTGTACATGTTTTCACTGGGTTAACATCAGCAAAAGCTACAAGAAATTCCAAGAGAAACCTTAGATAAATCAGGTGATATACATGTGGCTACAAAATGATATATTATAAATTAAAATGGTCAAATGATTAGGTTAAATACTACAACTTCTCAGTGTAGTATACATTTGACACATGAGAAGATGATTGTGCTTTTTTTCTTTTAAGAATATAAGAATCTCAGTGAAGATGCATCATTTTGCAACTTGATCTTTTATCAACAAGTTTGGCTGCATTTAGAGAGTGCACTTCTCTATCCTTTAATTCTTTTTTTTATTCAAAATTTTGTGCATCTTAATAAAAAATTTAAGCACTGGCGCTCAAACCGGGTTTAGAATCCAAACAGGGGTGGGTTGAACCCGGTTCGGGTTGTGGTCTACAAATTCCAAACCGGGTTTCGGGTCGGGTCCATCCCGGTTCATATTATTTAATTTATGAATAATATGATGGATCCATAGCGGGTTGAACCGGGTCGGGTCGTGGAGAGCCCGGCTTGAAACCGGGTTGGTGAATTGATGAGGGAACCCGGTTTAGAAGCGTCAGAGTATACCAGGTTGGGGGCACCAAGTTGAACCCGGTTCAGTTGTCAGGTCCGGTTCGAAACCCAGTTAGACGAAGCGCCGAATAAAATACTAGTTATAAAATTAATATAAATGGTGTACTGAATGTATAATAAATCATTATTCATAAAACTATGAAAATGTTAAATATAAAAAAAATATAAAATAACAAAGATAAAGATGAACAATTAGAACGCTACATAAACAGCAAGGTTTCTCTTCATCTTGGTTATTCGATTCTTAATTTCTCCTAATTCGCCATTAGAGACAGATTCTTCTTTACACCTTCAGCAAACGCCATTAATACCAAAAGATCTATCAAAAGGCAATCTTTTTCAACCCCCTATTCCCAAGATTTACTCTAAATTCAAAACCCTCAACTGAATCAGGTCACTCTCTAATCTCTCTCTCAATCTTCTATATATTATCAATTTCTTCTTTTATAACTGTATGATTATGCAACCCACAAGTGATGCAAGTATCCCACTTTATCCTGGGATTTTCATTCTTTGGGGGTGATTCAAATCTCACTACAAGATTGATACATAGATTTTAGGGTTATCTGTATAGTTTTACACTTTTACTTCCAATTTGTCTTTATATGTATGATCAGTTGATTATGAACCCTAGTGTATGAGTACATCTGCATTTGAGTTGCTGCATGTTCATATACAGCAAGATTTTGGATTTAAGTATCAGAATATGAATGAACTATATCAAATTCATATGAAATTTTAAATTTTGAAAGTATTCATTATGAGCTTGTGATGATTATGGCATGATCTTGATAAAGGAAAGCTTAAATTGTCAGATTCTTAAAAGGGGTGTGAGAAGAAGGATGGTTAATTCAGAGGTGCCCCGTAAGCGAGTTGCATTCGTGTTGATTGATGGGTTGGGGGACGTTTCTATTCCAAGATTTGGGTACAGAACTCCTTTAGAAGCTGCGAAAGTGCCGAATTTAGACGCGATTGCTTCTGCTGGAGTTAATGGTCTTATGGACCCGGTTGAAGTAGGCTTGGGCTGCGGTAGTGACACTGCTCATCTTTCTTTGTTGGGTTATGATCCGCGAGTTTATTATCGTGGTCGAGGCTCGTTTGAATCGATGGGGGCTGGATTAGCCATGGCTCCAGGGGACATTGCTTTTAAAGTATGTAAGCTGGACTCTCTTACTAGTTGTGAAAATGTTTTATGCATTGTAAACGAAAATGACGATTGCTTGTAGAAGTTGACTATCAGTTGATCAAATACATGAACTTTTGTGAAATGTGGATATTAAATAGAAATCCAACAACTTTTGTATTTTATTTGTTTTTAGATCACATTTGATAGTGACTTTCATTTTTTCAACAATCCATCAGTCAAACTTTGCAACTCTAGATGAGAAAACTGGAGTCGTCACGAGTAGAAGGGCTGATCGACACTTTGAAGAAGAAGGGCCGATCTTGTGTGCAGCACTGGATAAAATGAAGCTGCCATCTTTTCCTGAGTATGAAGTCAGAGTCAGGTGTGTTAAAATTAGTTTTTTGATGATAATAATTGCCTATTTGACATATTAAGATTTGAAACTTGGAGTCTTTCATAAAATAAACAAGGTTGAAGTTTTATATAGCTCTTATGCTCTACGGGATTTTTTCAGATATGCAACTGAACACAGATGTGGAGTTGTGGTAAAAGGACCTAAACTAAGTGGAAATATATCAGGAACCGACCCGCTAAAGGATAATCGTCTACTTCTGGAGGCACAGCCTCTTGACAAAACAGAAGAAGCCAAACACACCGCAAAGGTTGTCAATGAGTTATCCAAAGAAATTTCTATAATTTTGGTTGCTCATCCCCTGAATAAAAAACGCGCCGCTGAAGGGAAAAAAATTGCCAATGTTGTCCTTTTACGAGGCTGTGGTATTAGAATTGAGGTATGGCTTATAATCTTAACAAAATCCCTACATTAAATAAAATAACTACTACAACAAAAACAATGTTGTAACTTTTTGCAGGTTCCTGCGTTTGAGAAGAACCACGGGTTACGACCATGCATGGTGGCCCCCACAAAAATCATCGCCGGCCTTGGTTTATCTCTCGGGATTGATATTCTAGAAGCTCCTGGAGCCACAGGAGACTATCGAACCTTATTGACATCAAAAGCAACCGCAATTGCAAATGCGATATCAGCTCCTATGCGAACTTGTCCTAATGTTTTTGTACCAGGAGAAGATGAGCACAAACCTGGTGCTTCTGATGGCTATGATTTTGGTTTTCTCCATATAAAGGTGATAACTTTTTCTTTAAATAAGAGTTGGTATTCTGCCGGACTGAAAATTATTGAAAATCTTGATTTTGTTATTGCAGGCGATAGATGATGCAGGTCATGATAAAGCAATTGTTTTTAAAGTCAGAGGATTGGAAGCCGTTGACAAAGCCATCGGTCAGCTTGCTAGACTTCTTTGGGAGGCAGAGTCAACAGGTCAATTTCAGTTTTTCCTATGTGTCACTGGGGACCACTCGACCCCGGTTGAATATGGGGACCACAGCTTCGAACCTGTTCCATTTACATTATGTCGGTTGAAAGACTATGTGGGTGCAGTTGGTGGTGAATCAGTAGTTCTACAAACTTCTCTTGATACGTTTCCTCTGCCAACTATTGAAGCTGGTGATGACTTGTCAGCTTGTGTGCCGGCAGAAGAGGAAATAAGTCAACCGGGTCAAGCATTTTCGGGTGATTCTGTTTGGAGGTTGAGTGAAATAGCAGCTGCACGAGGTTCTCTTGGGCGGTTTCCTGGGAGTGAGATGATGGGAATTATAAAGAAGTTTATTCAACTTGAATTATGAACCTGCTCAGTTTTGGATGATCTTTATGGAGACATAACTAATATGAACTAAAATAATGTTTTTTTAATGGGTGATGCAGTTGTGGTTCACCTTCTTACTTTGAATCCGCGAAGATGGTAAAAATGTAAAAAAGGCGTGGTACGGGTTAGGATTGATCCAGATACGACCCGTTGGGAGTCAAGTATTGTGGTTAAATCCTGCTTTTCTGAGTTTTCTTCTGGAACTAGAAGTTATTTCCTATGAAACACAAATTTGCTGATTTCTGTAGGAGGATTGCATTACCATTGTATGGCGTCACTGATTTCACATATCTACGTAATAGGACTCCATTGGATCCAATGTCGTCTCAAAACAGGTCGACCCACTAACCTGTTTATGACTCGTTTCTCGAACCCACCAATCCGATTGGCATGTTTACAACTTGATCTTTACTTGCCAAACCACCAACTCGTTTGACACATATAGGTAAACAGTGAAATGGGTCGTGTTAAGGTTGATGTTATTGACACGTTGCAATTCAATCCGTCAACCAGCCAACTCGCAATCCATTAACATGCCAACCCAACACAATTGACACCCCAAATTGTAACTAAATGAATATAACTAAAATATTGTATTTCATGATCTTGATAAAAATACCTATCAATTTTTTTAGAGTTTTGATAAAGTCACTTGTATTTGTATTTTTTAACCTTAAAAACCACCTACACTTCAATATGTTTAATCTGTTGCAACTTTTTAGTAATGTTAATTTTTTTAAATCAGGTGACTTGTATGGAAAAAAAATGTAAAACTTGGTTACTACTTATAGTTTATTTGTTAAAGTTTAACCTAAAATAAAAGATAACTATGAAATAATTACTAAACAATAATCAAGTTTCATAATTGTTTCAGTAAGCTTCATATGTATCTTTTAGAGTTTATTATGGTTTTTATCTTGTGGTTTGGAGATACGAGACATTGTGGATTCATTTGTTACCGTTTATTCATTCCAGATATTGAAACAATACTAAAATTTAAATGGTTTTCTTGCTAGAAGGAAATATGTAACTTTATTAAAATGTCAATAAAATATAATTATTGTATGATTTTTATCCTAAAAGACAAACTAAAGAATCTAAGGTCTTACCTCGACACAATACGTGTGCATTTTAACTTTGTTTAAATCGTATAAACCATATTATACATAAAAATGACTAATTAGCAAATTTCTTTTGGCGTTGCTTGTTTACTTTCGATTATTTAAAGGTTTTGCTTCTCTGTCTTGTCCCTCTTTGTAATAAAGCACATTAATTAAACAATAAACACCCAACTTCCTCATAACCACTTCACATTCAATCTTGGTTCCTATGTTTATAAAATGTATGAGTGCTATCTACTCCTAATTGCAATCATTTGGAACACTCACATCCCATTAATGGTCATGAACTTTTGAATTTGTACCCACAAGATCACATACCAATTTATAGAAAAGGAAATCCAAGCAAACCTGTTTAGCCTAATTACATATTCAGTTTTTTTATTCAGTTGAATTAGTTCTTCGGTTTTTGGTTCATTCAGTCTAGTTCAAAGCGAGTAACCTTTATTCATATATATTGGCATATGGATTTTTCTACTAGCTCGTCAAATATTTAGTTCATTGGAAAACCAATTAAGCAGAACTGAGGAATCCGAAGAACCCAAAATACAAATAGATGAACACTCCTATAATCTTGTTAAATATCTTTTCGGTTTAAAGCCAAATACAAACTGAACTTAAATTTGTTTTCAGTTTCTTTTGATCTTTTTTAATTCAATTTGGTTTCTTATGATATGAAACTTCAAATTCAAAAAAACGAATTGATAAATATGAAATTTTAACCGTTGAACTCCTCTTGTTATTATTTGATTACCTATCAAGTCATCCATACAATTTAACTTAGTCTTGATCAAATTGATTCCCATTTTGACTTGCTACAAGGAATCAACGAAAGTCTTGATGATAGA
This sequence comes from Flaveria sonorensis, assembly GCA_025506505.1. NCBI lineage: Eukaryota > Viridiplantae > Streptophyta > Magnoliopsida > Asterales > Asteraceae > Flaveria > Flaveria sonorensis. The sequence goes on from CM046438.1 coordinate 10,361,896, forward strand.
TACATTATTGCATTTACTTTTAAAATAACTTATATGATGGCAATAATTTATGAAATTACCAAAGAACCATTAACAAAACTCAGCCGTCACTAGGTAACACTAACATCACTAAATATAAGTAAAAAACATGATGGGCCCGATTAAAATAACATTTATTCTTCGAAGTAGGGTTGCATATTTTACCGTTAAAAAAACATAATAGGAAATAATTGAAAACTGAGCTGAAAAATCAGTTAATCTATTTGATAGATATCATTTCACTAAATTTAGTACTGTCTTTCAAAAAAATTCTATGGCTTCCTCACTAACATAAAATGTATATAAGATTTATTCTCATTATTATTCATTTATATTTGATTGTATTTTCTTTAAAATCACTCGTGTTTTTATCTTATATATTGTTTATTAATAACACACTATGTACGTTAATCTACACAAACCACAGGTCCACAAGTCCTCTTATCTCATTTATATCAGTAAATAGATGGATCTATATCATGGTTTCTTTTTATCTGGATAAAAACTAAACCTTAAATGCTAATACATAGAATTCGACTAAACGGCTTAAAAATCGCTAGAATTAGTTTAATTGAAGTTTGTTTGAACATGTTTACAAGTGGCTAAAAATATTTCTTATTTCTTGTTTTTTAAAGTAAAATGTAAGCTTTTTATATCTATTTTTTTAACAGTGATGTACGACACTGCTTCTGAGTATAAGTGTTATTTTAATCTGACTCATCTATTCATTACCGCACCCCCAACCCCTCAGGAGGAAACTCATAACCAGAAAAACTCACAGACTCAACGCTGAACATTTTTGCTGAGATTGAGACTTGAATTTAAATTTTTTTTTCATATTTACATATTTTAAGTACCTCGGTTTAAACATTTAAGCTAAAGATTATAGTTTTTTTTATATTTAATTTATTAGTTATCTTCTATTGAGAAACTTAGCAGCCTCAAATAACGTGTTGTCCTTTCAAAGTCTTGAAGAAATTTCAACGAACCCATGAATCATTACCATAAGCTTAACACACACTTCAAAGAAACCCCTATAAAACCCCCACCACACCACCACCGGAACAACCACCACCACCACCATGAACCACCCATTCACCTTCCCGGAGACCACCTCCACCGTCCCCCCCACCCCTCCTCCTTCTTCTCCCCCAATCTCCTCCACTCCCCCCTCCCCACCAACTCTTTCTTCCAAAACTTCGTCCTCAAAAATGGCGATCAACCCGAATACATCCACCCCTATCTCATCAAATCATCACTCTCATCGCTATCAGTCTCATATCCATCAATGTTCTCCAACACTGCTTTCACATATCAAATCTTTACCCCCGATCTCACCGTATCCGCTTTGAACAACCCGAACCCGAATCGGACCCATGTCGTATCGTCGTTTGATGATCTTAGTGTAACTTTAGATCTTCAACCTGATTTGAGATTCTACCTCGTTAGAGGAAGCCCCTTTTTGACATTTGAAGTCTTGCAAAAGACCCATCTTTCAATTTCTACTGTTCATGCGATTCTTGATTTTGCCCCCAATTATTCGAAAACAAGATTCAAGATTGGGCTTAATAATGGGCAAACGTGGGTTTTGTATGCTTCTTCTCCGATTGATCTCACCCATGATGTGTCAAAGATTTCAACTGGGGATTTCTGTGGTGTAATTCGCATTGCTGTGGTACCCAATTTGAATTCGGGTTCGGAGTTTGAATCGGTTCTTGATATGTGCAGTTCTTGTTATCCGGTTTCGGGTCGGGCTGTGTTTAACGACCCGTTTTGCGTTGAATACAAGTGGGAAAAGAAGGGGTGGGGGGGTTTGTTGATGCTAGCAAACCCTCTTCATCTTCGTCTTCTTGATCGTTGTTCGATTAAGATTGTTGATGATTTTGTGTACAGAAGTATTGATGGTGATCTCGTGGGTGTTGTTGGTGATTCGTGGGTGATGAAACCTGACCCGGTTTCCATCACTTGGCATTCAATCAAAGGAGTTGATGAAGGATCATATAGTGAAATCATTGCTGCACTTGTGCAGGATGTTGAGGGTTTGGATTCAAGTACCATACAGACCACATCATCTTACTTTTATGGGAAGTTGGTGGCGCGAGCAGCGCGATTCGTGTTGATTGCTGAGGAAATCGGTTATCTTGATGTGATCCCGAAAGTTAAACAGTATTTGAAAGAGACTATAGAGCCATGGTTGGATGGAACCTTTGGTAGTAATGGGTTTCTGTATGAAAGTTCATGGGGTGGGCTTGTGACCAAACAAGGGTCTACTGATACAGGTGCTGATTTCGGGTTTGGTGTGTACAATGATCACCATTTTCACATCGGTTACTTTCTTTATGGGATCGCGGTTCTTGCAAAGATTGATCCCATTTGGGGAAGAAAGTATAGGCCTCAAGCATACTCTTTGATGGCGGATTTCATGACATTGAGTAAAGGTCCTAATTCGAAGTACACGCGTTTGAGATGCTTTGATTTGTGGAAGCTGCACTCATGGGCTGCAGGATTGACTGAATTCACAGATGGAAGGAATCAAGAAAGCACAAGTGAAGCTGTGAACGCGTATTACTCTGCTGCGTTAATGGGACTAGCTTATGGAGATGCACATTTGCTTGCAGTTGGTTCACTGCTTACATCCATGGAGATTCATGCTTCTCAATCATGGTGGCATGTGAAAGAAGGCGATAAAATCTACGCTGCAGACTTCACAGGTGAGAACCGCGTTGTGGGAGTTCTTTGGGCTAACAAAAGAGACAGTGGGCTGTGGTTTGCTCCCGCTGAATGGAGGGAATGCAGGCTCGGGATTCAAGTGCTTCCATTGTTGCCAGTTACAGAACTTTTGTTTTCTGATATCGCGTTTGTGAGGCAGCTTGTGAACTGGACTTTGCCTGCTTTGGGGCGCGAGGGTGTCGGCGAAGGGTGGAAGGGGTTTGTGTATGCATTGGAAGGTGTTTATGAGAAGGATGTTGCTCTTGAAAAGATTAGGAGTTTGAGGGGACATGATGATGGGAATTCACTAAGTAATCTGTTATGGTGGATTTTTAGTAGAGATGATTGTGAAGAAGGAACTGGTAGACATTGTTTGTTTGGTCACTATTGTCACTGAAAGTTCAAGCCTTTTGGTTGCTGTTGCCACTAAAGTTCGAGTCTTTTGGTCTTTGTTGTTGCTAAAAGTTCAATCATCTTTGGCACTTATAGTTATAGGTGGTTATACAGTTATACTTGGTTTTGGTTTTCTTTTGTGCGTTGCATTTCCACTTGTATTGTTTTGGCTCCTATCTCACTGTATATAGGAGGCTTTTGTTTATAATAGAGGTTAGAAAATACATATTTTGTATATCTTTTATGTTATCAGAGCAGATTTTGTGCTCTTATGTATGTCTTCAGCAGGCAGCAACCAATAGCTATCTCTATTATGATGCCATTAAAAGTTCAAGCCTTTGGGTCTCTGTTTTCACTAAAAGTTTGAGCCGTTTGGTCACTGTTGTCACTAAAAGTCCGGTCCTTTTAATCTCTGTTGTCCATAAAAGTTCGGTAGCAATTGCGCTTTCAAGGATGATTATAAGCAAAATGGAGGAAACAATGTCTTGTAAGCAAGATCAAGTGTAAATCATGATGATTATATGAGATTATCCTCGACAATAAAATTTAAACTTAGGTGTAACATTGATCAACTATTGGTTATCAAATTATAATTTAAATTATTAAAATCCTATTAGCTGTTGATTTATTAAATCCCTAGTATTATAAAAGATATGAAACGTACAGAATTAAAAAACCAATTTGAAACTCCTAATATTATTACTTCAATTACATTTCTGATTTAGTGTTAAGCCAACTTGTTTGTTATGATTAGTTGACAAACGCGTCCAAGAAGTGCCTTAGAATAAACTTAAGCAATTCAATTTCTTTTTCTTTTCTATTTTACTAACTCCAAATTGTTTAAAATATCATTTAAAAATGATTAAGTGCTTATACGGAGCTTCTAATGATAAAATAATATATTTCACTATCAAAGATTGTGGGTTCAAATCACACAATGGATAGCACTTGGTATGGATGAATGTAATATGAAATCTAATGTGTCGTTCCGCTGGAATGAAAAAAAAAAAAAAGAACATGTTTGTTTATTACATAGGAATGAAATGGAACAATGCATAATGATTGGGATTCATTCATTTTCTAATAATTTTCAATTCTTGGGGCTGAGTGTTTTCTTTGCATAATTTCAAATTATGGATTTTTTTTTTAATGCATCATCTAGTTCACCAGCCTGAATTATAAGTTGTTGTCTCAACCCAAGGGACTTACGGTGAGGTTCACCTAACCTAAAAAGTTTTGTGGGTATTTTGAAAAACAACCTAAATCTAAGACTACCCAATGGAACCCGAGAACGCCCTGATCACCCTTATGGAAAAACTTGTGAAGTTTTCCATGTAAATTTACTTATCAATGTTCTAACAATTCAAGAATCTTATGTTATGGTTCTCTTTTTTATTCGTGTACTCTCATCATTCCGCTTCCTCCCTTCTACCACCATTTGACAGGCCTCCTATCACCGTTCAGACTCAATTGACCAGGACAAACTAGTCTTAATTTTTATCTAGTTACATATAGAAAATTTAATATCCTCCATCGTCTTCAACAAGAGCAAGTGTCCCTTCAAAAATCTAGTGTATTTCTTGCTTTCTATATGAACCAAATAACCGAATAGATTAGTGCCACCTGAATTTGAAGTCACCTTTACTAGCCGAACTATTAACCATCAAGGATTGCAAATAAGCTCTGTTCACTAGTGAAGAATGCAGTAAACCGCTCCAAGCACCAAACCAGTTCAATAAGCTAAAACAAAAAAAAAAAAAAAAAAAAAAAAAAAAAAAGACATGATTAACTTCTTCCTCGATCATTTCACAGAAAGAAGTAAAATGGGCTTGGTGCTTGGATACTGTTATGGTAGGTATAATGGGTGAAGAACAAGATTCACTGAAGATAATGTTATGTTAGTTGAAAGTAGTTAAAAACTAAGGACTACTATTGTAATTTGCCAAAAATAGAGGGCAAATATGGTATGTTAGTACCATAACTCAATGAATGATATGAATAAGTTGATCGATTCTCTCTGAAATTCTACACCTCTTGTATTCTTTCTTTAACATGGAACATTGGTATTAGACTCATCATACTACAATTTATATCAATTAGATACATTTCAGACAAGTTTTTACAAGAAAGAATATAAACACAAGATGTGACACAATCAAGAATTATTTGACATAAGTAGAATGAACAGTAAGTCCAAGTCCAAGTCTGATAACAAATTTATAAAAAAAAACAAAAAGCACACAAGAAAATGTGAAGGTTTACATAAATTATATGCAACAGCATCTCTTTGCAAAACAATCTAAGGGTGATGATCCATACCAAGACTTCTTGTAAACTAGCCACTACTTACCATGACTACACAAAAACAAAAAATAGACGACCGACCGACGCTAGAAACACAACAAACAACTCTTGACACCAAAAAGGAAAGAGTCGTTTGGACTCTATGCATGCGTATTCATATAAAACACTTTTCTTTTCATGTGGAAATGAAATTCCATAGCTTTCTTCCTATGGAAACTTCACCAGGATGCTCAATCTCCTCGGAATCATCTTCAGAATCACCATCATCATCTTCTTCTTCCTGTTGGTCTTGGGGCCCCGGAGTTTGGACCTCATGATCATCATTGTGATTCTCTCTAACCTGATGTGGTGTCCCAATGACTTCTTCACTCAAAGCCATATCTTCTGGAAGCTTGTTTGCAGCCTCATTCTCCACATCCACAACTTCCTGCTACCATTGAAACCAATGATTCAATGTATGTAATATTTCTTCTAAATGATATGTAAATAAAATCAAGTTTACATACATTGGCTTGCGAGTCTCCATTAACAATACTTGTCGAAGCTCCAGGCTGGAGCTTTGAATCAGCTCCTACTTCTTTACTTTGATTAGACAAGGTTCCATCACCAGCCATGGGGGCTCCCCTGATTAACATAGTATACACATGAACTAATGAAATAGCCATAACCCAAAAGATTAATTGACATTATAAGTACTAGTTGGAACAGGCTGACTGATAAACACATATTTGTAAATTTTATAAAGAATCAAGTCGTTAAATAGGATTACAAGTCTACAAGCATATTTTTACCATGACATCTAATTTTATATAATAAAGCAACTTGCCAACTTGCAAGGTCTATGAAATACACTTCAGAACATTTTCAGCCCATTTGATCCAATAGACAATTTAGATGATTTTTTATCTTACCATTTGACACAATTTACATATAACCAAATCAACCCGTTCATAAGTAAACGAGTTGTCTAAATTGGTCTCTTCAGGATAAGTTTGTTCATCTTACAAAACCTTTAACTCATGAACATTAGCCACAATATGGTTTGTTGAATAAACGACCGAGGAAAAAAAAATGCAGATTTATTTACTTACCTCTTGGGTCGGCGAAGGTTGTATCGTGTTACTTTAGGAGCCTCAACGATTTTCTGTCTCCTGCTCCTGCGGCCCCCATTTGCAACACTATCAGAATGTTCACTGGGCTCAGGCTCATGCTCACTTGCACGCTTACGGCTTCCACGTTTTCCACCTTTTGCAACATCCTGACTCACTTCATTTGTGTGGACCGAGTTTTCTGCAACACCATTAATAACACTAGTAGCCTTGGACCTTGCTCGAGTAGCCCTGGGTTGCCACCTCTTGGTTGACTTACTTTGACCTTCATTCTCATCAGGCTGCTGAGAAACTTCCTCAATCTCATTATCTTGGCTGTTGATGTGTTTAAGATCATCATCAGCTGATTGGTCCACATGGTGTTGGACATCAAAAGAATCTGGTGCAACTCTAGCCGACACTTCTGGCTCGTCCTCAGAGCTCAGTATAAATTCAGGTATTTCTCCGACATCTACAAGCTTCTCTTGTGCTTCTATTTCTGTTTCACCAGCTTTATGCTCATTCTTCTTCCCTGCTGAAAATATAAAGGTACATTTTTTCAACCAGTTTAAGGTTCTACTACCAGAACCAGGAGATCCTGAAGCACCCATAGAAGTCCCAACATTTGGTTTACCCTCAGAAGTAACCTGAGCAGCTTCTTTCAAATAACTATCTGCTAATTTTGGTAAAGCAAAACTATCAGCATTCTTAATTTCTGCTAAAGATTGAAGATCAGATAGAACAAACGCAGATACTCTCTCTCCACATTCATTGCATCCCTTTTGTTTCTCAACAAATGCAACAAACCGTTCTCTTTCTTTGAAAAATTGTTCACGTTGCTCCTTTAACTTCAAGCTAAGCCGAACAAGATCATCAATATCGTTTTTCATTTCAAGTTGTTGACTTTCTAGATGCTTCTGGTTTGCAAATACATCATGTTTCTCCTTTTCTAATCGTATTCTTTCTAGTTTTATTTCTTCCATTTCTCTACTAGAAACATCTCTCAAGTATTTCATGTTTGCTAACTCTCTTTCTCTCTCTTCTTCAAAGGATTTTTCCCGTTCACGCATACGGTTCTCTATTTCCATTTCTCTGTTCCGTAAATCGGAATCGAGTTCTTGTTTCTTCACTTCAAAATCATGAAGCAATTGGGATTCTTTATTGTTATATTTTTCTGATAACACTGATTTCTCATGCTCCATGTAAGCAGCAAATGAGTCCTTAGCCAGTTTGAGAGATTCCAACTCTCTCTCTACATAGCTCTGTGTTTCTGACTTCATATTTTTCAACTTCTCCTCTTCTGAACGATTCAGCTTCTCCATCTTTTCTGACTCTAAAGTAACAGATTCTAACTCCTTTTTTATTTCTGCTCGTTTCTCATCAAGTTCTTCCCATTCTTCTTCAAATTTCTCCTTCTCATGCTTCAGATTCTCCCTTTCCATCAGAACCAATTCCCTTTCTTGCCTTGTTTTCTCTATCTCTTGCTTTAATTCCACCTGTAAACGGACAAATTCAGCTCGTTCTTCTTCTGTTACTTGAAGTCTTTCCCGTTCTTCGTTTACTTTCAATCTTTGCACTTCAATTTCACTACTTAATTTCTCAAGCTCAGACTTGAGAGTTGACAACCTCTCCATTTCACCACTTAATTCTTTCCTTTCTTTCTCTAAGTTCTTCTCCTCAGCTTTAAGAGACTTCTCCTTCTCCTTCAAAGCTCTTGACTTTAAGTCAACATCCTTCTCTTTCTCCTTAATTTTCTCAAGTTTCTTCTCTAGTGCTTGTTCCCTTTTTGCAATTTTTTCTTCGAAGTGGTTGAGTTCGACTTCCTTTTTCTCCACTTCAATAACCTTGATTTTGAAATCATCGTCTAATGATATTTTCCTTTGTTCCATTTCTCGTTCAAAGTCACGCGTTTTTGCATCCAGGATGGCCTTCTGTTCATCCAAAAGTTTTTGAACCTCTATCTGCAACAAGACACTACTAATCACATCTACAAAAAGAAAAACTTCTGCGACATTCAAATAAAATTTTCTTTTAAGTACTTACTTTTTCTCTCACATTAAGCTTCTCCTCTAGCTCTTGTAATTCCTTTTCTTTTACCGCTAAGTTCTTTCTCATAACCGCAGCTTCCTGCAGATGAATCATATAGATGAAGTAAATACACAACTTTTAAGATACCAATCAGCCAAAATCTAAAAGATTTACCTTCTCTTTCAAAGCTAGGTTTTCCATCCTGGTGCTGATTTCATCTTCTTTAGTCTTCAAAGCTAAATTATCCATTTCAATCTTCTTTTGAGCTTCTTCAAGATCATGTTGTTTCTGTTTAAAGATTTTATCATTATCATTTGCCAGTTCCTCTCTTTGATTGATCAATCTACGAAGCTCAGCCAGCTTCTCTTCCCCTTCTTGTAATTTTCTCTCCCATTCTCTTAAATCCTCCCTTTGGTGAGATAAACTACGATCATGTGCGTCTCTCCTGACAATGCAAGAAAACTTATAAGAATCAGAAATAATATTGTAAGTATAAAATTACAAAACGTGTTAAGCATACTCGTTATTAAATGACATGCGTTCTCTCAAGAGTGAACTTTCTTTTGCCTCGAGCTCCGCTGCTTTTCTTTGAATCTCTGATGCCTTCCTGCTGACCTCAGCAAGCTTAGCCTCAGCAGAACGTAATTTCACCTCTACCTCTAATGACCTTCCTTCTATGCTAGCAGACAGGGCACTTGCTTCTTCTAACTTTGAATCAGCAGTGAATTTTATTTCTGCATATTCTGACCTCATTTCACGCAAAGCCTTCTCTAACTGCAGTAACCAATTATTAAATACTGCTCATTTGCTATCGACATTATGGTTAAAGGGTGATTTAACATAAACAAAGATAATAATGTTAATTAAAATATTACCTCATTGACACACTGTTTTTCAACTCCCAATGCTTTTCTTAACTTCTCTTCTTGTTTCTCTACCTCTGACATTGCAATAAGATGAGCCGTTTGCTCTCGTTGAAGGAGCTCCTTGGTTTCAGCTAATGCTTGCTCATATTGTTCGTTTTTAGCGATCCATTCTTTTTTCTCAATGAGGAGAAGGCCCATGTTGTATTGATATTCATATAGCTGTATAAGACCAATAATCAAATGAACTTCAATTTCAATCAGTCTACTACTAAAAAACTAATCAAACAAACTGAATAACATTGACAAAAGAAAAAAGAAAAATAGCAATCCACTATTTGCAAAAATATGCAACACGTTCCTCTTACTGTTGTTCCAAAAAATGCCATGTACGATAGACAAAAGGAGTAACTGTTATTTGTAGTTTCACATAATATGTTGAAATCACTTATATGAAGTATGGAATTCAAAGGAAGTCCAAGTGATCTAAAACTTAAGAACATTTGGTGAAATTACTGGTAAGTCCCAGATTTCAACTGTTAAACGTTCAAGGGCACGAATTCTAAATCAATTACCTTCTTTTAATATAACAAGACATTCTTTTTCAGGATTTTAAACATATGACATTTCTAGCTAAAAGAACTTCTAAACAACAGTACAGAAATCCTGATGCAAACACCATAAGAACCAGTAAAGACCTGGCTTATCTAAGTGCTTAATTGTCCAACTAAGCATGCACCTTAATTCCTACTCACCCACTCACGCTTCATGTTCATTTCAGATATGTTACTTTCCTATAAACTTTCTAAACCGATCTACGTCCGTTTCATTTACAGTCTCAAAGCAGCCCAGTTATGAGTTATGACACTAAATTCACCAAATATATATAGAGATACTATTGTTAACACCCCAGATACACCCATTTATCAGATCACAAACAAAAAACACCTAAGATCACTGATTTATGTTTACACCCCCCAAAAAAACCAACTTTTTCACACTTTAAGTCACCACCGCTCCCCTTAGACCCAATTCACTGACTAAAAGGTTAACAGTTTAGCTTTAACATTCCCTTCAACTAATTAAGAACCAAAAAACATACCAAATACCAAAACCAATATCAGAAAATCAAATAATACCAAAACAACAAGATTCACAAGCAGCAAGATAATAATTGTCACTAACCTCCTTCTCAAGCATATTAATCTTATCAATCACAACCTCGTGATCCATAACCCCGACGTTCGACACCAAACCCTTGGGTGTAGAACTCAAATTAGCGTTCAAATCGCCGGATACACTCCCGTTCTTCTCCTCTCTACCCGACAACACCTTCTGAAGCGTAAACATCACAATCCCCCAAAAATTGCAGATCCTAAATCTACAGTTGTAAAGAGTGACAGTAATCGAACTTTTATTACCCAAAAAGATGCCTGTAATCGGCTGTTTATTGTCCCAATAGGGAATAAATGAATGATAGATGAGAGGAATGGAATCAAACCCTAACCGGACGTGAAAAAAACCCCAAATTCCGGCGAATAAAAGGAGTTGGAATCCGGTAACGTCTGTAAACTAACTTTTTTTTTCTCTCTCTTAAGCCACCGGTGGTGGGCTGTGAGGATAACTCACGTTCTTTCTTAAATTTTATTCGGTAGGACAGCAATGCCACTATGTGAAATTACATTATTGTCCTCGGTTTTTTTTTTTTTTTTTTTTTGAAAATAATAATTAGATTTTACTTTTCATCTTATTTGGTTTTGGTCCTTGATGTTCCGGTCGGGGTTGGTTGTCTTGGACCCATGATTACCCTAGAAGTGAGCAGATCGTGGGCGACTAGAGAAAACCGATAAACCCACTTGAAACACATAGAAACAATCCAGCTCTTGGGCCTCGTTTTCAAATTATCTAGTTTTGGTCCTGGTAGATTCAATCCAAGTTGGTCTGATCCTGGATCCCGTGATCACCTTTGGTCGCACCACCTTCAATTTGTCACATTTATAAGATTCATTTATTTTACGCTAAAAGACAAAATTGATTCATACGATTTAACATATTTTAAAAGGAATGAAAAATAAAACGAAAGGATAGCCTCTCCTATAAATAATATATGGGTACCGTTAAATATATCCCTATAAGTTTATTGAATGCATCATTGTCAAATCAATCATTCAATATGAGGTCTTATATAGACATATTATTATTATAGCCGATATTAAAAAAACTTACACATGGATTTAAGTGGTCGAATAAGGACGCAACAAAATGTAGTCGTACACACATTTTTTTAAAGAATGATATCAATAATGAGTAAATTTAGTAATAATGAATGCGGTTAACCTAACCTAATATATTCTTGTGGTATATGCATATTAAAATAAAAGACAATGAAATACAAATACTATTATATGTGTCGTTATTGGTATTATCGGGACCACTTTTAGTATTCGCTTTTACGGTTCTCAGCGAGTCGGGGTGATGACGACAAAACTCATGCTGCGTAGTGCAGTGGGACACGGCAAAATGCTCGTCGCATAACGCAAGGAATAACTTTTGTTTGTTAACTTTCTTTAATATACAGATTTGCATTTAAAATCGAGTATTTTTTATAATGTAAGTTATAACGAGTACAGTTAGCGTTGTAGTACCTGACAAACCATATTTATTATAAGCGAACATCTGTTGCCGGTATTAGTATTATCGAAAGTTCGAAACCCATGTCGATATTCGTTTTTTATAGTTTACCATAAATTACACCGATAACGACCCAAGTTACACCGCGCAACGCAAGGGAAAGATACAAAGCTCCTGCTGAACTAATTGTTTATAAAAAGACAAATATTATATTTAGATATAGATCTTGTAAATGTTGATTAAATTATAAATATTATATCTAAGCCATGTGCTTAAATATAGTTCTTGTAAATGCTGATTGCCCTTTTTGATTATTAAATCATGTTTCGTTAAAGCATGATGCTTTTGAATTTTAACAGGCCGCCTTTTGAGAAAGAACATAGGTGTCTGAATGCGTATGAATGACGATAATGTCCCAGTGCACCAATACTGCTTGTAAACATTAGTATGCTGCCTTTAAAAAGTTGTACGTTTATTTTTTAATTTATTTGTAAACGAGTTTAGTTTACTCCTTTCTTACATTAAATTAAATCTATTTTACATTTTTCAAATGAGTCTTGAACCCATCATTTTAAAAATGAGAGACTTACATTTTTGTCATTAAATTATTTAATGGTTGTGTATGTTTATTTTTAAAGGTAGTTAATAGTCAAATTCTTCATCTTACAAGCAATCACTTATATATTTAATTTATCTTGATACACAATGATAGTAATTGCTACGGTGTTTGGTTTATGAGCTTGGAATGAAAATGGATACCAAAATTTAGGAATTCTTTAAATACACCAAACTCACCAAACTCGTTGGTAGGCCGTCCCGAGAATCCCCAACATTTTTGGCTCTCGATGAATAGAAAATAAGAGACCCCTATAATATAAAGTTAATAACTCATATGTAATAATTCTATAATTAGATGACTTACTTTTTAATTTGAGTATTAGATTGGGTAAATTATAGTGGGTTAAACTAAATAGGATTCTTAGTGAGCTCTAAGGTTTAATAGGCTAGTAAAAATTAAAATGTTTTTCAGTTTGTTAATGACTTGTAAATTTTTTTTAAAACATACATGCATATGTGATATAAATATTTTAATAAAATTTTAAACCATCGAGAAGATTTGGCCATAAGAAGCCCCTTCCCCCCTCCTCTAGGGCCACCCCTACTCATCATGCATGGTTTTGGATTTTAACAGGAGTGTTTATCGGTTTAACTTTCAGTTTCCTTTTTAGGTAATTCAAATTGAGTTTTTAAATTTGGAATTATTACAACTAAAGTCCAATTTGATTAAATTAGAAAACCGATTCGATTCAAAAATATGGATTCGAGATTGATTAACTTGAAATAGCAGAAAATAAAAACATAAAATTATATATCTATATATATATATATATGTATATAAAACAAAAAAAAAACATGTGTACTTTTATATTAAAAATATCATGTGAATTCATATATGAGGTGAAACGAGTCTGAAATTCGGAAACTCGATTCAAAAGTTTAAAGACCGAATTCAAATTATTAGAATTAGTAACTCAAGTTAGAGGTGCACAAACGAACCGATTCCCCGACCGAACCGGTAACCCGATCTGGAACCGAACCGGTTTCGACCCAGTGGTAGGCCAAATCGGTTTCAACCCGGGAAAAACCGGAGGTTTGGGACCGGTTTGTATATTTATAGCCCAAACCGGTTTGGAACCGGTTTTTACCCAACCCGATTTACGAACCGGTCCAAAAAAACCGGTTTGGAACCAGTTTTTACCGTTAAAAAAAACTTTTTCAAACGGTAATATAGCCGTTTGAAGCATTTTTTGACCGTCTTTTTGAAGTTTTTTTTATCATTTTGCCCTTATATGATAATATAAATACGTAGTGGGTGTAATGGTTTGGTCACAACACTCAAAAGCTCAAAAACATGCTTAAAAACGCAAAAACGCTCTCTAACTTGCTCTACTTTCTACTCTCTTTTACTCTCTTGAATTGTATAATATGGCTTCTGAAGCATCCGTTCCAAGCGGTGGATCCTCAAGCGCCGCTACTATTGTAAGAATTCTACCAACAACGAGAAATCAAGAGATTTGGTGCAACTACGACTTATGCGAAATGTCGAATGGTCAAAATAAAGCTCGATGCAAGTCTTGTGGTTCGTTTTTCAAGTCGGATTCAAACTGAACTTTGAGAAACCATATGACCAAATGGTGCAAGGCTTTGAAAAGTACACTGATTCAAGGCCAAACATCAATTGGAACCGATGGTGTTATATGGAACTTCGACGTAGATATGGTTCGAGATAGAATGACAAAGTTTGTAATTCAAGAAAGATTACCGTTCGACCACTTCGACAACCCTCGGTTAACAAGATTGATTCGAGAAACTCTTCAACCGCGCTACACTTACGTAAGTCGCACCACTCTTAGACGTGATTGTTCAAAACTTTGGAAACAAGCAAAAAATGATTTAAAAGTTTTATTTGAAAATTTACAAACCGGTGTGAACTTAACTACCGATGTTTGGTCCGCCCCACACGGTTTACCGGAATCGTACATTTGCGTCACCGCCCATTGGATAGATCCAAGTTCGTGGCAAATGATGAAGCGTACGATTACGTTTGAATTATTTGGATATCCGCATACCAGTGATAATCTATTTCAAATTTTAGATTTTGTAATCAAAACATATAAATTAGAAAACAAAATTTTCTCAATGTCATTTGATAACGCCTCGAACAACACATCCGCCGTTGATAAATTAAAATTAAAATATAAAGCGGTTTGTGACGGCGTATTTTTCCATTCAAGATGTGTTGCACATATTATTAATTTAGTTGTGCAAGATGGTCTTGCCGTTCTTGAAGTTGAGGATTTCAAAACTTCTTTCAAAAATATGTTACGCGACATTTTTAAAACTAGTAGAAAAAAATATGTTAATTATAGAAAAATATGTCAAAATACGAATTCCATTTGTTTAGAACCAAATTGGGATGTCCCGACTAGATGAAATTCAACTTGGAAAATGTTTAATAGTGCTTTGCGACAAAAAGAAACACTTCATATATTTCATGATGGTCTTGCGATGCAGGGTCGGGTTGTTCCGTTTCCATTCGAGGGTTGGGAATGTATTCAAGAAATAACTAAATTTTTAGAGGTTTTTAAAAAAGCAACAACAAAATTATTGGGGTTTTATTATCCGACAAGTTGTCTAACACTTAATCAAGTGTATTTAATGACACGTAAATTAAGTGAATTTGAAGAAAGAAACGACATGTTTTCAGCAATGGTGGCGCCTATGAAAGAAAATTTTAAAAATGTTTTTCCGAACTACCCCCCGTTTTTTACGTGTTCCGCCATACTAGACCCGCGCTTAAATGTTTTGGGGGTGGAAACTTTAATTGATGAGATAACTTATGAGTTAGATTTACATGAATAAAATCTATTTTTTGCGTCTAATACAAAAAAACAATTTAATGATTATCTTAAAAATTTGTTAATGTTTATCTTGAAAAATATGGTATAACATTAAATATCCAGCTGTCATCGACCGTAATGGAATCGAGTTCGTCGAGCTCAAGTAGAAACCTGATGCTTAATTTATATAATACTTTGAGAAATGAAAACAGTAAACGGCAAAAGGGTAACACCCCAAGTGTGACAACCCATGTTTTTCAGGTTAATACTGTTTCCATTACCTAACCCCTCTCCGTTACCTTATAATTATTTAACTTCGTCTATTTAATGAACGGGATTACTATTATTAATGTTATTAATACTTAACTCGACATAACTTAAAACTAACAAAAATTACTTAACTAACTAAACCTAATTAACCTATAATGTAAGGTAAGTAATTAAAAGGACCAATCTTGGAAATTATGAAAATTTGACCACATTATATAACCCAAACCGCATCGTCTGCACCAAAAGAAAACCCTCAACCCTAATCGCCCTTTTTGTCGTCGCTCACCTCTGCCACCGGTAACCATTCCGGAGCCCTCCTGGAGGTCGAGCAAGTCACCACCTTCGAAGCAATTCTCGGCGGTTACGGGTTCGGTTTCGTCTCGGTTGAGGTTCTTGGTTGATGGTTCGGTGTATGTGTTCTTTCGTGCATATATATATGTTTATATATATATGTGTTATTGTGTGTGCGCAGTGTGTATGTATTTGAATGTATGTGAGTGCATATGGTTCGGTGCTTGCGTAATGGCCGTATGTATGCATGTTTATGTGTTCGGGATGTTAGCAGAACCCTCGGCGGGGGGTGTTTGGGTTTTGCTTGTGGGGTGTGTATGTATCCATCCGTGTGTATGTATATGTGGTCTTGTTGTGTGCGTGTTCAACCCGTTGGGCTAGGGAGCAGGTGGTTCGAATTCTTCTTTTCTTTTTCTTCTACAATATGTATATGTATTTGTGTGTGATTGTATGTATGTTTATATATTGATGGTGATATGTATGTGTGTGATGCATGTGTATGATGTGTATGTGTCTATGTATGTGAGTTCACATACCTATGTTTTGCGGGTTCTGGAGGGATGGCATCACGTGGGGGTTTTGGTTGTCATGTTGTGGGTTAACTATTTTAGGTGTGCTTACATATCATATATTGTAATGGAGTGTTTTTATATGTTCTATTTGCGGGGGTAATATATATATATATATCTCTTGGGTTGTATTATTAAGTGTATAAGATAAGAATAATAATAATAATAATAATAATATAAATAATACTTTTAGAAGTGATGATTTGGATTATTGCATTCGAAGTGTATTGGCATTTTAGTGTGCATGCATGTGAATAGAAGCAACCGATAACCGGCACCGTAACTGAATCGTGAAACACGAAACCGTACGAGCAAATTATTGGTATTTAATATTAATTAAATATTAAATGACATTCAGGTTAACCGGAAACCTAATCTTTTGTGCTTACATTTACTCGTTGCTGTGCATTTAATGTGAGTTCTCAGCCCCACTTTACCTATTTTCTTGGGGGAAAGAAACGTGTGTTCAAAACGTATTTTCATTTGATCAGTACTACTGTAATGTCACTTGCTTACTAGTGTTGTACCAACTTAAGTCCTCACATTTCGAATCGTTAATATATGTTCTTCAGCGAGGTAATTCTGAGTAGATCTACTGGGTTTGACAAACCCCACCCGGGCTAGTCGCGCTAGCACAGCTGCATGTCAAACGGGTGTTTAATTGACATAACTTCTGTTGCTGTGGTTTTGGTAGCCACAGCCGAGGCCTTCATTTACATTGTCAGCTTCGGTTTCGAACTTCATACACTATGTAACTTGTTAAGTAGACTAGTTATCTACTGATATTACTTTGTTTACTGTATCGGTTACTATTATTATGTCCTGTTTATCAAAACCTGTGAGCTCACCAACCTTGTGTTGACACTTTAGCATGTTTCTTTCAGGTTCTCAAGGTGCGCACGATTAGGAACATCTCATTCATGCATTCATCTTATGGGTCAAATGAATATTTATTTCTCTTTCATGAAAATTATTTCATTGGTTTGCGCGTGTTACGCCATTTTAAATTGAGATTAATTATGCTTCCGCAACTATTATTATAATTACCCGAATAACTTTGTTTTTGGAAATTTCAAACGTTAACGAGTAATTATGTTTTGTAATTGACGTGTCGTTTGGTGTAACTAGTGGCTGAGATCCTGGTATGTCACACGCCTAACGGTAATACCCCGTTTGTGGAAATTGAGGGTGTGACACCAAGTAGCGAGCTCGGGAGGTATACCGGAACCGATTTTTTATCTACATGACTCTCGGGGAATTTTCTATCGTTTGATATTCTGACATGGTGGAAAGGAAAGGAATCACAATTTCCAATCCTAGCCGCTATGACCAGTGATTTACTAACCGTCCAAGCTTTCAACGCATTGGCACACAAACCGACGAAGATGATTAAATTTAAAAAACTTGTATTCGCAAGATGTATTTTTTGTTTTGTTTAAAAATCCATATAAATGTTTATTTTAAGTTTATCTTTAATATACTTTTTAAAAAAATACCACTCAATAAAAATATATTTGTAGTTGTTCTATTTAATCTACTTTTAAATAAATTATATACTTTAAATATTATTTATTGAAATTAAAAAAAATACCGGTTTTTGGACTCAAACCGGTTTGGAACCGATTCGGACTGGTTCCTACCAGGTTAGGTTTTATTGACCCGGAACCGGTTTGAGAACAGACCCGGTTTTGATCAAACCCGGTTTCAAAAACGTTGACCTGAACTCGGTTCGGGTTGTACCCAACCCTGTTCGAAAAAAAAACCTGGTTTGCGCACCTCTGATTCAGTTCAGTTCAATTCGATTCAAATTTAGGTTTTTTCAAAAGTGATTCGAATAATTAATGCCCGTAGCTCGTAATCATCAAATTAAACAATAGTATTGCTGCTGACACCTAAAATGATACCCATCCCCTCATATGGTGATTCCAATGAAAAAACCAAACATCAGCTACAGCCGGACATATAAAGGAGATAACATGACAAGGTCAATTATTATTTTGTCATTATTGGATTACAACTTACTAGTGGTCAATTATTAGTACCGATGTCACATTACATGAATGAGATGACATGCATTTGTTTGCTGCATTTATTTAAAGAAAATTAAACCATATTAAAACTTCTGTTTATTTAAAAGTAAGTTTATGTTCACAAAAAAACAAGCTCACTATTAAATAATGATATGGCAAAAGCATAAGCATAAATCATCAAGAAATCATCTGGGGCAGAAGCAAAATCTGGATCTACATTCTAGTATCGATTAACAATCGACATTTAATTTTCCCTCTTCATTTCAGAATTAATCGACAATTTTCATTTCAGAATCGACTGACAAGTATGAGCTTTTCTATCTATAAATATCGAGAAGGTCATATTTAATGTCACATGAAAGTTCCTAGTAAGTAAATCACAAATTTCATTACATAATTTAGTTAAGTACCCTTTAATACATGTTTGTTGATTACTTGATTATTATTTTCAACAAGAACAATAAGAGAAGGTATCTCAATTCTTAAAGGATTGATTCATTTTATGACTACTGCGATTTCTAATGCAATTAAGCTTTGAATTAGGGCAAGTGAATATTCCAAGAGTCATGTTTGTATCGGTGATATCTGATGGTTTCACTTATCTATATATAATACTAAAAGAGTAACATAAGGGGATACTTGACGTATTTCTAGGCCCCTAAGTTTATTTTTCCCGCCTCTCTCTCCTCTTAAATAATTACCTAAATTAAGAAAAATATTAAATAATTTTAATTCTTTTTTTAGATTAATTTTTTTAATAAATTAAGAAAGATGTCTTTTTATTAATGTTATTTTTTAAAAAAAAATTTATATACAATTAAAACAAATTTCTAAAACATCTAACTTTTTTTAAAATATAAAATATTTTAAAATTGGTATTTTTACAAAGTAAATTTTTTTATAAACTAAAAACAATTAAAATTAGGAGTTATAATAAAAAATTTTAAAATAACATTTTTAATATGGTTTGTTCTGAAAAAATTGTTTAACTTTTTTTGGAAAGAAAGCTTAAAAACAAAAGTTTAAAAATTGATATTGTTATTTTGTTACTTATAGTTATTACTCATATGTAATTTTAATCATATCTTATTTTTCCATTATCATTTTATACTTCATAAAGTTTTATTATATTTAATATTTTATTTTTTCAACCCGTATAATACACGGGTTTACTAAACTTAGTATTAAATAAATAATAATCAATAACTAATTAGAGATATTATGAACATTTATAACCCGATCCAACCCGATTCAATACAATATCTCTATATTTTATTACAGGGTCAAAATAATTCGAAATTGATCTAATTATTGCATATAATTTTTCAGTGTATATTATTCAAATCTTAATTTCTTCATACTAATATCCTCACACCTACTCAATATATAGCTCACGATTTGACCCGTCAAAAGTATTCCATTTAAGTTTAAAAGAAGACAGTTTTATTTGACTGTATATTTCGCTATGACAATAAACAAAAGACTAGGTCAATCTCTGTCAAGTGTCGATTTATGGCATCTTGTCATAATTTAAGAGTAATGATGGATTGAAACTTTTAGTTTTAAATAATGAGTGTAAGCCTACTAATGTTATTACAAATGTAGTTTAAAAGGATGTTTTTGCTCATTTGTGACCTTATAATCAAAAGTTGTTATGTCTTATTTAATATATAACACACTTGATTTTATTTTTATTTTTATATTATTTGATAGTTAACTCTTCATACTTCCGTGTAATACAACTAAAGTTAGTTACATATATAAGAACCATGTCGGTTGCTACAATGTTTAGATTTTTATTTTTGAATCTTTAGTGCCACTTAAACAAATTATGTTGAGATTCTTACCAAGTTTAGGCCTTGGTTTGATGGTTAGTCCCTTTAACATCGAAGCAACCAACACAATTTCTATCCCAAGGAAACCCATAAGGCTTGCTTTACTTGCTATACCTGTTTTTCTCTTTTATCTTATCCCCCAACCACACCTCCGATATGGCTTCCTCCTAGTTATATATACTATATATTGTATATGTTAGTTTCTCCAGGATTTTTTAATTTTTCTTAAGTTGGCCACCAAAAGTAGCCCACTTTATTTTGTTATTATTCAATTAAGTTCTTTTCTTTGAAGTATTTGGATTGCGATTATTGTGATGTTTTCTTGTGCTTTACGATCGTCATCTTTTTCAAAATCATTCTGTTGAACGATGTTAGAAACTGGGAGGATGAAACACGAATAAAGATTGTGATTCGGTCGAATGGGGTTAGCCACCATTGATTACACTTGAATGGTTAGGTCGATTGGTGTTCACCGATGTCACACCTCCACTTTCAACGCACAGCGGAAGCACCGGGAGTGCGACTAAACTGAATATCAAGAACAACATTATTTACAAAAGAATATTAAAAGCTTTATTTCATCGAAAATACTCTTAAATGATTCATTATGTGGGCTTTTAGAACTTGGTACAACTGCTACGTGAGGTTCTTCAAATGTATAACTAGCGAAGTTACCATTGGTTTTCAATTTCTGAAAACATACTGAAAGTGTCAACTAAAAATAGTTTGTGAGTTCGCAGGTTTAAAGAAAACAGAGTTTATCACGTATGATGCCAATTAAATAAGTCCATACCAACCATGTACCCGGTTATCCAATCCCCATCTAATATGGATTGAATCCCCGAATAGCAACAACCGAACTGTCAAATAATAAGCATGTGCTAGAATATGCCGCTTAGACACTACAAGCTCAGCGGCACTATATGTCTCAGTGTTTGTTTGCCTGTACATAAGACACACTGTTGGTGGGGGATTCCCCAAGTAGTACCAACCAAACGATCCGTCGGTTTCATCCAGAATTAATGGTTGTGTAAAACGATAGTCGGTGCATATGCATAATAGCAAAAAAAAGTCTTAAATAATTGCACATCATATAAAAACGAGTATGCTCACCCTAAAGTTGAATAAAAAGGGGTTGCGAAGGTTCACCTTGTGTCTCTTAAAAATATCTGTATATCAGCATTGAGAGTTCACACCTATGTGTAGGATGTTACCAATGTAATCCTAATTGTACACTTAACGTTAGTGTAGGGGCTTGAGACCCTCCCCACTATGACGCGTTTTGTCTGGGCGATGGTGGTACGTCTTTATCCAGGTGAAAACAAAACCGTGAGGCGATGGTGGTTCGTCCCGGCCAAAGCGAACAATATCATGGTGCAGTTACGCTGGGCTGTTATAGAAACATATAAGATAATGTTTTAACCCTAAGCAGAGTAAACAAATGACACTAATCATTCAATTCTTTTAAAGCTTAATATCACATAATCAAATATTAAGTGATGAATAAAACAACACCTTATAATCGTTTCAAGATATAGAGTTTCAAAACGTGTTGAGTAGATTATCTAGAAAGCTAAGATAGAGTTTTAAAACAAATTCATCATCATTTGCCCAATTACAGATGCATCAAAACAATTTGCACATATCAAAAGAATTCCAATCAAACATAATAATAATATAGCAATATACATAAAAAGAAATAAAGAAGTTTAAAAATCAGAAGCATGTAATACCTCTTCAAAGATGGATTGTCGAATCAGATTACCTTCAAATCAAAAAAAAATAAAAGAAAAATAATATCAATCCAAAAACACAATTGCAGAGGATGAAAGCTTAAATATAACAAAAAATAAATACGTTTTCTTGAAGAAAACTTGAAGAAACCGAAGCCAAAATGACAACGTTGATGAAGTCTGTCGAATGCGCTATCATCAGAGTTTATAAAGACAAATTGCGAGTGTTCCAAACAGATACTATTTTTTAAAAAGATGTTACTGTTGTTTTACTTGAAATATTTACATATTTAATTTAATCATATTTTATATGAAAATATTGTTTTCTATTTTCTAAAATTTTGTACAAACTATTTGATATTTTATTTATTCAATTTATGTGTTATAAAATCGGGTATGATTTTATTTTCAAAGAAAGATACCCATGAATTCCTTCGAATGGAAGAGGTTCGATGAAGAAATCCTGTAATTTTTGTCACGATTCGAATATAAACCGAGCTTTTTATGGATTTGAAAGTGATCTGCAGTTTTTGTAGATGAATTATTTGAAGAAAGAATAAATCATCGGGTTTGATTTTATTTCCAAAAAAAGATGCACTATAATTTAGAGTTAAATTTTTAAAATTTTCCCAAATGTCTCTAAATGAATCTAGACTAACATTAAGAACAGATATATATTTAGGCCGGAATTAAAAAAATAAAGACTTAAGAGAATGACACGTGACACTAAAGTTATTATTTTATTAATAAGTATAGATACAACCACAACTAACATCACCATCATCATCCCCATGTCGAGAACCCCATCACAACCATCAAACCTTCATAAGACCACAACCTAAATACTACAACCAACACCACCACCATCGTCCAGGTGCAATACGACAACGTGTAGCATCCTCGTGATAGTTCCAATAGAATAAGCCCTACGCTTTGTGCCCACCATTTATCATTTACCTATCTTTGGTGAACTATGTTTATAAGACAATAGAGGATGAAACCATCGTCCCCTCATGAGGGTTATGCGTGGTATGTACCTATGTATTTTGTGTCAACATCTTAAATGTGCACTAATCATATTCCCTTTATCGCATCATCAAAACCATTTGTGGTGTTTCTTTAGTTGTCGACCGGAATGAAGGGTGAAGATGAAAAGGGTGTGTATGTTTATTAACCTATCATAATGTGGTGGTGGTATTGGCCAGAAACCTCATCGTTAGAATATGAGGAGGTGATGGCGACGTGTGCACAAGTGTGTGAATGGCTGCAGAAAAGTGAGGTCCGTATATTAAATATTTATTATTATTATTTTGAGAATTTTTTGACATTGCGCATCGACTTAAGAGAAAATTTTAACGCCCATCCATTTTTAATAGTTGAAGGCCACATGTGCAATATTAGGGGCGCCAGTCGTGTCAGGTTGAAATATCGAACCCAAACACGGCCCATATTTTTATTTGTGTTAAAAAACTCAACTATAACCTGAACCTATGTAAAATCATGTAATTCTAACCTAACACGTTTAACCTATCACTCAAAAAGGTCAAAATAATAAATAGTAATTTAATATCAAATTTTCACGTTCAAATTGCATATACAATGAGACATTAGGTGTTATAATTTCAAGTCTAAAACATATATTTTTAGTAATATACATTATTCTTTTTAAAAAAGCTGCAAAGTGAAGTTTGAAAATTAAGTTGTAAATTCAACTTTTAAACTATAAAAAATACCTACAAATTATTTATTAATGCAAATTTTAAAAGATCAAAACTATGATTTAAAGCGTATATTATTAAAAAGGGTTAACGAGCTAACCCATTTTCAAGCGGATCAACTCAAACCTGACATGTTTTTAAACGAATTAATCCAAACCAAACTTATTTTTGAAACTAGTTTTGTTGCCCAACTCAAAGCTCGTTTTCCTTCGACGAGTTCAAATTTGTGTCAAGAAATGCCACATCTATGCAATATGAATACCACAAGACCATCCGTGTAACTAACATTAACTATCACTCATTTAATAAGGATCGTCGGTGGAGGGGTTTCACCGGCCTTACCACGTGGCACCACTTGATTGGACCTTAACTTTTTGTATTTTTTTTAATTTTTCCCAAGTGAGTTAACATCAAATAAATATTCTGTGAAATAAAACACAAACTGCTATTTTTTTTTTTTTGCCTTTTTTTGTTTTGTTAATTTTCTTACATTATTTTCATTTAAATTATTTTTTTTTACTTCCTCATATTTATTTCATTTAAATGATGTTTTCTAATTATTAGGCCACAATAGCGAAACGTAGATCACCTATTTGTCACAATGTGCCATTAAATCAAATTACCCCGTCACAACACGCGAGCCTTACATTTAAATTAACTTTTTAAAATCGGACTTTTTATGTATGTTTCGATGTAAATTTAGTTCGGAGATGAGTGAGGTCAAATAAAATAGATATCATTGACGTAACAATACAACGCCACATACGGATCCGCCGCAACGCGTGACGGGTAAAAGAACTAGTTAAAATCAATACAAAACTATTAAAAGAATTAGAAAGAACTTATGATACAATATAACTTATACTGATTCACAAGAAAAGTAAAGATCTTCCTTCCCAAATCTTACAAAACTCAGCTCCGATGTTGACTTTTTTCTTCATTAATCTGAACAAAGTGATCACATCTTGCACGAGATTAACTACTCTAACATCTTCGAGTATCGTTGTATACTTGCAGCAGAAAGATGGCGGCCACGACAGTGAAATTCCCATTATTCTTATGCGTGTGAGTTCTAGGTATATTCATCACTGCATTAGTCCTCAATCCTCATATGGAACATTTGCTACAGAGGAGGATTGTTTATTCTGAACAATTACTATGATCACCCATTTCTGTCATAAAGAAAGTGTTTATTACCATACAAATAATCTGTGATAGTTTTACTGAATCATTTGTTTAATCCTTTATTTGTCTTAGAACAAAAGAAAGACATTGGCTTTAAGCTCACAGTATGTTTATTCTTCGTTGGAAAAATTCGACTGTATCATGAGTTCTTTAACTTTATAAGCATTTTTCTTGGCAAAGCTGCTTTTGCTGCAAGTTCATCCTGTTCTTATGGTGACCGGTCTTATTTTGCTGAATGGGGAATGTGCCTGAATTTACTCTACTATACATTAATTTAATTGTCTGCATGAAATAGTTACCATCATGTATGCTTTCTGTTAGCTCTCCTTGAACAATTGTATAGTTGTGTACTTGTGTTTTCAGTTGTTTATAAGGTGATTTGAGGGTTCATAGATGCACATAGGATATGTTTTGGCATTTCTAGTTTTCTTTCGACTAGGACATGCTTCAAGAAAGTTTTATAGCTTAAACGTCCTATAAATTTCTGGTTGATCGAATAGTTAGAAATACCTATAATATTACTTATACAAGTCAGAAAACATAATCATTAATCTGTGTCGTTCCCTCGCTCTATGTGAATATGCACACCACTTAGGAATTGGCAAAAGATGATTGAAAATATTTACTGAAAAGGCGATGTTAATGTTATCTAGTATCCATTTCTTGTTGTTTGTGTATTATATGTAGAGTGACCCTAATTCAGAATACATATTTGAAGAATTACTTGGTAAAAGAAATCCTGTGTCCACCGATGATCATCTGCAATCGCACTTATCTCATATTTTTTTTATTCACCGCTATATGTAGGATTTGAGGATTTGGAAAATGTAGGTTCTAATTTCTAGTTCTTGATGGATGCAGCCATGCTGGCGTACGAAACCGTAACAGGAACAAAAAGTTACAAAAAGCTAGTCCATCTTTCCCTCCAGTTCTTCGCATATTTACTTGGAATAACTGGTTTATGGGCTGTTGGTAAATCAAAGAGCAAATCCCAATTGAAGAGAATATGAACAAGATAGATACACAAACTTGAAATCCTTGAATTATCACATTTCAAATGATACATACCAATGTATTTATAGGTACAATTTATGACGGGTAAAAACCACAACCCGTTTATGACCCGGCGGGTTAAATAACCGTCATTAACTAACTTTAACTACCTAACTTATAATAATGACACTTCTAACCCTTATACTTAATAAATAAACAAGTTTAGTTTAATATTAACACTCCCCCTTAAACTAAACTTAGTTTAAGCGAGGTCTTCATCCTTTGAGATCCAGTTTACATCATAGTAGTGTTGGTTCATCATCCTCCTCCCGGATTAGATTTGCCTCCTCCTTTTTCTCCCACTTTGGACATTCGTGCTTGAAATGTCCAAGTTTATTACACTTGAAACATCTGATGTGATCTTTGTTCTGATGGACTTGATTTCCTTTTTTATTCCTCTATGTTTTCCCATTCTTGCCTTGACCACGACTTTTGTTTTCTTGATTTGAACTTTCATGACCACAACGTTCACATCTATTCTCCTTAACTTTCTTCTTTCCTTCTTCTTTGGTGAATAGAAGTTTAACATGACTTTCTTCCTCTTTGACTTGCTTCTTGGTGCATTCCTCAAAAGCCTTCAATCTTCCCACTGCTTCTTGGAATGGCATTGTACCAAGATCAACAAACTGCTCGATCGCAGCAACAATCTGAATGAACTTTTCAGGTACCGAACCAAGTAGTTTTCGGACCAATCTCTTGTCATTCATGATGTGCCCAAGATTGCTTGCTTGTGATGCAATCTCACTAATCTTTCCAGCATAGACATCAAGTGATTCGTTAACACCCATTTTTAAAGATTCAAACTCTGTCTCGAGAGTTTGTAATCGAGCCTCTTTAACCCTATCAACTCCTACATGCTGAACTTTTAACGCGTCCCAAATTTCTTTGGCTGAAGTAAGCTTAGCAATTTGCAATACCATATTTTCTGGAATTGCTTGATATAGCAATGCAATTGCTGTATTATTCTTTTTCTCATCAACTTCAGTTCCCGCTTTTGGTTCAACGGCTTCCCAAATTCCATGGACGTTAAAGATCGACCTGATGTTTATAGCCCAAATGGTGTAATTTGTGGAGTTTAACATGGGGCATTGAAAACTCATTGACGTCCCTCCTTCCTTTGAAGTTACAACTTCTTTATCTTTGGACTCAACCATTTTCCGAGTCTTCTTTTTCCCAATCTTAATAGATTGACTACTAGTGGTTTCGGATTGAGTTTGATTTCAACTATACTAGTATTGGATCAAATCGATATCAACCTTTAACTATGATTAATTTGATAACAACTCTATACTTTCGAATCAAATTAATCAATTCTTTTCCACAAGAACAGTGCACGGGTTTTCCGGTTGCCTATGAACTTAGGACGAATCAAAACCAACTGTTAATTCAGAAACAATACACAGGTTTTAAACAAACCAATTGTTTCAACAACAACGGTACACGGGTTTTTAGGTCACAATGTGACTAAAAACAACCGACCTTAAAGTACACAGGTTTCAAAACCAACTGTTAATAGCAACGGTTCACAATGTGAATCAAAACCAACCGTTATATACCGAGAATAGTACACAGGTTTTGTAAGGAAAATATAAACCAACTGTTTCAAATGACAACAGTACACGCATTAACCAACTGATCTTGACAGTACACGGGTTTACCAACTGTTCTCAACAGTACCCGGGCAAACCAACTATTTCCATCTGTACACGGGCTAACGAACTGTTTCTACCAATAACAGTACACAGGTTTATTACGGTTGCCTAAACCAACTATTCTAATACCAAGAATAGTACACGGGTTTTCGGTTGCAAGACAAATCAAAACCAACTGTATGTGTCTACCCACAACAGTATATGGGTTTATCGGTTGCCTTAACAAATCAAACCAACTATTCTAAACTTTGATTTTTTTTTTCACTTGAATCAAGTTAATTAATCAAGAAGTAAACAACAAGAACAAAGAAGATGGAATCAAACTTATTTGATCAATGACTTCTCTTGATAGAAACAATGATCCTCTTTGATTCTTTTACAAAACAATCTACTTTGTTCTTTCGATGCAAACCATTAACCATCAAAAACAATAACCAAAACAAAAAATAATTTTTCAAAAAGTTCCTGCCCCCTTTTTTTTTTGCCTTTTAATGTAATATCAACAACTAATAGCCCTTTCAATTCACCTTCCACAACCGAATAAACCAAGGTTTTGGTTCTGGTTTCGGATTTCCAAAATAGTCAATCGCAATCTTTCTACTTGATTTTAATGGAAATCAATTTTCAATTGCGAACATATTTGACCTATCTTCGTGATTGCTTCTGTTCTGAAACAATTTCTTGAAACAATGATCATACACTTGCGGTTCTTCCCTTGATACCGCTGTGATTCCTTTTTTGTTTCAGTCCCACGATCTTTGTGTTTGATTGATGATTCCCGACTTCGAATTGCACTCAATAGAAACAAACGAACCAAGATAAGAAGGCTGATTGATTAATGCGTCTAACGTTCGATGATTGCTCGGTCGGATTGAGAGAACCGTTCTGATACCACTGTTGGTAAATCAAAGAGCAAATCCTAATTGAAGAGAATATGAACAAGATAGATACACAAACTTGAAATCCTTGAATTACCACACTTCAAATGATACATACCAATGTATTTATAGGTACAATTTATGACAGGTAAAGACCACAACCCGTTTATGACCCGGCAGGTTAAATAACCGCCATTAACTAACTTTAACTACCTAACTTATAATAATGAAACTTCTAACCCTTATACTTAATAAATAAACAAGTTTAGTTTAATATTAACATGGGCCGCATGGAAGTTCCACAACGACAAAGGGATTGACTATTTTTACAGTTTGCACTCATGGTTAGGCTTGGCCTGTTTACTCTTATTCACCATTTAGGTTCTCATTTACCTCTCTCACCTTGCTATGTTTTCTGGTCAAACAAAGTCAACTGTTGAACCGCGCATCTTTTTAAACATTTAGCGGGCAGCTGGATTTGGTGACATTCTGGTATCCAGGTGGTTCAAGAAACAACAGGGCTTCACTGTTGTAATTTCTTTCATGGCATGTCTTCTTTGGAGTCTACATTTATGTGCTTGCTGTTGTTGCTTGTGTTACCGGCCTTTTAGAAAAAGCTACATTTCTTCAAACCAACAACGTGATTTCACGATACTCTGCAGAGGCAATGTTGGTGAATATTTTGGGTGTCTTGATTCTTTTATTGGGCGGTTTTGTTATTCTCGGTGTCATATCACTGCCAATCGGGAAAGGTGACGTCCTTAAAGGATCATTAGAGTAACAAAGGTCGTGTTTGACCCAGTTTCAGAGTCGTGACTGAATCAATGTTAGTGATGTTAACATTAGTGATCTACGGGCAAGTATTACACACATTTGTTGTGTTAAGGAAAATAGGAAATTAAGTTGTTAGCCAATTTATTTTCTTGGCTAATAGGTCTGTAAATTAACCGAACAAACACGGACATTAGCATGTTCATGTTCGTTCATTTAACTTTTGCCGAACACGAACACGATTTTTTGTTCATATTCTTTCGTTAAGAAAATAAAAAAATGTTTGTGTTGGTTCATGTTTGTTTGTTAAAAAGCTAAATGAACACTTCACGAACATAAACGAACACAAATGAGCAATAATAAACAAACGTAAATGAACAATAATAAACAAACATAACTGAACACACCAAAAAAACCTTAAATGATCATTTTGGAACTTTTAATTAGGTGTATTAGTGAAAATTAATTTTTATCTAAACTTTTAGGTTTCTAGTATAACATAATACATTTATGTTTCAAATATTAACATATAATACCTTTTTATTAGTATATAATATATATAAATAATGAACATACATGAATAAACATAAACGAACATAAATGAACGAACATATATGAACAAACTTAAACGAACGTTCATGAACATAAAAAAACCGAACAAAACATGTGTTCATGTTTGTTCGTTAAGTAAACACACACAATTTTTTTATTAATGGTCATATATGTCGTATATGGCTATACGAAGGTATAACCCTCTGACAACCCCTTATATTTTCTTGTTTCTAGTTCGCCGATCATATACACCGCGTAGAAAATTATACGAAAAGTGTTGAAGAAGGGTGTCTGAGTTTTTAATATTATGGCCCATGATAAAACCAAACCGCCAAACGTACATCCTTTAGGGCTCCGACAATCTTTTGCAATCACAGTACCTTCTTCACCGCCGTCGGCTCCTCCATCTCGCCGGCGCTGTCATTATCCTCCGATCAACTAGCAACTGTTCGCAACTCCAGACCACCGTTCGAATCAGGTTTTTCTTTTGACTTTTAGTTAAAAATTTCTTAATTTTGTTCGACTTTAGGGCTTAATTTTGCGTTACTTTCATGTTATTGATGATTTTAGTGATGGGGGTGGGTGTTTTTTATCTGATTGTCACTTGATTTTACTTTTAGTACTTTTATCATATTCAAATCCACGGGAAAGGTTGATTCACAGAGCCTAGTTTCATAACCGTTTGCTTTCTCATTGTTTCCGTACATTAAGTTTACTCCTTTAGGACCTTTACTCTAGTGTTCTTATTTGTTAATGTGAGTGCTTGTTAGTGCAGTGTGGAGGAAATGTGTTAGATTTTTCCTGCCTGCCTGCCAAGTTTTAATTGTGCTAAACCGCTTGATCTTATTGTAACTACAAAGTGTTTGCGATATCGAATTACAATTGCAACAAACTGTAGTGTTTTGTGAAAATGTATCTTGTTTGGAAACAATGCCCTGCAGGCTGCATCATTCCTTTTGATTTTACATTTGGTAGCATGTTCAAAGTCACATGCTTTTTTAATATTGTAGCTTGTTATTGTGCCCACAATGAGCTGTTATGATGAATTCTGGCATGATTCTAAATTTATTATAGAATCCTCATACAGTCACACTCCTAATTGTGAAACCTTGTTGCCTTGTTTTGATAATTTATGATAAAAAGGTAAAAACATATGATTTGGTTGTTCTATGGTTCAAATAATCTTTTTAGACCTTCATTTAAGGGTATTTATACATTTTATTCGCCTTGTTTACTTTCGAGCTGCAGCTATTCGAAATGCTAATTGTTGTAAAATCAAATACAAATCTTAAATAGCTACAAGATGTGAAGAATGAAGATGTGATATATTTTTTATTGGTTTTTTTAGATGTTTTGGAGACTATTTTAGTTTTTAATTGGTAGTGTACTTGACTATTTAGGCATTTAGCTATTTAACATTTGTAATTTCGGATTGAATTTACTTGTGTTTGAATTTTTTTTAAGTGACCCATTTCAAGCCGAACTCATCCTGACCTAAGCCCATCTTGATCCAAACCCATCATGACTTTTTTTTTTTTTTAAAATGGCCCATCTTGACTCAAACCCATCATGACCCAACAACCAACACAATCCAACCCACGCATTTTGTCACCTCTACTTAGTATGCTAGTTAGGTTCATTTTTTGAAATTTGCAACTCTATCATGTAGACCTTCATGCTAAAATCAGTTTCTTGCAATAGTTGAGCTTGAATTTAGCCCTATGCATTGTTAGGAAAGAACCATTTTTTGATCTCAATAAGCTGAAAAAGCATATTAAGTGTTGCTGATTGATTTTGGGATGATGCTTAAGGAAATTATGCTTAATCGATTTCATTTTTGTTTAAGATTCAGCTGTTTAAGACAGTGATGATAATATCTGATGCTTTGTTATGGTGGTTTTTATCTTGCATTCTTGTTAGCGTTACATGCCTAGATGACAACCTTTGGTTTCGGTTACTCTAGGATCTCCATGATCAAGTGTTCTTGAAGAAAAACTTAGATGTAGCATTCTTATTAATGCTTCTACCTTTGTAATTGTTTGTTAGTTTATATAGTAAACGTTAGATCCTTGTAGCATTCTTATTAATGCTTCTACCTTTTAATTGTTTGTTAGTTTATATAGTAAATGTTTGGATCCTCCTTTGTCTTACAGATGAGGTTGAAGAAGCAAAAACGTCATCGCAGAAGTGTTAGATTCTTTACAACATGTTATGGTTTCAGACCGCCCTTTAAGATATTGTGTGATGGGACGTTTATACACCATCTTCTTGTTAATCGTATTACTCCAGCCGATACCGCCATTTCTAACATCTTAGGTGCTCCAGTCAAAATGTTCACCACCAGGTTCGATGCATTCACTGTCATCATGTTTGACTTCGTATTATGTCCAAAAACGTGTTGGCTTATATGTTCTTTCACTCCATTGGTAATATATTCATTAGATGTGTTCTTGCGGAGTTGAAAAGCCTTGGGGAAACCTACTCTGATTCTCTTAATGTGGCTCGTGATCTTGCACCTGCGAGGTCAGTATCGTCTTGTCACCTTCTAGTTATGACTTTATATTGAACTGTAACAATGAAAAGATGGTTTTAGGTGTGATCATGAGAAGAGAAAGAGTGCCGTAGCTTGTCTAGCAGAAGTTATTGGCGAAAGCAATTCAGAGCATTTCTTTGTTGCTAGTCAAGACGTTGACTTGCGCAAGAAGTTTCAGGAGGTTGATACATATTTCATTTGTTTGGTTTTAATGGTTTAAAATTGTATGTGTTAGTGTGTTACGTTTCTAACTTGTATGCTTTATGGATACAGATTCCTGCTGTGCCTGTAATGTTTGCACTAAGAAATGCTTTGTTTCTCGAGCCTCCATCTCAGTCTCAACTACAATTTGCCAAATCAGCAGAAGAAGAACGCTCACACCTGAATGAGTTAGAGCTTAAATTGCTAATTAATAAGAAAAAGAGAAGTTCAGAAACAGACGAGCAAGCAGATGAAGATCTTCCAAATGAAACTGTTGAAGATTTGAAGAAAATTGCTTCTAAAAGGAAAACTGATGTAAAGGATACAGTACAATTCAAAAGAAAAAGAGCGAAGGTTTTGGTTCTTCACCTTGTTTCCAAGATCTGTTTTTTACTCTTTGCTAAGTTTAATTCTTGTCATGATCATTGAGTTATAATCAAATCACTCATCTTTACGGGGGTTTTCAGGGTCCGAATCCGCTTTCTTGTAAGAAGAAGAAAAAGGAGAACCAAAAACCAGTGGCAAAAAAGGTTAGTTAAATTTTATTGCGTTTTTGCTTATGAGAGCCTACTGTTTTATGCTCTGGTGTTACATGTGTTTCTGTTTATATAACTGCAGGAAGTTAATGAGAATGTTGAAACTGTAAGGAGCAGGAGCAAGAAAAGGAAAAGGTCCCGTAAGCAAAAGAATCTTGCGACTGCAACCGAGTAAACAATACATGATTGGTAAGTACTTGCTTTAATAACTATCTTGAGCAATATAAGCATTATAATTATTGAATGCTATTTATCTATTTCGATTGCCTTTTTACCTTCCATTGTCTTGTTTCTTATATCTGCTTAAAATAATGATTGGAATTATGCTCTTGTTGCTTGCCTATATTTGCAGGTCTTGGCATGTTGGAATCTTGAAGAGATTCATTGAAACCTTCAAAAGATGACGGTTTTTCTTAAATGAACGGGATGAAGTCGGCGAGAACTACTACATATGAACAGGAGTCTGTGGAGCTTAATTTTGTGGTAATTTTAATTTATAGGTCTTGATATAGATTGCTAGTTTTTTTTTGACTGTAAGCTTGTGATTTTGCTGTTAGTGAAGCTTCTATAGCAGCCTTTTTACAGGTTCTGCTCTTGTTTATCTCATTTTGTTGCCGATGAAAAATACAGTGTGTATCTGTCATCCAAGCACTTCAAAGTTCTCGTCACCCAAATATTATTATCACTTTACAGATTAGGTATTGGTTTGGTTTCTTTTATGATGATTCTGACATAATTTTGGAAGGTTATGAAAAGACAAAGGTATTCTTAAGTTTAAAGCTTTTAGTCATGACGAGAGTTTGTAAAATGACTAAAACACCCTCAGCTTTTAATCAGAGGAGGGCATTCTTTCGCATACACAATGAAACTTAACAAGCGGGTGTGCATTCATCATCATTTGCTTGATAAAACTCATGTAATTCTAGAGGTAGAATAATAAGCTAACAAGTGGTGGGAACATGTCAAAACATGTTCGATTACACTAGTAATGTTTTGTGTATATTAAGAGTGAATTGATAGGGTAGGGTTTTTGACTTTTTGTAGTTTTATATACTCGAAACTAGATGGATTATGATCAATTTTCTAACACTGGTAACAAAGAGGAGTAAAATACTCAAAACTACAAATAATCAAACCATAAATATTATAGGGTGCTGGGTTTTGATAATCCGCACGATTATTTTTATCAAATTATCTACTCTAATAAAGCAAAATGTCTATGTGTCACATGGTATTTTTCTACCCTCCTCACCTAAGCTTCATTTAAGCATTGTACATGTGTTATTATCGCAGCAAAAATTATCCATTTAATAATGCATTAAATGCTAATTATATTATTTATATATATTGCAAATTATGAAACAATTTCTTTGATAATTATAAAAACATGTTTTTTTTAATTATAAAAATTATTTCTTTTAAAACAAAGTTTTATGAAATATGAAGTTTTTAATGCAAAGGACTTTTAAAAAAATGACAATGCTTAAAAAAATATTGTTAAAAAAATTTGGACTGTTTAAAAAATTAATTCTTTTAAAGCAAAAGTTTTTTAAAGAGGAAAGTTTGAAAAAATATTATTGTTGTTTTATTATCTAAATTAAATATTATACGTACTTTAAATAATATTTTTTCTCAAAAATATTTTTTATTTTTGAATATCAATAAATAATTATCAATTTAATGTTTTTATTAGACCTGTGTATTATACGGGTTTCTAAACTAGTATATAGTAAAAGAAATGGGTTATTGTCACATGTTGTTTTATTAGATTTCTTTAAATTGAAAACAGAATCATAGTTTAAAACTGATTCACAATTCTTTCTAATGAAAACATAATTAATAATCTAAATCAACTATTAAAACTCACAAATTTTTTTTTGAAAATCAATTCTCAAAAATTGTTATATTTTTAAAATACTAAAATCCGTCATTAATATATTCAAACAATATTGATTTATATAAAAAAATAATAACCTTTCGTATTTTATTATTACTATGTATTTATTTTTTATAATTAATACAAATTAATATGCATGTACATATTTTTAACCAATCCACAGTTTTTGGTTTTGAGTTTATACAAACATGCATGTTATCTAAGTAAACGAACTACTAAATTATCAAATTTGTATTTACAAATTATTTACTTTATTCAATTTGTGTTAAATATTTTAAGTCAAACGGTCAAATTATTAATTTATATCATTTTGTTTTTAGTATAAGCTAATGTATATATAATTTTTAAATATACATAAATCAATAAATTTTATATTTCCATAAACAAATATACAATAAAAATAAATAGTTACGTTAAAATCCTTTTATTTCTCATACTCTATTTCAAGATAATAATTGTCGAGTTCCCTTTAATGTTATTATATTAGTTTTTTTAAAAGTACCGTACGAATTGTAGCCATGATTTATTTTTCATTTATTACGCCTATAACATTTTAATTTAATATTTAAAATTACATCCCTTAAATTTTAATAGTAGTTATTTAATAAAATAGTTCATTCTTTATACAACTGTTTTACCCCTATACTAGATAAATTTAAAATTTGAAAATCTCATTACTATAATTTTGATAAGCATATGTTTACAAAATAATTGCAATTACACTATAATAACTGCAATTAGCCATCAATTTCATCAATATCATCCTAAAATATCATTATCTCAAAATTAGCATTTATGACTATTAATTATCAGTTGATGTAAAATATACAATCCCTAAAATATAATATTTTAGAAGAATTAGATATTTTTAATTTAAAATTTGAATTTTACGTAACTCAAAAATATTTTATTCCTTACATAATTTTTCTAAACAATCGGCCTACATTGGCAACATTTATAGTACTTTGTTATATACAGAGAGATTGCATTCTTAATAAAATACATCTACAATCAATATTTTTTATTCTATATTATTTTTGCTTCTACAATACTTTATTATTACGTGTAGCTTGGTGAAAGATTTCAGGTATACTTTATAATTTACACTATTTTTTATATA
The DNA here is from genome assembly GCA_025506505.1 of Flaveria sonorensis. NCBI lineage: Eukaryota > Viridiplantae > Streptophyta > Magnoliopsida > Asterales > Asteraceae > Flaveria > Flaveria sonorensis. The sequence goes on from CM046438.1 coordinate 10,398,155, forward strand.
TTATACACTGACGTAATGCAGTACAGATTTTGAAAATCTAATTGAAGATCATTTCTAACCATGCTACTAACGTTTATAGTTTTGTTTCTTATCTCATTTTTTAATATATATCTTTTTCTATATTATCATACTATATGTTTTGTTTAATCTGTTGGTCTTTTATAGTATCTCATGTCAATTTATTAAAAAATCTTGACATATAATGTCATGATTGTACCATCAAGGTTCGCATAATTCGATTGTCGAAGCGATCAATGTATAACAATCCATTATACTTTTACTCAATTGAGTAATTATTTAGAGTCAATCTATCAAAAGTGGGTTTGTTTTTTAAACAATTGGTTTTTACATACGGACAACTATATGTCGTATTGTCACGGGAATAGTGAACTTTCAAGTACAACCTCAAATGTCATATACATATAAATTTAGAGATTTGTAAATATTTTATGTTTTTTCTTATGTATTTGAATTTGTCATGTAATTTGATTCTATACATATTTTCTTAATTCTCACGTTCTTACATTACAGACATATATTCGCATGACTATTACATTTTAAATGTATTTAATGATAATTTTATTTTTTCAACCCATGTAACACACGGGTCGTTAGGCTAGTATCTATAAAATAAAATAGAACTTCTATTATAGAAATCTGTAGAGAAAATATAATTAAAACAAAAAAATGTTGATATTCGATATGGAATGTCTACTTGATTACTGAGGATTAACATACGCTCTTATGTTTCAAAGTTTTCTTTGTTATTCATAATTTAAGGATGTGTTAATTATGCCTAATAAGAAAAGGTTATAGTTATATCATAGCTCTATTCCAATCTTAGACAATATTTTAGATTTACTTCCTGTTTACATAATTACACTTCTCTGAAACAGAATTTTAGTAACAAGTAAGGGAAGAAATAAAAATATTGGGCTTTTTACTCGATCCAAGGCTCTGAATTTTCAAAAACCAAAAAAGTTAAACAAAAACATTAAATCGCCGTTGCCGGGGATCGAACCCGGGTCACCCGCGTGACAGGCGGGAATACTTACCACTATACTACAACGACTATTTTTGTTGTTGCTGCAACAATTTGTATTTTGTTTAGTTTTTGGTAGTTAAAAAAACTGTTATATTTTTACATTAGTTAAATCCGTACAGTACCAAAATCATATGTTTAAAACACAAAATATAATCAAACTAGAAGTATGTAAGACTAAGGTGTTGGTTGGTTATATAGTTGCTTAAAGCTGTTTACGTCATTGATTTTCATTAGCTTGTGCATTGAGGAAAAACAAGTGATAGGTAATTAGGTATAAGTAGAGATGTTTGATATAATATCAAATTTGAGTAAACAACTTTCGTATAAACACTTGTAACTATTGTTTTGAAAGTGTTATACAAGACATTTATGTAACTATGTAACCATCTCTTTTTCTTACTTCCATTGTATCTAGCATGCATAATGTACAAATGTTTACGTGGTTCCTGTAGTTTTTATTTAATTCTTTTTCTAAAAAAACGAGTATAAACAATCGATTCGAGAGATATTATACGCATAGCAAACTGCGTCCAACTACCAAACGTTCTCTCAAGAAATCTAGCAAAACCAATGTTTAAGACAAGAGAGTATCGTGAGTAGCTTAAGAATTTCGACCATTAAATAAACTAATACACACTTATAACAAAATTGAAAATTGCTTCAAAGACACATATGATCAATGAAATACACATATCTTTCTTTCTATACATTCTGCTCATTCTCATAGTACTTTGCTTTTATGCTTGTTTGATAGCATTATGAATGTTTTAGATGTGCTTTTAAATCTCTGCTAAACATAAAACCAGTGGCCACAAATTCGAGCGCTCTCTATTTTATGCGTACAAAATATATTTTTTGTTTGATAGACTTGCATAAACACAACGAAACTCTGTAGGTGGATGGCTTCAAGTTGGTTTCTCATTTGAGGTTTTTCTTTGAAAATAGCAAGTGAATGAAGAAATTTAGATTTAACCGGTGGAGTACCAAGAATGTGAGTTGCATGTGGTGTAATTATTAGTCTGCTTGAGAAATGTAAAAAGAGTAGAAAGTAATCGGCTTATCCAGAAAACATAAAAGACCCAATATTTTCAAGTAATTTATAGTACTTTGTTCGAAAAAGAAGTATTAACAATACTATTATAATTAAAAAAAATTTCCAGCTAAGCGAAGCATAAGTAATTAGTTAATGTACTTTCAAAAGTAAGGTAAATAATATAGTAGTTATATCAAAAATAAAAAAAAAGTATTGTTAAATGTATAAAGAGTTTTATTATTTATATGTAGTTATTCTAAATAATTTACTATTATAATTTTATCATCCGGTTCAATAAACGGTTCAAATGATCCGACCGGTCTAAACAGTGACCCAATTGAGTGACCGGTTCAATGACCAGTCCATTGACCCAATATTTTCATATGTCATATTATAGGGGCTTATTATTTGTTCTCGTTTCGGGCCCAGAGTCTCTTGGAAATTCTCGGGGCCGGCCTTGTATTTATAACGATAGTAGCTATATTTGTGACCAATATATCTTAACTTTTTTTATTATTTTAGAAACTATCGAATATACTTTCGATGGAAACAATTATGGTTGTTGTATTTGTGAACATTTTTGCGACCAAATTAGTTTTATTTTATTACTTTACTAGGTTAGATACACGTGTGTAACACGGGTTGAAATAAAAAAATTATATAATAAATTATTATAATATATATATTATATATATATATATATATATATATGTGTGTGTGTGTGTGTGTGTGTGTGTGTGTGTAATCTAATATATGTTATAGATAACATATCAATGAAATTATTATATATAACAAACATATTTAAGTTATAAATAATAGTATAAAAAGAAAAAATATTTTATTATTCATAAATCTCTTTATATACTTTTTGAAGGATTTTAGCTTTAACAATGCGTAACTACAAAGTTAAACTATATTTAACAAAATTAAGTATTATTAAAGTATTTTTAATAGAATGTTATTTTTTCTAGATAGAAATTATCTTGAATAGTATGGTATTAAATCATAGTTATTAAGAAAACTTTTTTGAAGTTAAGAGTTTTACCAAATTGTAATTTATTGTGGTGGTGACACATCTTAAGTGACATCTAGGTGGCGATGATATGAACATGCTAAAAAATAGACATGTGGCACATAGAGATTTAGCTTTATTAAATTAGATAACATTGCGACGTTTTGCAAATGAAACAATCTTCGTCCATTATATTTGCTACCGTTTTGCGACTGAATCAAAATTAGTTGCTATTTTCGCGAGCACTTTGTTCCGGTTGCTAATTTGCAACTGATTTTGCTTCGGTCCTAATTTGCAACCGATTTTTTTTTCGGTCGCTAATTCGTGATCAATTTTGTTTCGGTCATTAATTTTTGCGACTGATTTTGTTTCGGTCTTTTGTTTTATGACTCTTTAACTTCGATCGCTATACGGTCTTTAGTTTTACAAGAATTTAAAATCATTGTATATATTTGCTTCTGTGTGTTATAATATTTAATTTCCAAAACCTATATACAAATCCCAACAATAAGGAAAATGTTCAAATAAAAAGTTTTTTAAAACTAAAAAGTGTAAGAAGTAATCTCAACCATTCATATTCTTAATCAATGGTTAAAATCAAAATGTAGATAAAAATTTGTTAAAGTGTTATTTTAGGAATAACCATTTTTGTTAAATTTTTGCAAGTTCCCCCATTTTCTTTAAACGTTCACAACTTTTATGTACGATATTATTATTTTTTTTTATAAAAACTACACCATAAAAACGAGCGTTTTTTATCTCTAAAACGAGTACAATACTGTTATATTAAAAGACAAAGTTTTTTTTAATGTTTTTAAGCTCTTTTTCGTTATTGTGTCTTTAGTGTAGTTTATTGTGTCTTTTTATTAGTTCTTGTGTTTTTCTGGATATTATTGTGTTTTTTTTAGTAATGAATTTTAAAAAAATATTTGAGTAAGTTACACTTTTTGTCCTTTAGGTTTGTAGCAAATTTCAGGTTTCGTACTTAAACTAAGGAAATTACAGTAAACATCCTTTATGTTTAAAAAAGTTTGCACGTTTCATCCTATCCTCTAATGGGCGTTAAATTTAGCGTTAAGTCAGGTCACGTGCCTGACACATGAGGGTAGTTTGGTCTTTTTATTCTTTTTATTAAAACCCACCCTAACCCAACCCACCCCACTCCATATCTCTCTTTCACTTTCTACCCTCTCTTTCGCTCTGTCTTCACACAAGAACCACCACCGCCATCTACCCACCACCACCTGGCCACCGCCACCAATCGCCCATAAATTCCATCATCATCTTCTCCAACTCTCAACCTCCATCAATGGCGATACATGCAACTTCACCGGAGCTACACCTCCACCACCTCCGACCACTCAAACTCCTAGGCACCGGTGCCACCGGCACCGTCTTCCTCGTCCATAACCATCTCACCGACCCATCAGCACACCACCAATTCGCCCTCAAAGTCCTCCGACGACTCACCCACACCCCCACCCCTTTCTCTCCGGCGGTCATACGGTTTTACGTTGCAGAGATCGTATTGGCGTTGAAACACCTTCATGATTTGGGGATTGTGTACCGTGATTTGAAGCCGAAGAATGTGTTGATTTAGAACTCCGGTCATATGATGTTAACAGACTTCGATTTGTTTTAGAAAAACGGTGAAGACGATGATTCAGTCGCCGGAGACGACGAAACACCACCGGAGGAAGGTGAAAACTTCACGTGTATCTCCAATAACTCGCCGGAACACGAGTATTTCCTCCGGCGAAAGGTTGAATTCCTTCGTCGGAACTGAAGAATACGTCTTGCCGGAGATGGTGATCGGCGACGCCCATGATTTCGCCGTCGATTGGTGGGCGTTAAGGGTTTTATGGGCGAGTGGAGAAAGATCCCTCTTACCGGCTGGGGTTTTTTATTACTAATGGTAAAAAGACCAAACTACCCTCATGTGCAGGCACGCGACCTGACTTAACGACCAAATTTAACGTCCGTTAGAGGATAGGATGAAACGTGCAAGCTTTTTTAAACATAAAGGATGTTTACTGTAATTTTCTTAGTTTAAGGATGAAACCTGAAATTTGCTACAAACCTAAAGGACGAAAAGTGTAATTTACTCAAAATATTTAGTTGTGGAATAACATTGTTGTGTATCTATAATATGTAAAACACAATAATAAATTAACAACTTATTAATCTAATACATTAAAAACAATGATAAAATAATATAATGTCTCGTTGTGTTTTTAATCGTCATTGTATTATATCTTGAACACTATAAGTTTTAAAAAATACATTGGTGAAATAGTATAATTATGTACTTATAATTGTAAAACACAATAATAGACAACAACAAGTTTATATAATATATTAAAAATAATGAAAAAAATAACATATTGTGTTATCTTCAACGGTATGAGTTTTGAGAAATACATTGGTGATAGATAATCATTATGTACTTTTAATTGTAAAACACAATGATAGATAACAAGTTTATATAATCTACAAAAACAATTACAAAATTAACATAAAATGATCTAAAATATAAAACACAATGATTGATACATATAACAAATGATGTAAAATATATAACACAATGAACTAATATTTGACACAATGAACGTATGAGACACAATTAGCTGACTTATTTGACACAATGACCAAAATGTCATTTTTTTTAAAACAATAAAATGACACGTGTCAAAGTCTCAATCATTCTTAGACTTTTTAGAATAAACACCCTTTTTACTATAACTCTACCCCAACAAAAAATAGAGAAAATGAAGTCGAACAAAGTTAGGTATGTTGAATCAAAACAATATGAACACCATAAGGCCGTTTTGGGGCCATGAGCCAAAATAAAACTTGATGATTATGGAAGGTGGTCATGGTGGTTAAGAATATGTGGTTACGGCTATGATAGGAGAAATATCTTTTGCCTAATTCTTAGGACCGGGTCACCTTCTGAGCTAATAGCTGTATGCACTAACACCATTAGATTAGACATTCACGTGTCGTATTAGGATGAAGTTTAAACTATAGAATAATGAAAGTCACATAAGACATTATCAACTAATTATTGTAGTATAACACTATAATTACAAAGAAAACGTGATTAAATCATATCTTCTAACAATGACAAGTATTGTCACAATAAAGTCTAGCTAATGCATTCTCTCTCCATGCATTTAAAGCACAAGAAAATCAAACACTCCTACTGGAGGGAGTGACAACGATTATGCTGTTATAAGAAGAGCATACAATATAGAGAAAATACAAGAAAAAACCATGAAAATGTAAATTGTAAGAAAATTTTATGGCGAAAAGCGGTGGCGACGGATCTAAGGGTATACTGGTAAGGACAAGAGGCATAACAATAGCACTATGATGACGTAAGCTACAACTATGAGAACATAAGCTATAACTATGATGGCACGACAGATGCAAAGAAGACCAACTAATACCTAATTTGTATACATGTAAGTGCGTCTTTGGGTAAGATGAAAGAGTGATGAAAAGAAAGAAATTTTTCACGCAAAAAAGGACAATGGGGGAGAGGGCCCAACAAAAATAACGCAAAAAGATAGGAAGAGAGAGAGAGAATAAAAGAATGTAAGACCTACAAAATTTTGATACCAATAAAATATAAGGTAATATATATTATTAATCAAGTAATTAAAATGACATAATGAACATATTAGAAAGAAGGGGAATGTTCAAATGAAAACTAATATTTTTCATGAGAATTCCGAGAATTCATGAAAAACAAGAAAAACCATTGTTTTATCTTGGTATCTATCATTATTGTTAAAATACAACATCATAAATTGAACTTAAATAAGTTAATTTACATGTATTCGTACAATTTAAAATTTTACACATGTATAAACTTACCAATTACATATGTATAAGCTTAGCAGTTACAAATTTATAAGTTTTTACCATTTATATATGTGTAAGCTTTTAAAATATACAAATACATTTAAATTAATACATGTAAGTTCTTTTAATGATGTCATATTTTAATAATGATGTTAGTACTATAGTTAAAATAATGATTTTGATTATTTATCATGACTTCTCACACTTCTTATGAAATTGAGTTCTCATTTGATTTCTACCCTTAGAAAGAAAACCTAATAAAAACAAACACGCACGCACGCACGCGCACGCACGCACGCACGCGTACACACGCACGCATGCGCACACACACATATATATCCTACTCGTAAAATATGTTATTACAATTAACCTTAATTAACCTATATGTGAAAAGAACAAGTGAATGAGTGGTAATTTTGGTAGGTGGTTGCCTCTGATTGGTCTATATGGGCGGTGTTGTCCTCATCTATGAAACCGACAATGTGGCTTTCCCCCGCACTTGACTAAAACGGTGGTGGTGGTTGCTCGGTGACATGAACTACCGGCTACTAAACTTAGGGTTCTAACGAAGCTCTACGTAAGGCTTGCACGTCTCATTTATATGTAGATCAATGATTCTTATACCACCCATGACAAATTAGGTAAGTCAAGTTTGTTCCGATTGCGTTTCTGACTGGTTGGGTTGTTTTTTCGTCGACTGTTGACTCTAAAGATGGTTTAAATTAGTTTGTAAGGCGGTGGTCAGAAACTGAATGGACGAACGTGACAATTGTTCAACTATGTCTTGTGTGAGGTTCTAATTTCATACAAATCCCCTAAATCTCATCATTTACACACACGTATTCATGTGAATGTATGAATTTGGTTAAAGATTTATCACATTCTAATTATTGGGTTATTATTGTTTTAGCGTTTCACACGAGTTGTGTGATTTCCAGCCTACCAATTGCACTTGAAGGTTATGTATGAATCAAATGTACCTTGATTGTTAAACATAGACATGATATAAAGTTTTTGATGATAGGGTTGATTCTGTTAGATGGTTTCACAAATTTAGGAGCTTGTTAATAAAATGTATGCATTAACGTGGTTGTTGCATCCAGTAGAAAAGCAAACTACCTTTTTAATTTTAACCGAAGCTCTTTTGGTGCATAATACCTAAGACCTCCACCTCACGTGACAAGAACTTTATCGGCCATCCGTTCAAGGTCCATCCTAAACCTTATCAAGCAATATTGTATGTGGTTTATGCTTTTAGTAAAGATGTAGACAGGACATAAGAAACCTGTAAATACTTAAAATATGATAGTTTTATAGTTCAAAGCGAGCTCTACTTAAACCGGTTTGATGGACTTTAAACGCAATTTATTAGAGCACAATTAATAAACGAGCCCGAGTCCCTGTTTGTTTAGCTAGGCTCTTGGATTTAACCATGTTAATTGCTTATAAGTATACTATTATTTATATTCATATATAACTCATTATGATAACCATGAAGATATCTGAAATCCAATCCGTATCCAAATCCAAATAAATTGATCCAAATCCTTATTCGGATATTCGGATCGGATCTTATTCGGATCCAAATTGATCCAAATCCTTATTCGGATATTCGGATCGGATCTCATTCGAATCCGAATTTCTTATTCGGATTTCGGATCCGATTTCGAATATCATAATTTTTTTACTTGGGTTATTCGAATATTCGATTAATCCAAATAATAATTCAACTATGTTTCTAGTTCAATACTCATTACCCAACTATCTAATATGTTTTCAACTCAATACTAAAAAATCTTGACATATTTCAGTCCTCTAATCACAAACAATTATACAATAATAGATTGTTGTTTTAAATTACAGATTTTAATATTCGGGTTCTATAAAATTACCTATATGTTTCACTTGTGTTTTTATATATTTTCTTGTGATTTTAAACCTATGAAAGGTTAAGAATAAAAAAATATCCAAAAAAAATTAAAATCAAAAGAATAGGAAAATTGTTAATTGGTTTATTCGGATATATCCGAATCCGATCTGACTTGAATTCGGATAGATTTGGATCGGATAGAGATATCCTTATTCGGATTGGATCGGATTTCTGATAGGGTCATGAAATTTTCAAATCCGAATAATTCTTTATCCGATCTGATGAACTCCCCTAGTGTTTTATGTTGTACATATAACTTTTATATATATGTCTTCTTTGGCCTTGCAGTTCCCTTGAATGCTTAGTATGTGTGCTACTGTTGTTATGTTATTCCTAGGTATGTGTTTTCCGGTAACCGTTAATAGATGCCGGTAAACACATACAACACTCAAAACTCCTGCAACCGTATATAGTAATAAACACCTAACAATATCGTTTTAAGCAGATTACATTGTCATTTTGCGCGAGATAGAAGACAAGAACACAAAAGACAGGAAAGCCATTTGTCACCTTGCTTATAAATGCTCATAAAGGACGTCAGGTACGGTATACGATGCAATCAAAGTACTTTGCATGTAAACAAAAGTGGACTAATGGTAATCATGATCGTGGCGGAGCTTGAACACCCCCGTGAGGAGGCGGGGGCGGAATAAATTTTTTTAGGGGGAATGAACTTCATATTATATAAAAATTTACATTACCAGACAAAAAATTTACACTAACGTACCGGACTAAAAGTTAACACTACCGACGAAAAAAAGGGAGGGGCGGCGCCCCCCCCCCCCCCCCCCCCCCCGGCCCAACTATTCTTCGCCCCTGATCAGGATACATTACGATTGTTGTTTGTACCATAAATACAACGGTTAATGGATACTTTTTAGGTCACTAAGTATATAAATCTATACAATATTGACGGTAGCTAATATTTTCCTTAGCTTTTATTGTATTTTATTATTTACGGGTTGAATAGTGGGTGTTTTTTTAACATACATATATTGAAAGATCAATACGGGTAAGATTCTAGCGTTGTGTATTATGCTTAAACAATTGAAAGTAAAAAAGACTTCCTTGATATGCTTCAGACTTATCACTCTAATGTCTCGTCCAGGTCGGGGGTGAATTGGGCCCTCTGAATGAATGGTGAACCAGTCCTACGAGTGAGTTGATTCACCGCAATTATTATTATCTATGTAGTCCTGACCTAGAAAGATACATGTATAAAAAAATATTGCGAGATTTCTTTTCTTACAAAGTGTATTAGTGTAGTATAAGGATATGTATATTACATTATGAATCGATCCGGTCCTTACTTAAAGAGTGTGCTAATGCAAACACTAGATACGTTCTTTTTACATGTAAAATAAAGAAACCATATATGTTTATTATAAATGTTTAATTAATAATTATTTAATCGATTAATTATACCCGAGTAAAATTAGGAATAATTTGTCTCGATACCTAAGGAATATTATTTTGCGTGAGAATATCCCCACGATCTTTCATTTTATGTGTGATTGATTTCTCATTTAAAAATCGTTTTAAGAATGATTAACTTTAATAGATATATTTATGAAAGTTTAAAGGCAAATGATAACGGGAAATGATACTCATATTTAGTTGGTTCTATTTCATAAAACATAAAAGATTTATTAGTTTTTGTTTCCCTTCATTGCGTAAGCTAATTCTTGATCTAAAGTACGTAATTATTAAGGTGAGAGTTGGGTCTTAGTAGTAAGTGATGTGTCCAAAATAAAACTTATTTTAAAAGAATTCTACGTGTTGCTGTTAATATAAACACTATGTAATTATCATGTAATTATCGTGTGCATTTAAGCATTAGCAATTGAAATATTGTTGGCTATTCATAAAATTTCAAAAAAGTTTCTCAATCTTGTTTCTATTATGTAAAACTTAAAAGATTATATTAATCTTTTATTCTTTAAACATATAACTTAAAAGATTATATTAATCTTTTATTCTTTAAACATATACATATTTGTTAGTCAGCATTAATTTCAATAAATCTTACATGTTAATTATTACTTTATAAAATATTATCATTTTAAAGGGTACATTGTACGAAATGCATTTTGTTTGTTTATTAGTTATTCCATATTAGTTTATTAATTCTTAAATGATTAGGCAGAAGCGTAGAAGGATACTTTTCCGGACAATCTGACGTTGCAATGACTGGCTTTAACGTTGAAATTAAAGCGTCGGTGTATTGTAGCATTTTAAATTGTTTATATTGCTTTTGCTCAAAACAAACATATAATTACAGTATAATATGGAAACAATTTTAAGTAAACTAGTGGGTGAATATGTGATCGTGTGAGATGTGACGGGGTGTTGAAATTTGTAAGACTTGTTTTGGACGATTTGTATATTAGAATTCACCTCGTGATTTCGATAAAGTTTTTATTGAGAACGCGTATTTTGAAAAAAAAATCATATAATTTTGATAAAAATAAAAACGTCAATACGTTAGAAAAATATGCACGTCATTCGGATTTTATAATTATATTTTAAAAGTTGTAAGATAAAAAAAATGTAATAAAACTGAAACTTAAAACAATTTTAAAGGTTTATGCGTCTGTATTTTGATGACTTATCTATTATTAACTGTATATTCAAACTTACATGAAAATCATATTATAAGCGATAGAAAACCAAAAAAATAAAAAAAAAATACAAATAGACGATGTGTCAAAAGACAATTGAGAAAAAAAAGTTAAAATTACAATTACAAAAATATAGATCATAAAGAGCAAGTGTAATTACACTTGAGAGGTCAATATTGTAACTTTAATTTTATATTGATTTATAATGCTCGAATGACTTGTACTTTAATGCTACACGCACTTGCACATTACTAATTACTAATTAACGTCAAGTGATCAGACACCTACTAAGAAAATTAATGATTCACAATTATTATAAGATCATATTTAATCGTCTCACTTTTTCTAGCTCTATATATACGTGATTACTTTTTTCCATACTATGATATTTGTACGATTATCATAGTTCTCTACTTATAATTAAAATGTTAGAGATGGTGAATGACATAATGGAACATGTTATATTAAGTTATATATAGTAGCTCAAATGTTGATTACTGTAATTTAGGTTCAAAATTAGGTGGGTTGCACATGTCTAAAGGCTTTCTAGCAAGATTTAGGTTAATTTGTCTAATTTTGTTGTTTTGAATGTGGTTAGCGTAGAGGATTTTTAGGGTTATTTAACCAGACTATGGTATACCTAATTTGAACTTATACGAGTGTCTAGCAAGATCCGGATCTTTGTATGGATATGTTCTATCTTAGTTTATAATTGGCGGTGTAAAATTCTAGATGGGTTTGAATATGCTAACTTTCTTTTTTTTATTTATTACAAATCCTATTAACGATATTTAAAATTTAAAAAACAAAAGAGAAACGAACATTCCATTTTACTTAGTTAAACGTACTTGTTCTATACACATTTGTATTATTTGTTGTAGTCTTGTAGATGTAGAATTTTAGAACATTGTTATGTAAAAAATAAAATGATTTTTTGGTTTTAGGTTAAGGGAGAGTCAGTTTGATGTCACTCGTGAATACACATTTCGTGTTCGGATTTATGTGCTATGATATGGTTTTCATGTCGTATTATGTTTGGGTTCTTGTTGAGTTTGACCCATTAACTCACCAATGCAACCCGTTTTGTGTTCTTAAGTAATGATTTATATATCAACTCAATGTATAATGGTTCAGGTGTACATGTTAAGAAATCAACCTTACGTCCTTTCTTTGGCTTTCCCTCAAATGTTGTTCTTCACTAAACGTCCTTCTGAACAATAAATATACCAGTGTACAAACATCTCTTTTATAGGATATAGATCATCAGTGTATACACATTCATCTTATTTGGTAGTGGTCACAGCAACGTCTCCCTTATTACAAGATTGAAGAGATTAGTAGATTACCACTAGATTCATACTTTTAAGTGATCCCTTTTAACATGTGTTGCAAATTTAAAGGGTGAGGTGATTCAAGTAATTCTTGATCTTTCTCCTGCTTTGAATATCGAGATTATGATTAACAGGATTATGCAAACTATCGGCATGTAAAGGAATTTGATATTATGAATGTAAGAGGTGAGTGTAAGTGTTGAAAGGACACTCCCTTAAATAACTATGAGTGAGAAAATTTTGAAAATTCTTTATGGGTTGGACGGTCAATCCATGATCGTATCGTGTAGCCAGGTCTTTATTTAGCGAATTTCTCTCACAACTTACTAGTCATTGCGTTTTTAAAAGAGACGAGAGATCTGTTTTATGGTCACACGGTATGGTGCCCAGGGGAGGGTTGGGAAAACCTGACCTTGGGTGAGAATGCCATCCCTAAACCCGGTGACACCAAATTTCTCAAAACCTAATGAAAATTCACCGGGCACCATCGGGATTCTTTTGTTGTTGCGACTATTGCCCAAACATGGAAGCGAGGTAAAATTGGGATAACACTCTGCAAAACACGAAAAATCTTTAGGGAAAATAGAAAGTAACTCTGATATGTCATCTAGAAAAAGTAGAAAAAACGAGATGATTGACAGTGACCTAAAGCGACTATCATGGGCGTAAACATTTTTTTACATGTTCTCATGTCAATTGTTAATATATTAAGTTTCTTTCACATCAAATTTGTTTTTCATATTATTGTTATTTTTGTTAAAATTGTAAATGATATCCCTACATATATTACATATTAAACAAGCACAATCATACTACAACTACGTTCATAGTGTTTGAGCTTCGAAAAAGGACAAGTAGAATATTCGAATTGTTCATCAAATCACATTAAAGTGTAGAAAACAGAAATTGTAAATTCATATGGCAATCTTTGATTTAATAGATCTTGTTATTAGAAATGATGGATAATTGGTTAAGGTCTCAACTTGTTGTTGAAGGATAACTATGTCCATATGGGCTCGTTTAATGCCTTGCTTGTACAAATCCTTATTGCTTCTAGTGTGAGTATGGGTCTCCATACACAAGCATCTTTAGGGTTGTATTTCTTACTTGAAGTTATATGAAAGTTTGTGTTAGTGCCATAGGTATGGTAAAAAACCTAACAAGATATACACGGATTTGAATTTAGTCTACACTTGTTCAAGGATTAGATTCCGGTCAAACCCATGAACATGTTTAACAAAACGGATGGGATTCAAGCTTATGGGTGACCTGTTTAAAATGTTAACTTGTTTTTAAAAATTTAAAATATGTCTTTTGCCATGACTAAAAAAATGGTTTTTTATTTTATTCCATAATATAAAAAGTAAATTAGAAATTGATATTTACTTTTATTATAAAAGTTATATACATTTGCCTTTTTGTTGTTATATCATACATTTAGAGTATTAATAGTATTCAGGTTCACTTGTTTGACATGATATTCAGGTTATATCTTGTTTAGATTCATAACAAATTTTGGGTTGTCTATTATGTATCACCCTTGAACTTATTAGGTGTTAAAAAAACTCTTAAGCAAGAACTAAATTCATGTATTTTTCGTGTTGAAAGGCACAATTGCACAAAGACTTGTAGGAAGGCTTATGGGTACACTATTGTATGGGTAGGAAGTTAGAAATAAGTGCCATTGAAATAACATGGTTATTTATATGATGTATTTTGGCATTTTGAAATTATATTAACACTTATTATAATTTGATGTATACTCAACTGAACTAACATTGCTTAGAGGGTACTCATATCATATGTGATATTAGTTCTATACACAGATTCATATTATAAATTCATATGCAATCAATATACAAAATCTTTTGGTTTACTCGGGATCAAAGTTGTGCACAAGGCTAGTTCCATCAACAAGCCTACCTGCTTGCAACTCCGTCAACATAGAACCCAAGTCTATGCGCACCAAACCCACTTGGAACCATAATCCCTACCACAACCCACTTCATAGAACCACAACATCATATGAGTTAAATTGGACAATCGACTGCCCACGACTCCAATATCTTGTTGTCATTTTGTTTTTTTACAGCCATAACTTCCTCGTACATGTAATTCTTAGACCATAAATTATCATATGAGTCTTCGTCGACACAATTTGGATGAAACCCTATGAGTATTGGAACAGTGGTTCAAAGGGTCGTAAATCTTTTATAATAGTCTTCGTAAATGTGACATCAATAGACTTCAATACGAAGCATTAGTATCGTGATGTTAAATTGTTTCCAGTACTTCATGTGGTATTTTGAATTTCTTATGTCCATGATTACTATCATGATGAGATGTGATAATCTTGAGATTTGTTATGGGTGTAGCATGTTTGAAATACATGATTTTGCATCTCTATAAAAAAGTACTAGTGAATTTTCTATTAGCGTTTTGTTAAACTCTATAAATGTTGATATCATAAGTTGTTGATTGTTTAGTGTCATCAATGACAATTTAGTATAATTGAATATTCATAAGGCCAAATAAAAATTTAAAGTAAACATTAATATGAGTTAGGAGGAGTGATGTGCATACTAATTCAAGATTACTCTAAGTTCTTGTACAAATAAACCTTCGTATTTTTAAGGGCAAAGCCCCCTTGACAACAGGGGTCTTGGCGCAACAAGGTCCAAGCGGCAATGCCACTGGTGGCGGTCAAGTTGGCAAGTTAACACGAGAAGAAATTTCATTTTAACATGTTTAATTATACACTAGAAGTTGTTTTGGATTCATCCAAATGATAGAAAGTACTAGGAAACATATACTTTGTATCAATTAATCATCAGTAGCGAACCAATAAAAGATCGGTAGTAGCTAATCTTCAATAATAACTGATTACTTCCATAGCAATTAGAGCATTGATAATTTGGAACCATGGTAGCAAATATATAATTTTAATTAAAGAGTGCACTACTTGCCCAATAACATGTCTCCCTGAAGATGAATAATGGAGTATGTGTCGAAGTTCATTCATTCTATTGGTATCCTAGTGCGTTAAATAATGTCTCTTCATCTAAAAACCAGGAATTCAAGTCTTGCGATGGACTATGATAGAAAAGATGTGCGCATGTGAGTCGTTCTAAAAGATAGTAGAGTGTAGTATATTTATTCACTGTATGAATGGCAATTGATGTGATTTTTGAAGGGTCAATTGAATCATTGACAGACCATTGACTCATCCAATCATCTGCATTACTCAAGTAAATACCTTGGGGGCACTAGACTGACAAGTTCTCGAAGAAAAGTTCGTACATTAGTTCGTTCCATCAATTCTAAACATGAGAGCACTCTTAGTAGGAAACTTCTTTAGGTGAGAAAACCTACTACCCCAACCTGATACCTTTCTTTTTTTCTCTTTTATTTATATATCACATGTGTGATTTAAATCCAAAAGATCCCTCTAGTTTAATAATATGTTTAGTAACTCACTTCAACCATTTTAGTTAAAGATTCTTGATAGTAACTGATGTGATGATTCACTTAAATTGTTAAGGGCATTCACAGTATGTTTCTTATTTTTATGTGAGTGTGTTCTATATTATAAAGGATGGTTCTGAGTGAAAATTTATGGGAGTTGTATTGCGTTTCTCCATAATTTTTCAAGAGTAAATTACATTTTTCGTCCTTTAAGTTTATAGCAAATTTTAGGTTTTGTAAACTAAGAAAATTACAGTAAACATCCTTTATGTTTAAAAAGTTTTGTAGGTTTCATCATTTCCTCTAACGAACGTTAAGTTTGTCCGTTAAATCCAGTCATGTGACTTGCACATGAGGGTATTCTAGGGTATTCTAGTCTTTTTACCCTGATAAGGACTAATCTTGTAATCTGATAAAACAATAATAATAAAAAACAAATGTCTTCTTCCCTTTGCCCTGTCTCCACCTCCAATCACCCAGCCATGACCCTGTTCCGGTGATCTCCACATCCATTCACTCGACCACCACCACCATCCCGAACACATCCCTTGCTCCGATGGTCTCCACCTTCATTCACCCTCTTTTTTCACTCGGTCACCACCACCATCATGACCAATCCCCTGTTCCGATGGTCCCGACCACCACCACCATCGTGAGTCGTGACCAATCCCCTGTTCCGATGGTCTCGGTACCATTACCACCGCGACCCATCGCCAACTCTAGTGGCCTTAACCTTCTTTCACACACTCTCTCTCTTAACTTGGCCTTCACCACCACCACTTCGACCCATTCCCTTCTCTGAAACAGATCTAGCCATCTCCACCACCTATCACGAACAACACCTGCAATCAGATAAGGAGCGATGACAAGACTGATGGTGGTGGTGCTGATGCTACGATAGAGGAGCAATGAAGTAGTCGGCAGGAAATTTTGGGTGATGATAGCTAGAATTTTAGGTGAAGATGATAAAGGTAGAGAGAGAGTGTGTGTGATAGTTTAGTGTTTATAGAGTAAGAAGAAAGAAAAGACAATTTATTTTGTGGATTTTTTTATTATTAAAGGTGAAATGATCAGTTTACCCTCATGATGACTAGACTTAACTGAAAATATTAACGTTCGTTAGCGTAAAGGACGTAAACTGTTATAAAGTTTAAACGTAAAGGATATTTACTGTAATTTGCTTAGATTAAGGATGAAACCTGAAATTTATTATAAACCTAAAAAACGAAAAATGTAATTTACTTTTTTTTCAATATATTTAAAAGTGGTTGTTTAATATTAAAGATATAAAAAAAATATTATTTAATTAAAAATATGATTTTGCGGTTAAAAGAAATTATGTCATGGTTTGAACGATCAAGATTAAGGCCCTATAATTACGGAGAACCAACGGCTGTAATTCTTCAGACAATTTACACCTTCAATAATAATATTTCACTATCAAATTCCCATCATTCTTCAGCACATCAAAACCGTGATAAAAGGCAAACACAAACAACAAAAACAAAAGGTGGTGGTGTGTGTCCTTTATCATCATCATCATCATCATCATCATCATCAATGGCGTTCAAGCAAACCCTAATCCACCGTATGTTCACCATCTGCAACACCAAATTCTCCGACCACACGTTACGCAACTGCCGCATTTCTCCCTCCGCGGCGGCGGCGGCCGCGAAGGTTTTAATGCCACCCAATCGCGACGGTGTAGCGCCGGACCCCGGCGACGAAACCGGTTTCCGGCGGTTTATACAACGGAGTTCGATGCACATCGCCTCCTCCGGCATGCCGGAGATCCTCCGGCCCGGAGGTGAGAGCATGCTGGAGAAGCTGAAGGAGATGGATATCACCAGAGGTCGGATACGTCTCGATGTGCTATCTCCGCCGGTGGATCGATCGCCGGAGAAGTTCACGGTGGCGGACGCTAAGAAGATCCTTAGGGTTTCGCAAATCGAAAAGGTGAAAGCGCAACTGAACAGCAGTAACAAAACTCACGTTTCGTATGATGAATTCGTTGAGTTTTGTGTGGAAGGGTGTTCGAATAGAGATCTAGGGTTAGATCTAGCGAAAGCTCTCGACGATTCGGGGTCGGTGATCGTGTTAGGGAATGTTGTTTTCCTCAAGCCTGATCAGGTTGGTGCTTTAATTAACCCTAATTTCGTTAATTTCAATTGTTAATCTGTTGAAATTGGTGCATGTTTATGTTAATTGGTTGATTTAGAGAATCGAATGCTTAGGCATTTGGGGTTTTAGGGTTTGCTTACAGTTTTGATTCGTTGATTGAAATCTGATGGGTTCTTTTGTATTATTGTGTGATGTTTTCTCCACAGGGAAGAATGTGATACCAGATGTAGAAACGTGTAGTTTCACACGTTTGTTTGAGATGGAGACTGACCTAGAGACTACTTTGATTCATCTTCCTCACTAATCTCTAATTCCATAATAGTTAAAAATCTTTTTTTTGTTACATCAAACCTGCAATTGTTCAAATGAATTTTTTCAAAATTTCTTTTCAATTTGAGTTTTGACTTCAAGATCAATTGTATCTTATAAAGAACACAGTTCTTCAACATGGAAGAAGAGCGATTGAGTTACTGTTTTCAAGGGTGGGGGTTTGGGTCCAACTTTAGACCTATTTAAAGTTAGAGACTTCAAATTAGTTTAGAGTGGTGAAGCTCGTTTATAGTTAAGGGTTTGAGCCCCACCTATGACGTAACGATGGATTGATGTAAATTAGTTCGGGTGTAGGATTAAAAGTAGGTTAGGTGGGCGAGGGTGTGAGTTGATTTCCTAAACAAAGATTTACTGGTTTTGAGTTATGGTTTTACATCTTCGGGGCTGGACGATAATACAGACAAATGTACAGCTTGCAATGCATGTGGTACAACTTGCATTACAATTTCGTGCTGGAAACTTGCTATGGGAAAGGGATGGGGGTTTGACTAGCTTTCAATCATTGGGTGGGTTTGACTAATTTCCAAAAATTGGATGTGTTCAAAATTAGGTTCAAGAAAGAACAAGTTTGATTTGTCCTTTGTGACTTTTTTTCACTTTTTTGTGTGTTTGGAGGTCAAGGTTACATGTTCAAGTTGTATTATTTTTTTTTGTTTTTTATTTATTTTTGGGTGGTCTGTTTGGTTAAGGTAAAAAGAGTTTGAAAAAAATTGAGTCATAGAGTCAGGTGAGTCTTGTTTCACCAACAATTTTGTATTACAGGTGGTGAAAGCCATATATGGCTTGCTGCCTACAAATTTGCTGGCGACCCACGACCCACCTGTGAAAGAATTGGAAGAGATGGAGCGGTGGAAGTCCACCATTGACACCAAGGCGAAAAAGATGGTTCAACGTGAGCTATGGGGCGGTCTGGCATACCTAATGGTCCAGACTGCTGGATTCATGAGGCTCACATTTTGGGAGCTCTCATGGGACGTGATGGAGCCCATTTGCTTCTATGTCACATCAATATATTTCATGGGCGGATATGCGTTTTTCTTGAGGACCGCAAAAGAGCCTTCTTTTGAAGGGTTCTTTCAGAGCAGGTTTAATTCGAAACAGAAGAAGTTGATGAAACTTGAAGGGTTTGATGTGGAAAAATATAACAAGTTGAAGAAAGCTTGTTACTCATGTCAAGATGCATGGCCAAGTGAAAATTTAGTAGTAGATGAAGGGGCTAAAAGGTCAATACTTGAACATAAATTGAAATTGTAGAAGAAATAGAAGTTCTATTCAATGCCCCTTGAAAAAGTCTTTATTTCTATCTTGAGCCCTGTTAGATTGAAAAGTGGCATTTTGTAAACTTGACATGGATAGCCAAGTTTTGTTCATGTTTCCCCTATGTTTTCTTTTAATTTGCTAAATGTTGCATCAAGGTTAAAAATCGAATAACTAAAGAAAAATGAAAGGGTGGACTTTTGATCATACTGGAATTAGTTTTAAAAATTTTCAAGGGTTTTGAGACAGCTATGGTATTAGGTGATATCAACAACTATTTATATATTTTTAATAAATATGAAAATTTTATGTTGAAGTTGTTAGAAACTTATTAAAATTATTGGGTTCTTAGAAACATAATTTGATAATTTTTTATTTCAATTCAGTTGTTAAGGTTATTAGATTGGGTTTCGGGTATAGTTGTAAACAAGTTTGCCTGAGACAACCTAAGAACTTTCACTAACCACCTCACAGCTTTGGGACCTTTCACTAACCATTTAACTTCAGGGAGATGATTTTATAAAATGTTTCATTATGTAATTTTCTTAAGCATTGGAATCAGAAAATATATTGTTTTCATCACTTTTCCACCTTTACAAGTGAATGAATTACAAGAATATTCAAATAAACTGAAACCTATATTCAAGAAACATGATAACAGTGCAGACATACAAGATTAATAATATTTGCAGGTTTTAACGAGCTATAACTGGGCTGATTATATGAGCATCTTCAGTTTCTAAACCTGAAGAAGTCCAAGATCTTTCATACATTTCGGAAGACGATTGCGTAAGAACAGATAAACTAAACACAATATCTGTCATTCCTGGTCTATCTGCAGATTTCTCTGATGTGCAGGCTCTAGCTAATGCTGCCAAATTCAAAGCAGCATCAATCACGTAAAAGCTACCAAGATTCGGGTCCATCCACAACCTTAACTTCTCCTCTCGTTTATCTTCATCTTCTATTATCTTCCTTATCTCCTTCCATGACATATAAATCTGTCCATCATCTCGGGTTTCCATGGCTTTCTTACCTGAAAGTAGTTCTAAGAGAATGACCCCGAATGCAAAAACATCAACTTGTAACATGATGGAGCTTATTGCAGGTCTAGCAGCAGAGAAATTTCCAATTTTGGCCTTGAATTTGGAGTCTAGAAGGATATTACTTGTTCTTAGGTCCCTATGTGCAATACTTGGTTGAGTATGTTCATGCAGGTATTGAAGACCTATAGCTATATCTAATGCTATATTCAACCTTTGAGACCATGAGAGGTGGACATTAACAGATGAAACTGAAGAAGAAGAAGAAGATTCAGGTTTTGGAAACAACCATTTATCGAGTGAACCGTTATCAGCATACTCATAAACCAGAAAACAAGTCCCATCAAAATCAGATGAAATTCCCATTAGTTTCACTAGATTTGTGTGGTTTACTCTTTGCAGAATCTTTAGTTCTTCGGTTGCATCTCTGGTTCTTTTCACAGCCAGAGTCTGACCATGGACCATGGCCTTGTAAACTGACCCACCAATTCTGTAGCGTTCACTGAGGTTCATGGTTGCTTCCATGATCTCTTTTCTGTCATACATAATTGGTTTGCTTAAGTAGCCTGACACGCCTGCAAGCAGTTTATCTTGATTGTTCTTCATGGGCATAATCTGTTCATTTTTTGAATCTTTTTTTGTATAAAGAAAGTCAGTGAACTCAAAAGATGACTGCTTTCGAGCCAAGATTATTTTGGTTTTACGTGAACGATATTTGTGAATCAGAATCCATGAGAGAACAACAAGAAAGAACAACCCAAAAGTTCCTATAAGCGTAAAGATTATCTGAAGCTTTTCACTTCTGGAAGCAGAGAGACGATGAGGTGGCGGGAAGATTGGTAATGTAGAAACTGGCACAAGGACTGGAAGACACACAGCAGCTGTGAAGTTGCGAAAATTA
Organism: Flaveria sonorensis; assembly: GCA_025506505.1. Classification (NCBI taxonomy): domain Eukaryota; kingdom Viridiplantae; phylum Streptophyta; class Magnoliopsida; order Asterales; family Asteraceae; genus Flaveria; species Flaveria sonorensis. The sequence continues at coordinate 10,420,114 of CM046438.1, forward strand.
TTCTCGTTAGCAATATTGTAAGAACTTGTATTAAACATGGAGCTTACTTGCAAGATTTCATCTTCTGGTTGCCATATATAAGTAATAAGATACTGATTACGCTTCTGTAACTGTGCTGGACACTTGCACAGCAAAGGGAAAATCACTTGTTCACCAACTGTCAAATTGGTCGGATTTAGAGTCGGGTTCATATCTTCAACCGCAAGGTAGTTGGTCAGATTCTGAAACACAGAAGTTGCAACGACGTAAAAGCTATCTCCTTTTTTGATCGAATATGTGACATTAGAGAAATAACGATTCTCATTGCAGCTACAAGTAACGGGTATCAACAAAAGCTGATCATACACTATTTTTACATCTTCTGAAGTGAGATTGTTAGCTTCTGCTATACTCAAACGGCTGATACCAAACAGATCAGATATGTTCCCAAGATCCATGTAAGGTGACCTCGCACGATACGTGAGGTAGGTTTGACAGGAAGGTGGTGAGCCAGCAGAACATGTGAAGTTTGTGTCTGCAGGCGTTGTAGAGACGATATTTGGAGAAACAAACAACACAGAAAGAGCTAACAATGGCAGAAATGAGCCCGCCATGCGAATGAGCTTCATTCACAGGTGAATTATTCTAATTTGATCTAAGTTTGTTTGTTATGTGCCAAGGTTAAGGAAGTTGTTAGCAGTACTAGTATTCTGTAGCTTTCATTTCTTGAGTATTAAAGTGGATCCATGTAAAATATGTTCATAAACTTTGACTTTTTGTTAATTAACTAAAACTCCAATAGATATGTAACTTATTCATGTAAACAAATAATAAACCTATTTTGAGCCGGCTGAATATGACGTATGATGTAACATACTAGCCAAAGTTGTCTAGCTAGAAACTTTCATATCAGTGCATCACCATTAAATCCAGAAACAAGAAGACAATTTGGCATAATAATTGCAGAAGTAGTCTTGTACAAAAGAACACATATTTTCTATATCATATTTCATTTATTTACTTATTTATCTAACTTTTAATAACATACGTAACATATAGAAAAGGTGTTGGGTCCCCGCTTGCTCGAATTACAAAATTTTCAGCCAATATCATTAAATATTTCAGGTATCTGCTTTATCATGACGTGAGTCATACGATACCATTTTACATTAGCCCATAGCAGCGTATACACGAAATAGCTCTACGTATCCACTTTAAATACGTGTATCGTCTTCAAAACATCAAGTCAAAGTAAATATGTTTCGCTTAACCGTTATAACTGTTCACATACAAAATTTTTCAAACTTTAAATAAGTTTATTTTGGAAAATAGTGGTCTAATTCAAGGCATGTCTAGGACCGTCCAAGAAGAATTAAGATGGCAAGCTTGAACGCTTGTGCAAGTATTTCTGTATATGTTATCTAAAAATTTGACCTTTTATGTTCTTCAAGGCTTTTTTTAACAATTTTTTTATTCCTTCATGTTTGTAATTTTGTATCAATTGGTGTTGCATGTGTGATATTCTAGGGGTTTCAAACATTTTTCTAACATACCTTCAATGAACAAAGATTTTTGAGCTTGAAACTTGTTTTTTCTATTGTTCTTATATTTTAATACTAGCTTTAGCTACTCGTGTTATACGGAAGTTGTTAAGTTAATTATCAAATAACATAAAAATAAAAATGAACTCAAATGTGTTATATATTAAATAAGACATAATAACTTTTTATTATAAGGTCACAAATGAACAAAAACATTCTTATAAGCTACATTTGTAGTAACATTAGTAGTTTTACACTTATTATCTAAAACTAAAAGCTTCAATCCATCTTTACTCTTAACTTGTGACAAGATGTCATAAAGCTGATCATTCGTAAAAATAGACTCTTTCAAGTATAAACCGACACCTGACAGAGATTGACCTTAACTTTTATTTATTGTCATAGCGAAATATACAGTCAAAGAAAACTGTCTTCTTTTAAACTTAAAAGGAATACTTTTGACGGGTCAAATCGTAAACTAGATATTGATTGGGCGTGAGGATATTAGTATGAAGAAATTAAAATTTAAATAATATACACTGATGTGCAATAATTAGAACAATTTCGAATTATTTTGACCGTGTAATTAAATATAGAGATATAACATTGACTGAGGTTGAATAGGGCTATAAATGTTCATAATATCTCTTATTAGTTGTTGATTATTATTTATTTAATACTAACTTTAGTAAACCCGTGTATTATACAGGTTGAAAAATAAAATATTAAATATAATAAAATTTTATGAAGTATAAAACAATAATCTAAAATAAGATATGATTAAAATTACATATGAGTAATAACTATAAGTAATAAAATAATGATGTCAATTTTTAAACTTTCTTTCCAAACAAAATTAAACATTCTTTTCAAAACAAACCGTATTAAAAATATTATTTTTAAATTTTTTTTATTATAAATCCTAATTTTAATTATTTTTAGTTTATAAAGAATTTTACATTTTAAAAATACCAATTTTAAAATATTTTAAATTTTAAAAAAAGTTAGATGTTCTAGAAAAAAAATTATAATTGTATAAAAAATTATTTTCTTAAAATAACATTAATAAAAAGACATCTTTCTTAATTTATTAAAAAATTTAATCTAAAAAAATTAAAATTATTTAATATTTCTTAATTTAGGTAATTATTTAAGAGGAGAGAGATGCGGGAAAAATAAACTTAGGTGGCTTGGAAATGTGCCAAGTGTCCCCTAAGTTACTCTTTTAGTATTATATATAGATGATACTTGATTTTGTTGCTTAACAAAAAATGTTATTGGATTTTAATAATCCTAACTTTAATTTATTGGTCGAGATTAATCCCAACTCAGGAAATGTTTACAGAGACTTCCAAGTTTAAATTTATTTTTTTAACGATCCCTTACTAACTGAGAGTTAACATCATTAGTTTTTTGATGACGTGAACTGTTTATATGGCCAAAACACTAAGCAGAAAATTGATATCAATCATCTGATCCGTGAATCTGAAACTTCTGCACCCAAAATCCCTTCAATCTCCACTTCCTAATCTAAGCCACTTGACTTGTTGGAGGTATATTCAGATGACATAGAGGCTAAACACCGAAAAACAGACCTGATGGAGGCCGGGTGGCGACAGAGTTGAAATATGGCTCAAAGTTGGCCCCATTTCATAAAAAAAAACTAACATGGGTTAACTATCAGTTAGTAAGATATCTTCTAGAAAATAAGTTCAAAGTTGAAAGTTTCTGCATATATTTTCTAAGTTGTGATTAATCCCGGCCAATCAATGCAACTTGACATTATTAAAATCTAATACCCCTAACAAAAAGTATTGATGAAACTTGATACTTTAATACGATAAGAACTTGTGGTATAGCTAGACATGATAATGATTAGTATGAACAAATGATGGTGTTGGTTTTTACAAGGGGCTATATTTTGATGTTTCACTAAGATTTCATATAGCTACACTAGAATGTCTTTATTGGCTCCCTTAATGAGTTATGAATCTTAGAGACGTTATTTATTCACTACCTACGAGTGTTAAGTTGTTTGGCAAGATTCACCAATTTTTGTTAAAAAATTAAGGCTAATGCAGAGATTTATATATTTGAATGGAAATTTCTAACCTATAATTATTAATTATTACATGTTGAAGTAGATGAAGAAATAAATCATGCTAATAGTTAATACTTCATTTGGTTTAGTACATGGTTTAAATTTGGCTTACAATATGAAAACAAACTCATGTTGGATTAAGGCGATGATTTGTTAATTTGTATGTATCAATGTATGGCCTTTGCGTATGGTACACTACTGAAGAAACATCAACACCGTTATATTTGATGCAAGATTAAATGTCACCCCTACTCTCAATTTATAGAACTATACGGTGCAAAGGATCAATGGTTTTTACTTGTTGGTGGCGCTCAAAGGAAGTCGTTAGTGGTAGAATGAGGTTTCCAGGAGAGTTGATGACGGTGTCAAGTAGAAGATGTACTTGTAGCCTTGTAGAAGGCCGAGTTACGAAAACAAAATGTGTTGGTTGTTGCGAGAGGTGATGGATATGAATCTTTCAAGTCTAGTTAAGTAATTAACATATTTATATTATATTTTAACCTTTTAAAAAATATTATCAAATCAAGTAAAACTGGAAAGCTTAAAGAAATAGAAAAGTTAAAAGTAATTAGATGAACAAACCAAAGTACATGAAGATGCATTAAAAAAAACCAATTTTTGAACCAAAAGAAACCTTAAGTTGGGGGCTGGTTTAAGATTTTGTCTATTAAAACCGATTTAACCAAACTGAATGGTCAACCAGTCAAAACTATTCAAAACCGGTAAAAACCCAATCAACAAAGCGGTTTCAACCTAACTGGTTTCAAACTTAACACGGTTTTGACTTTTCATTCAACCAAACCGAACCGTTTTTCTAAACTAAAGTGATATATTTTAGAAAACAGGATTTTATTTTTACCCAAGGAGCATAATAAACTACTGAAAAATAATCATGCAATGATAGAAGTATTGAAGTATGGTAGAGCTATGCAACTGACTAGTTTACGAAAAATATATACGGGCTTTATCAACCGAACGGCCCACAACTGAGAGTAACTTGATCTAGAGATGGGCAAATCGGGTTTGGGCCGTACCCGGGCCCGGGTACAAACCGGGTTTGGGCCCAACCGGGTTTTTTGTACCCGGGTATTGGTGAATCCGGGTACGAACCCGGGTCGGGTTCAGTGGGATACAAACCCTACCCGGTATACCCGGGTCGGGTCGGGTCGGGTTCGGTTCGGGTATGAAACCCGGGTTCAACCGGATTTTTTTCTTTTTTTCTTTTCTTGTGTGTGTGTCGAACACCGGGTCGTATGTTTTCTTTTTCTTATATTTTCTTTTCTTTTTTTATTTTATTTTTTATTTCCTAACCGGGTTCACTTGAATGACAAAAATTTAAACAACTTAATATATAAATATATATAACTCTTGGACAGAAAAGATTACACTTATAATATACAAATATTAAATACTTTTTATATAAAATATTTGAATGATAAAGAAATTTAAAAAGAACATGAAAGACATATAATATTAAAACAACTTAAAAATACATAAATGAATCAATAAAAAATAACAATATCGTCTAATTTTATCTACTACGAGATGCTTGATCAAATGCTAATTCTTCATCGGATATGCCAGAAGATACTCCGTCTTCTACCTCTTCATCATGTACTTTAGCTTCGAGTGTAATCTCGTCTTCGAGGCTTGTTTGGTCTTGTATACTATCCGTTGCGTCTAAGTGATCCTTTAAACAAATGCACATCTCCACTGCTTCCGGAGTTAGTCTTGTTCTCCGTAATGATATTACCCTGCCACTAAGAGAAAAAGCAGATTCCGAAGCTACCGTAGAAACTTGGACGCTTAGTAAATCATGGGCTATAGCAGAAAGAATCGGAAATTGAGATTCTTTTCCTTTCCACCAAGCCAAAATATCGAATGCACGATAATCTTCGGTAGTCATAGTGGAAATAAAATCCGTTCCACTATATCTACTGAGCTCACTTGTTGGGGGTGTTACCCCTTTGTCGTTTAGCCGTCACATCCCGGACAACATTCAACATAGTCAAAACTGGGTCTTTAACCGATGTACTAGCACTTGAGGTTGATTCGCTTGGCATGGTTATGTTTACGTTAGGCCCATATCTATTTAAATAAAAATTATAAATTGTTTTCAAACTATGATTAAAATTTTCTTTTGCCTCGTTTGAAAAATTAGGGTTTTCGTCATGCATATCCAAATTGTCATTTATCTCATCTATCAAACATTCAACCCCCGCAACATTTAGAACGGATTTAAAGCGGCGGCACACGTAGAAACGGGTGGTAAGTCCTTAAAATATTTTTTAAACTTTTCTTTCATTAGTTCTATCATTTAATTAAACATATTATTTTTATTTTGAAAATTTTTAAAATTTAAAGACATAAAATATAATTTTTGAAGTACCGAATAACTAGTGGAATAATAAACTCCCGATAATTTTGTTGTTGAGTTTTTAAAAACCTCAAGAAACTCGGATAGACGTTGAAGATTCTCCCAACCCGCATCCAGAAATGGGTCGGCTTCACCATTATCCGAAAGACTATTATGAAAAGCTTTCAAAGTGCCCTTTTGTTTTAAAGCACATTCAAACATGTGACAAGTCGAATTCCACCGAGTAGGTACATCCCAATTAGGACCTAAAAATCTAGAGTGCGTATCCTTACAAAGTTGTTTATAATCTTGATATCTTCTTCTACTTTTTTTAAAAACATCATGTAACATAAATCGAAAAGATGTAATAAAGTTATTAACATACTGCCCGGATAGTCCGTCTTGCACCACTTTTTTTATTCAAACTTCCAAGTTCCAAACTCCAAAAGTCCAAAGTAAGACTTGAGCAGTGCCGACTCAAGTTTTTATGGTGCCCGAAGCGAAAACAAAAAGTGAGTCCCTCTATGCCAAAAAACCATTTAATTCATTTTCGATCCTCATTTTTGGTAAAATCATGAAAATAAGAGGATTTCCTAGATCTACATTAGTTGCAATCTTTTATAACAGTTTTAATCTAAATAAAAATTGCAAGTCGATTACTCTATAAAAAATCCTATCTAGAGAATTGAGGAAGCTCAATCCCAAAGGTCAAAACCTAATGTTTTTAAAATCGGACCGGACTAGTTAGTTGGAGTGGAAAGCGGTTATAGAACTGGTCAGTTATGTGTATTTGGACCATTTTAAGTTTAACCGACTGGTTACTAGTCGGACCAGTGTAGCGGTTCGAACCGTACCGGGTGGTCGGACCGGATTTCAAAACCTTTTTATTTTTTCCCTTTTAAAATCTCGTTTTGTAATAACTTATGATAAATATTCTAGTTACGAGTCAAATGTTTTTTTCCATCCATATGGTTACATAGAAATTCACATTAAAATCCTATAGTTTAAATTTTATCATTTGCATCCAAATGTTTTACTAAAATTATCATTTGAATCCATTTAATTACACCTAATTAACATTATTAACTTTTTCTATTTAACGTTCCTACATTAGGGATATTTTAGTAAAAACAATTACAAAATAAAGAACCAGCATTGCATTAGGGTTTTAAGCGTTCAGTATCTTTTGGTAATTACCATTACGATTTGAATCCACCTGTTAGATAACATAAAATATAAGGATAATCATCTAAAAACTAAAAATGACTCATTTCTAACTTTATAAAGCATATGTCACAAAAAAATAAAATTAATGAACAAACGAGCCATATGACACGAAGTGTTTGAATCATAACAATAAAACACAAATTATTATTAAAAAAAACAATGAAGAATATGACATCAACAATTTCTAAATAATAATCATGATACATCAATCATCTTAACTATAATTAAAGCTTAAACCAAAAAAGTCTATGATTTAACAAAAGAGACAAAAGTAGCGTAACTACTCAACCCAAAAACATTAACATGACAAAATAAAAAACACTAACGTGGAGTCAGGTCATAATTAAGGTCATAATTACAATTATCAAAAATACTAAATACATAAAATCTCTTATGTGGGATTGGTGCTTTATCTTATGATTATTTCTATTAAAATAATCCTCACATTGAAAAGTTAATAAAAAAAATTAAACAATGTTATTTACGTGTAGTCAAATGGATTCAAATGACAATAACAATTTTAGTTAATGAAAATCTTTGGATTCAAATGATAAAATTTAAACTTTTAAATTAAATTGGTATTTTTTTTAAATCCCAGGAATAAAAAAACACTTAACTCTATAGTTATTTAAGTGTACATATTGTGTTAATAATATAAATCCACCACAAAACATATTGTTTTTCATATTTTGTTTTTAAAGTATATATATAAATAATATTAATATTTTTTATATATGATGCAATCAAATTCTTAAATCAAGTTTAATAGGGTCCGTATTCTGGTTTTAAAACATTGACAAAATCAATCATTTACATTTCATTTTTCTTAATATTCATGGTTAACTTAAAGTCTGCTAGTTAAAAATTTGGATTTAGTTGAGCTACAAGTTTAAATCTATGCCCATATTGAAACTGATTTAGTAAAAGGCCTCCACCCAAGCCTAGCTAAACTCGCAGACCTACAAGAATTTTTCTTTGTTTAAATACTATAATTTTAAATATATAATTAACACATAGGGGAGGGTTCAAATAAGAATAACTTTTTTTGACAATTCTAGTAATAAATATGAGTCATACATTTAATATCATATGTTATTTTCATCTTTTTTTTAAATATTTATAATTTTTTTTCACAAAACATTATTTTTTTAAAAAACTTTCACTATAAAATTCAGTAGCTTTATCTTTACAACGCGTATAATATTGATATAATTAAAAAAAATCATTTGCCCGTAATTTACACACGAGTGAATTCGGTTTTACACATGTGTAAATATGGTTTTACACATGTGTAAATCTGGTATTACACATATGTAAAACGATGTTCGTAAAAAAATAATTTTTTTTATTTTTATAAATTTCTTTTATGAAATAGGGAAACGAGGGAACATTTTTTATTTTTTTAATTTTTTATTTTAATGTTATTTTTTGTTTTATAAAATATTTTTATTATTTGTTATTTACCTTTTGTCATTTAAAACTTGTGTTTCACATTGTTTCCTAAAATTCTCATAAAATAAGAGTTCTCATTTGACCACTCGCCGTAACACATATTATGTTAATGAATTAAAATTCTAAATGTTTGCTAAACTTATAGATAAAATTTGTGCTATTTTAATTTTTGAGTAATAACAGTAATAATAATTGTATTATAAATTGTTGTGGTAACTGCTATTATTATTACTATTAGTACTATCATTAATACTACTATTAAAGTTTAGGGGTTATATGGTAATTTTAAAAAATAAAAATAATTTAAATAAAATATAAGGGGTAAATGTAAATTTTCAGAATATAGGAGTTCATGGAGAAAACTTTTGTAAGCAAATTATAATATAGAAATATTTAATGGTTCAATGAAAAAGAACTAAAGCTACTCTATGAAAAAGAGTTTATAAATAATATATATATAACTATTTGAACAAGTCTCAAAGTTATTTTTAATATTTCTGTAACACCCCCGCCCCAACGTGAAACAAGAGGTCACGTCAAACGTTAACAGAACACTCTAAGTCCAAAAGAATACTTATATTACGAAGGTTAAATTAAAACATCAACTTACAAAGTCTAAAATATCCACCAAAATAAATACTAAATAAAAAAATCAAGTCTTATGAAATAAAAGAAATAAATCTCCAAGCATGTGTTCCAAACTCTTATTAGCTCTCATCACACAACTCTGATCAACCCTGATTACCTGCCGCGAAAACAAGAAAGCGGCTGAGCTACAAGCTCAGTGCGCGGATGTAGATCACAATAGACAAAAATAATATATCAAAGAAATAATGTTAGTGGTTTAGAAAAGAAACAAATTCTTAAGTTTAAAACATCTCCACAGAATTCCACCCTTTACACCAGAATAAACAAAGAATAAAGGCTGAAGCAACGAAGGGTTAGGGTTGTTGATAATGAGTAGCCTACAAACAAATATTCCAAAATGCACATCCACAGTGCCAACATATCATATCGCATATCATATCGCATATCATATATCATAATCACAATGGCACACTGGTCGCGACTCCAATGCACCCCTAAATCGGAAGGTGTGTATGGCACTACACAACTCAACCGTGAACTAAACATATAATCAACATCCTAGGATGCATCCATACGCCTCCCAAATAATCCAAAAGCTCTCCCACGAGCATAATCACATAAACAAAATAGAGACGCCGTGAACTGATCACACCCTCACGGATAGTGTCAAGCAGTCGGTAGCCACAACGACAAGCCTATGGTACCTCCATAGGTAGTTGACTCGGTATCCCTGTCTCCTGTCTACAAAATCTAGGGTTCTATGACCACATGAAAGAACATATTATCCAACCTCCATCAAAAGTATGTTCATCATGTGTAATGATTCTAAATTGAATGAAATCAAGTGAAGGCACACCAACGATAACGTTCACAAGCATATCATGAAATTATATGTTTTTCTCAATGGTTTTAAAAATAGCTTAATAGCACACATCAGAATAGCTCAACTGAAGGAAGCAGATCATACAAGTAAATCGTAGATCAGCAGATCAATTTTCAAAAGTAGCAAAATCTTGGTAAAGCATATAAAAGTATCGAATAACATCCGTACCTCAATAAGCGTCTAATGCTCTTAATGTCTTAAAGTTCCACCGACGTGTTCGACAAACGTACAACGAGTGATTTGACCTCTAAATCAGAATTATTTTATGTTAATCCTATTCATCATCCTCTAAAATCCCAACTCCGTTAGCAATTATTATTCTTTGGTATTATTGTTCTTATTAGTTGTACAATTATTGTTATTATTCTTATTGTAGGTTGTTTTGTAACTTATTAAGATGTTAGAAACATGACGTGTTCTTAAGGTAAATGGTTTAGCTTTAACATAACACGTTATATGTAGATTAGACCAAATCAAATTATAATACAAATTTCTTTATAACAAGGGAAGCCACTGCCTAAATGTATATGTTGAGTGTCTGCGAATGGTGAACGAGCAGGGGAAAAGAAAATTAGTAATAGACTATGAAACTGTAGTTATACAAAGGATCGGGAAACACAACAGAACAGGAAGAACTTATGGTGTGGTAAACTGGTAACCTACAACAGGTTTTACAGGTAACAATACATCAACAGTAGCATCAAATGGCAGGGGTTTGGCCGATTAAGAAATTAATTAACAAGAGGACATGACCTACCTTTCCTTTATTTGATATAACTTTAGTTTTAGATTTAATGTGAAGAACTACTAGCAGGTTTGTGAGAGTCACAACAGGTAGCAATGACCCCAAACCGACACAACAGGAAAGGTTAAGAATTCAGAACCCACTAGAGATTGACCCAAAACGAGCCACAAAAGCTAACCTGATTAAATATCATTAAAATCCTTTGACCAATTGTTAATATTTATCTAACCTAAATATGATCAGATCACTTTTAGGGGAATAAAAATTAATTCATGATCTAAAACTTGGTTTGTGCTTTGTGAGATAGAAGAAAATAAATTGGTTGGAGAATATATATAAAGGAACAGAAGCATCGTAAGTAACATTTGAATTGTTAAAGGTTAATAAGGATAACTAGAATCATCGTTTAGTTCGAAATTGATAAAGGGAACAGAACCTTACATGTACAATTATTTATTATTGCTTCATGATGTTTATACAATTGATTAAAATAACTTATCTATTTAGATTATTTGTAATGAATCCTTCATGTTGAGTTTTCCGAGAACTGTGAAGACTAACAACATAACAGAGGGGGTTGCTAGTGGTTACCTAAGTGCAGTTAACAAGCTTTTGGTTTAGGTTGATATCTCGATGTCAGGATCTTCAAAACAGGGACTGTAACACCATTGCCGGAACGATATTTTTAGGATAGTTTAGGAGTAATGCGGGTGGGAATTAGAACAAAGGAATAACATGAAGGACAGGGGTTTTGATTTACCTCAGTTGTGAATTCAAGAGTTAGCTCTAAAAGACTTCAAACAGATGCTCAACAGCCTGCGATTTGGTGGTGATTGACAATGATTTCAACTCGAAACAGGGAGACTGTGCAGGCAATGAGACGGAGCTGCTCGTGAGGGTTTGTATGAGGTTGATTCTCGATTGGGGATCCATTTAATAGGGCTTACGATTGAAGTTGCCTAATCTTCGGTGATGTTAGTTGTTTCAGATGAAGGAGGAGATGAAGAGGAATTGGGATGACTAGATTAGGTCAAGGGTAACTCACGTTTTCCCCTTTTCTGGTGTATTAATGTTGATTTCTTTTTTTTTTTTTTTCATTATGGTTTGTGTATTCAAAATTTTATTATTTATTTAATTTCTTTGGGTTATTTCATCTTTATCCCGCTAATTTAATTTCGTCTTCGAAATTCTAAGAACACGATCGAGCGGTGGAACATCAAGGATTTCATTTTAAACATCTAAGTTTCTAACTAAAATGGTTATGAAACGCTAGTACTCTAACATATTATTTTTAATTACAATAACGGGCTATTATAATTTCCCTACACGAATCCTTAGAAATTGAAATAATAAAATCACATATAAAAGATGGCGTCTAGCTTTTGTCTTTCAATTTGTTTAGTTGCTCGTTTGTTTCTTATGCAACGTCTAAATCAAACTACACAATGCTGCTTTATCAACTTCTTGTTCCTTTTTCTCGAAATACAATATAATTAATATGTTATATGCGTATAGATTGATAATTTAATCTGATAAAATAAATAAGCACCGTGTATAAGCAAACATTGTATATATGATTATTAATTACAACATCAATTTTAAGTAAAAAAATCAAAAAACCGTAAGAACTACATCAAATAGTCATAAATTATGCTCTAGCTATGTTATATAAACAATTATGTAGTATAACCACCTTTCTTTGTCACACTAAATTTGATATGCGCACATCATGTACAAATGTTATATGGTTATACGATTCTTAGGGTTTTCTATTTGAAATACATTCCAAATAGAAAATTAGCGACGACAAATTCATGACAGTTTCAACAAATTCTAATAATTGTTATCGTGATAGTTTCACCGATAGATTAGCGACGACAAATTCATCGTTAATTACCAACAAACAACGGTAGTCTCACACTAAATTTAGCATGCACTATGTGCAATGTTTATACGGTTTTAATTATTCTCTACTTAAAATTGATTTTTTTATCTGTTTATAGATATATTTTACAAATATTTTTTTGAAACAGAATAATCAAAAGTTAACCTTCGTTTCTTACTACGACATATTTGGTGTGCTATTTAGTTTAAGTCAACAAATTTTATGTTTAGCTAATATTAGAAGAAATATGATGTGATCCATATGTTCGGGAAAAAGGTAATTTCTCAATTTCACATGATCTTATAAATGTATGTCACGTGGCTTAAAATTAATTAAAACATTTGATAACTATTCACACATTTACATGAGAACATATCTGTGATCATGGGATTAATGTTCTCTTTACAAGCTCAACAATACCACAAAACGCTTTTGGATTAGTGTATATTAAATTGTAATTCGTATAAAATATAATAACATAAATGTATATATATATGTGTGTGTATGATCATATAAAATTAATTACATTGAAGTATGTAAAATGATTTTATTAGAAAAAAATAATATGTATTCATGATATATTCAACTTGAAAGTACTATCATGAAAAGAAAGATATTATACTTTTGTAAGCCACATTCAATGGAGCAACTCAAAGGAAGCTGCGTACCATCAATTTCAATGTCTAGCGACTGTTTTTTTCCCTCCTCATTTTAACTGATTATTAGACTTTTAACAATTAAGTTAACGTAGTTGAATGGGATTGACTAAACGTGCTTGCTATATGCTTAACACATCCTTGTAGTGAGTAATAGAGAGAAAATATGATTTATTTAGCAGGTGCGCTAAAGACGGCCCATTAATTTAAAATAAACAGTAAAAAAGATACAACTATTTTAAAAATGAGTACGTTTAACACAAACCAGATAATAAACACATGTTAAGCATCCAACCTCACTCACCAATGCAACTATCAATCATGGTCTAGCTGTGACCAATGAGGACGTTGGCCTTTAAGGAAAGATATGGTCGTATGGGACTTGTCTCACATTGATTATATGGACAATTGATATAAGATTTATAGATCAAATGAGTTTCTCACCCATAAGATTTGTTTTCTGGGTTCGGGATTTTTTTTGGTGCCTAACAAATAGGTTGTTTAGTCTTTCAAGCATATTAAATATGAATATATATGAATTCAAATAAACTAGAATTAAGCTCCACGCGTTGCGGTGGAGGCGTAAAACCGTGCCAAATAACACCAATGTCACACCACCGCTAACGGCCACCAACACTTAGACCAAAACGTAAAACATAAAAAAATATAACTAAGTCGATCTATGATGCGCGCGTTGTGACGCACCCTTCAAAAGGGGGAAATAGATGTAAAATGTTGAACCACACACACATATTGTGTTGTGTTAACTTACCAAATTTAGAACGAAACGTAAATATGTTGAATAACACATGTATGTTGTGTCGTGCTAACTTACAAGAAACGTAAAACGATGATTTACGAAATATGAAAAGTATAAAAGAACAAAGTTGAAAATATAAACGTTGTGAGATTAAATTGTAATAGATTGAATAGTTTTGGGTTAAAAGTAAATAAAATCAAAATTGAGAAGTTCAATTCTAAAAAATAAAACACTTTATATTAAAAGTGAAAAACCATTTTGTTTGAAAAACCTCTTATACATACATAATGTACAACATCATTATGTATAAAGGAGTTGGTTATTAGTAATATATAAATTTCTTTTGCATAAAAGATTGCTTCTTGTTGCAAAAGTAAATTCCCTTGTAACTAGACAGTTCTTTATGATCGTAAGAATCGATAGTTTCTGGAAATAGTACCTATTTGAATAAAAGGTGATGCTTAATATCCTTGAGAAACAATAACCTATAATTTCTTATTCTGTCAGTATGTTTATAAAAATATATTTTATTCCTTTTTATTGATTTTCATTATTTTCGTAACATTTAAAAATTCAAACAAATACCATGACCCTGTTTTACTTATTCTATATTTCATTCATTAGCAAGACATAAGCCTTTTTCTCATTACAAAAGTGAATAAAAATCTAGTTTTTTTGTCTGAGATGCGCAAAAGTTAAAGTTTAGATTCAATTTTTATTTAAATCTAAGTTATATTTAAGGGGACCTGTCTCATAACTTGCAATAGTATTTGTTTTTATTTATATGTTCGGTTTAATCCAAACAAAAAAGCTTTGAACAAGATTGATATATTTACAATCCCGGGTAGCTAATATTATTATGGAACGCACACGTACGTGAACGCGTGATGTATCGTTATCGATCCATCACCACCTCATCATCATCCAAAATGAACCAGCTATACGTATGGGTTTATCTCAACATGCTACATGGTCCAATTGTACAACATATAGTGTGACAACCCATGACCATGAATATACCCCTAAAAGACATGGTCATCCACTTGCTGACCAGTAGACCATATGGACCACGAGATGTATTAGATTGGGACATTTCGTTTATCCATGCGTGTTCACAACTACCAAACAATGAACCCTCAATGGCTCAATATTAGGTTTTACATTGTCTGCTTGAGAGACGCGACCACGTAGGGCCCACTCTCTCGGAAGACCAAGTTGGGTGTTTGTGAGACGTGAGAGGGTTCAAAATATCTGAATCCGAAAATGAATCCAAGATATTCGAAAATCTAAATCCGAAATTTCTGAAATTTCGGATTCGGATAATGTTTTTGAAGATTTTTAGACATCCGAATTATCCGAAATATTTTTCTAAAAATTATTAAATAATAAATACTAATTAGAAAGTTTGGATAGTTTCAGATATTTTTAAAAAAATCGGATATCCAAAATTTTTTTAATAAAAAATATTATTTTTTTATATAAATTATTAAATAATACATATTTTTATAGAACTTGAATATCCAAATCCGTATTTAAAATTTCGAATATCCCAAATTTAAGATACGGATTCGCGAAATTTTTGGATATCCGATTTTGAACACCCCTAAATGTAGGTGTTCGCGTTGGTTTTGATTTTGAAGTAACATAGCTGTTGTAAAACGACATTTAAAAATATCAATTTAGATATATATATATATAGGAGAGGGATCAAATGAGAACTCACTTGAGCCACACATTTTCAAAGGCAAAATGGTAAATAATGTTAACATAAAACAAAAACTATAAAATAAAAAATAACATAAAAATAAAAAAAGTAAAAGGACAAAAAATTTTCCCTTGTTTGCGTCTTTCATGAAAAAATAAAAAAATTTATAAAAAATAAAAAAAACTCGTTTTTTTACGAACGTCATTTTACACATATGTAATACCTGGAAACACACATGTGTAAAACAAGATTTACACATGTGTAATGACTAATTTACACACGTCTAAATAACGGGTGGATGAATTTTTTTAAAAAGTATATCAATATGATACGCGTTGGAAAGATAAAAAATACTAAAATTAATGGTGATTTTTTTTTATAAAAAATAATGTTGTGAAAAAAAGTTATGAATAATTAAAAAAAAAAAAGTTTAAATGGCATGTGACTTGCATGTGACTTAAATGTGTGGATTATATTAGTTCCTACAGTTCTCACGAAAAAAAATAATTCTCAAGATAACCATGTAGGGTTATCTTGAGAACCACCTTTTTTAAAAACATTCAGAACTTTTTTTCACGACATCATTTTCAAAAATATTCATTATTAATTTAAGTATTTTTTATTTTTCCAACGCCTATCATATTGATTACTTTTTAAAAAAATCATCCAACTGTTATTTACATATGTGTAAATCCATTTATACACATGTGTAATACCAGATTTACGCATGTGTAAATCGAGTATTACACATGTGTAAAACGAATTTTGTAAAAAAACAAGATTTTTTTTATTTTTTTTTATAATTTTTTTATGAAAGGGGAAAACTAGAAAAAACATTTTGTGTTTTATTCTTTTTATTTTTATGTTATTATTCGTTTTATAATTTTTTTATTATGTTTTTATTAATTACTATTTTGCCATTAAAAACTAATGACTCATATTGATTTCTAGAGTTCTCACAAAAAAAGGTTCTTAAGAAAATCTCTATTTATAAGAAAACTACTTTTAAACCATTGATCAAGATTGATCAATGGTTGATATTCATCAATGGTAATTTTAGAAATATTTAATAGATAATTGGTTTAATTGAATGATTAAAGGGTATATTAGGAAGATTACAATATTTATATTTTGAAACAACTAAAATCCCTTAAATATCTCTCTCTCTTAGACCAAACAGAATATTAGTTTAATTTAAATTAAATTAATTCATTCAAAAACAAACTTAAAATATATTAGAAGAACGAATGTTTTTTTTCTGCAGATTTGTATTAGTTACGTACATGCTTACGTATACGTAAACATGTTTACATATATGTCCATGTATATCTGCACATGTTACATATATGCTTACATGTATTTAAACATGTCTACATATATGATTTTGTATATGTAAGCATTTTTACATGTATGTTTATTATTAAGTAAACTTGTTTACGTATATGTAAGTGACATTATAAAGAAAAAGAAGGAGAAGAAGCCAAAAATGAATATATCTAACGGGTATTTACTACATATATGTATACGATGTAAAACCCAAAAACAAAAATAAACAATAATACAATCAACCAAATTAAAGTTTCAGACATTAAAACCTGGGTTTACAAAGTTGTAAACAAGTGATTGTGTATATATAAATAGTGTTCTCATATATGTAAACAACAAGAAATACATATAAAAAATGAGCTAAAGCTTTTCATCATCTTCTTCATCTTTATGCATCATCTTCACACTGGGTAACCAAGTTCACTTTCATCTTTGTCCCTACCAATTTATTTTATATGTACGTAATATTAGCATTCTGTTATCGAGTTCATTTTCAATCCTGAACTGTTATGTATAGGTAACATTGATATTTTGTTATCATCTTCATAGATAGTTATATGTAACTTACATATATGTAACATAAGCTACGTATATGTAACTGTTCCTATAGGTACTTGTCATCTTCCTTTCTTCATTGTATTCGTGATGTGTTTTATATATGTATTAGACAACTTGAGCTTCATGACATGTAACAATCAAAGAAAATTTGAAACATCCATGGCGGCAAAAAGAATTATTCGAACCCCTTTCAATCGAACCCATCTTTAATGTTCTTCAATTGTTGCTTGTTCTTCATCACTATTGTAACCTCTCGTGTAATTGTTAAGTTGTTGTTAATTTTGTTATTTCTTATAAGGGCTTGTTTTGTCATTAATACAAGTACGAGGGCCCATTTGTAAAATTTATTAATCTTGATTTTATTGGTATTTAAAATTTTATAACTTGCTTGTTATTAAATAAATAAGTTAAAAAAATATATAATAATAATAATAATAATAATAATAATAATAATAATAATGATAATAATAATAATAAAACAATTAAGCATTTATTAAGTTTGTGCTTAAAATAATAAAATTTAAAACTTCAGGGACTAAACTGTAAATTTATTTTAAATTAGAACTTAAACTTTGGGTTAGTAATGTAAACTCATAAAGCACAGGGACCAAAATGTAATTTTTTTTATTCGAAATCCCAAACACTCGATTTTCCGGTGAACCTCCGGCGAGGCTCCGGCCGAGCTCCGGCCACCCCCAAAACGCCCGAAATACCCCAAATTTAACCGAATTAAATCCTCCATTTCAATCACAAGTCAGTTTCGAACCTCACCATGTAGTTAATTCGAATTTTAAGTGTCGGTTTCATCCTTCTCAGCCGAAACCGAACCTAATCAAATCGTGGGTCTCAACGGCTTGAAACCGACACATTCAAGTGAAATTAAATGAGGGGTAATCATTCTAAGAACATTTCTAAGCTAAACACACCTCTAATTTCACCTGAAATCGACATAATCATCAAAGAGCACACTCACGAACATCGAACTTGCAACTTAATCGAATTCCAACATACGGGCATCATAAACAACGATTGACAGAGGGCTTTTGATCTTATACATAAGACGAAGCTTCTGGTACATCGAATTTGGTTATAATCGACATTAACCTCCAGAATCGAAGTCACGCCAGTCGCGACCTTGTTCGAATCTGTTTCAACTCATCCTACACCAAATCAGGTAATTAAACTAGGGATTAAGTTCGTTCTTACATGGGGAACAAAAGCCCTAACTTTAATTTCGGTATCGAACTCATTTTGCGAATCAATTGGTTCGAATTTGAAAATTAGGGTTCATGTAAATTGGGGAAGCTTTTGAGCTATAGTTTTTAACATTTTATCCCCGAAATTAAACACAAACCAGGGCTTTAGCCTAGTGGTTTAAGTGTGGGGAGGTGTGACTAGGGACCCGGGGTTCGAACCCGAGTCCCAGCTTTTATTTTAAAAAGGTGTTTTAATGTTTTTTTTAAGGCAGAAAACATTTTGTATTAATATTAATTATATAAAAACCATTTCTACTCAAAAACCAAATAAAATTAATTTCTTTTAAATTTTCTTAGAAATTCAATTAATAAATCCTTATTCTTTTATTTTAAAAATTATAAAAACTTTTATAAAATACAAATTATTATTAATTTTAAATTGTAATGAATCTTCTTTAATTTTCAAGAAATTCAATTTGATAAATTCTTCATTTTAGTTTATTTTATAAAATATATTTACAAATTCAATTATATATATTTAAAAGTAAATATATATATATATATATATATATATATATATATATATGTACTTATTTAAATTATGCATGTATTGTGAATAGTTTTAATCAATTAAATCTACAAATTTACTATGTTAACAAATAGTAAATAATAATTCCTTGATAATAAAAGTTAACTTTTATTCTATCACAAAATTTTTATTTAATCATTTAAATATTAAAATATATCTATTTTAGAACTTAAAATCGTGGACTAAGCGATATAAAATTAACATCGTTACAATATTACATTGCTATCCAAAAAAATCCCAAATTTAAATCGTGAATTCCCACGTACCGTTAACATTATAATAATTGTTGTTAACTTATGACGTCGTTCATTTAGGTTGAACCTTATCAAATCGTCGGCGTTTAATACAAGACTTCTTATATATTCATCTTTATAAGTTATGTGAGTTTTCCATACCCCATTTTATATTATTTCATACTTCTGGGGTGAAACATGTTAACCTTATTATAAACACACTTGTAAATACATTTTCTACTCTTGTAACACTTGTGCAATTCATCTTATCTTGTCATGGTTATTTGGACTCTTGTAATTATCATGTGATAACACTTGTAAGATACAATCATTAACTATTGCTAGCCTAGCGACGTCATATATCTATCGGCCTGACAAGCCTATTTGGTGCTAAAGCCGAGGTATTGCCGGCTCCTAGTGACGTATTCTTAATCACTATGGGAACCAAGTACACTTAGCTAATCGTATAATCATGTTGTGGCCATATTGTCGAGGTTTGATTGTTACATTTGTTTATCCATTTATTATTCCATTATTCATTAACCTATGACATGAATTGCCGTCTTAAAGTTTATATATTTATGTATGTTAAACCTATGGAAACTCACCAACATCATATGTTGACATTATTTTTAACATGTTTCAGGAAATGAACCCGCTTAATTGCTCTTGAAGACTTGAACACATCTAGGATTGGACCTAGAGATTAATAAATGACATATATTGTCACATGATGCTATTTGAATCATTATTACATTGGTTGTTTGAAACTCATGCTTTTCATCTATGTATGTCATGAAACTTGGAATTTAATAATATTTACACTTTGAAATAGCGTTGTGTGGCATGAACAATCTTAACCCTCACATCTCAACATTTCCGCAGTTATGGTTGGGGTGTGACAGATTGGTATCAGAGCCCATAACTATAGGGATGTAGGTTATTAGAAATGATGGCCTAGACTATGGTTAACCTAGAGACCCCTCTTCATGAATATTTGTTATAATCTTGTAAGCTTGCTTATATGTCTATTACATGACGCTACATGTTGCATGATAAATCCTTTATGCACTATTTGATTATATTTAGAAAATGGTGCCATAGGAGTATGACTTGAACCTTGTATACCCCAACTTCCTAATCCTCTTCATGTGCCTTTAAGTTCTACCGCGTCTAATCCCTTCTAAAACTTATTCTCGACTACGTGTGGAATTCTACGCATCTTATCGTGTGGGTAAAATCCTTTAGACGATATGTCTAGATCTTGAAAATCTCATCGAGGTTTTAATTCTAATAGCCTATAGGGAAGTGTGTGACACATAAACACCTGTATTCTGGATTTCCTGGCAAAAGGCCCTCGGGCTAAGGCAAGCATTTTGTATAAATCCCATTGCGGGACCTGTTATGCTTACCTGGGGATTTCCGGGATGAGTGCTAAATTATGGTCAACATACACATTTTCCCCAACGTAATTAGGATTAAGTCACCTCGACGTGTCCATGTTCCTATTGGCTGTGTGGTACCAAATAGAACCATCCTGTTTATATTTTTAAATATCAAAAATTCATGATTTCTTGAATTGATTTATTTTCCAAATTCTAATATCATTTTTATTTCTATCTTATAGAATGTCTCGTCATCAAGGAAGACGTGCTACCTCCGCCTGTAAGTTTCTGTTTTTGTTCTTTCTTGGCTTTTTATAATAGGAAAGTCAGTGAGCTATGGCTTGTCATAGTCACTAGTCAAAAGGCAATCTGTCTTTTGACTTTAAGTTGATCTTGTTGTCTAGATTAGTCACTTCCAACTGTCTTTTTGCATATTGACGGTTATAGGATGTAGTATAAGTAGTCTCTGGTTCTTGTATTTAAAAAATACTTGTACAACACTTGTAACAGAACTAGAGAAGCAATATATAACTTCCTTGAAAACTTTATCTTGTGCTCTTGTTCTTGTTTTACTTGTGTTTATCTTGTATCTTCAGTAAAGGTTCACAGTTCCTTATTTGAATTGTTAAGTGATCTTAAGATCCTCATAAGTGTGTTAACTAAGTGAAAGCTTAACTACCCTTTAACGGTCCTTCATTTGGTATCAGAGCATTCCAGGCTCTTGATTGTAAGATCTCACCATCTTTAAATCCTCTTAGTTACACACATCACTTAACTCTTCAAATGGCAGCTATCTCCAAAGCTGATATGGAAACTGGAACCATGACAAAGTCCCCACTGATCACTCCTGAGGATTTTGACACTTGG
The DNA here is from genome assembly GCA_025506505.1 of Flaveria sonorensis. NCBI lineage: Eukaryota > Viridiplantae > Streptophyta > Magnoliopsida > Asterales > Asteraceae > Flaveria > Flaveria sonorensis. Next base: position 10,442,146 of record CM046438.1, read on the forward strand.
TGTCAAAGAATGGAAGGCTTTATCAAGTCTCAATATTCCAGGATGTGGGAGTCTGTTGTCAATGGACGTCATGTACCATGCACCTCTTCAGCTGCTGCTGGTGGTGGCATGATACCAAAGGAGAGGGCTGACTTTTCTGATGAAGACTGGAAAAGAACTGGAAAAGAATTGATGTTGATCAGAAAGCCATGACAGCTCTCCAAATTGCTCTTCCAAACTCCATCTACAGAGGTTTCAAGAAGTGCAAGACCGCTAAACAACTATGGGATGCACTGAAACTGATGTATGAGGGTTCAAATGAAGCCAAGGAGAATAAGAAGGATCTCCTGAAGTAGCAGTTTGAAAACTTCACCTTCAAGACAGGTGAGGCCATGACTCAACAATACTTCAGGTATGTTGAGATTGTGGATACTCTGGCTGATGTTGGGGTAACTACTGAGAACAGGGATATTATAAGAAAGTTCATGTCTTCTCTTCCCAGACAATGGACACACTACTGTATGGTCATTAAGAGGACTGAAAACCTCAAGACCCTTACTCTCACTGAGTTGTATGGGATACTCAATGGATACCAGATGGAGATGAACATGCAAAATTCATCTGGTAACTCCAACACTCACCAGAGTTCAACCCTTCATGTGGTTGAAAAGGATACAGAGAACCATAGCATCATCTCATCTGCTACCCTAAAAACTCATAAAAGGGTCCTTTCATCACCTTCCCAGAGACACCCAAAGAGAGCTACATCTAAGGAAGTCCCTTCCAAGAGACAAGTTCTTCTCAAGCTTTTGTCTCCACTGATGAAAGTACAGGAAACTTTCTTTTCACTCTTGAAGACCTGGACTGTATCCATCCAGATGATCTGGAGTACGTGGAGATAGTCCAGCAAATGGCTCTTCTCACTCACAGAGCCCAGAAGTTCTACAAGAGGACTGGAAGAAGGTTTCCTAGCAATGCTGCCAGTGGCAAGTTTGGTCTGGATAAGAGCAAAGTCAAGTGTTACAACTGTAACCAGATAGGACACTTTGCTAGAGAATGCAAGGCACCTAAGTCAAATGGTGGCCAAGCTTCATCCAGGCCAAACTACACTAAAGGAGGGAACTCGAATGAGAGGCCAAGACAGCAAGCTGCAGTTGCTGTTGAAGAAGGAGGCTTTGACTGGAGGTTTCAAGCTGAAGATGCATCTCCAAACCAAGCACTCATGGCTGATCATGATGAAGCCAAGGTACTTGAACATCTTTGCTCTCCTGAATGTATTGCTAAAGTAAATAGATACAGGTTCTAAACTTGGAATGAGATCTGATATTGAGTCTTTAAATATTTTAAAAGCTGATTTTAAAAGAGCTGAAAATGACTATAAACTTAAGATAGAAGATCTAGAGAAAATAGTTTCAACTCTTAAACATGAGCAGACAAACTACAGGACTCAAATTAAGGATCTCATTACCAAGTTGACTGAATGCCAGGCTGAGCTTGTGATCAGAAAAGCCAGGGCAGAAAAATGTGTTCTTGAAGAAGAGACCTTCAAAAATATGATATCCTCATCTCTGCATGCAAAGTGTGTTATCAGAATAAGCAGGGACTGGGATCTAGTGAGATAGCTCCTCCATACACTCTATTATCAGTCAGATCTCCTAGGTGTGGAACTGATCAAGATGAGCTACCATCCATAGACCCCAATGATGAAGAGGATGAAGATGAGAAGGTGAGGGATGACTCTAAGATGAGTGAAGAGATTCAATCCAAAAAGGGTCACCAAGCTCCTAAGGAGGAAAAAAAAGTTGGTTTGAGCAAAACCAAGAGAAAGAACTTGATCAAAAGAGCAAAGAGAAGATCCAAAAAAGCTCAAGAGATCAAGACCACCTTTGATCCCAAACAGAAACAAGTATTTATCTCTGCAGGGTTCAAGGTGATGAAAGCTGAAGATCCTTTCAAGAATTCTAGTACCAAGAGTTCTACTTCAACTTCAACTCACTCCAGCAACAACAAGAAGATTGATAAGCTGTGTGTCACTGTTACACAGCCTGAACCATCCATTTCAAAGAGCAAGCTTCACCCTAAGAAGCCTGCTGCATCATCTGAAAAGATGGAGAAAGAAGAGGAAAGTGTTCAAGCTCAGTCTTCTTTGGGAAATAAGACTATTAGAAGGAAAGAATTGGATTGTGTTATGTGTGGTAGTACTTCACATCTGGCTAAGGATTGTCAATACAATCCTAAGAGTACTATCCACATGATCAAGAAGAAAACTTCTGAGAAGAAGAAGAAACAAATAGCTTTGGAAGGAAAATCTATTTCCTTTGGAAGCTCCAAAATGAAGAAGAAGGCAAGTAGGAAATTGTCTTCGGAAGAAAAGTTGGTCTCGAAAGAAAGGAATGCTTCCGAAGCACTGAAGCATGCTGCAGTGAAAGAAAGATCTACCGAAGGATCCGTCTCCAAAGCTTCCGAAGCTAAAAAATCTTCCGAAGTAGTGAAGGTCAAGCCCAATCTTTCAAAGGTGGTGTGGAAGATGAAGGAAGAACTTGAGATTGAAAGCTCCTCTTCAGCAACAGCAAATGATCCTCAAAGCCTGAACATAGGATCACTTACTGTTTCATTGCCTTCATTTGAACTTTATAAGCCCAAGACCAATGAGGCTTGGGTTTCCAAATGTAACTAAATCATCTCTTTTGTGCAAGGATAGCTAAAGGCAAACAGAAATGTGTGGATCATTGATAGTGGCTGCTCCAGGCACTTGACAGGCGATGAGTCCCTACTTCAAAACTTTGAAAGAATTGATGGAGGACCAGTTGCTTTTGGAGGAGATGTAGGAGGTTACATTACTGGTAGGGGCATGGTCTCAAATGGTAAGCTCAGCATTGAGAAGGTAAACTTTGTCAAGGAGCTTGGATACAATCTTTTGAGTGTGTCCCAATTTTATGACCAAAAACATTACATGCTCTTTACTGAGCATGAGTGCATTGTTCTCAAGCCCGTGGTTGACATTCCTCAAGAGCATATTTTGCTCAGAGCCCCTAGGAAAGGGAACATGTACAAGATGGACTTGCAGGAAACATCTCCCTCTGGAGAAATTTCTTGCTTTCTATCTAAAGCAAATAGTGATGAGTCTTTCCTTTGGCATAAAAGAATGTGCCATGTAAACTTTAAGAACATGAATAAACTGATTAAGAATGATTTGGTAACTGGAATGCCAAAGAAAGAGTTTACAAGTGATGACCACTGTGTTGCATGCCTGAAGGGGAAGCAACACAAGGTCTCACAAGCCAAAGGAAATGAACTCTATCACTACTCCCCTACTTGTTACATATGGATCTGTTTGGCCCCACCAGTGTAATGAGTTTAGGAAGGACCTCAAACTGTTTGGTGATCATAGATGACTTCACAAGATTTACTTGGGTGTTTTTCCTTAGAACTAAGGATGAAACTCCTGAAATCTTAAAGAATTTCAGAAAATTTATTGAAGCTGCAAGAACCATGTTGTCGGAATCTAAGCTGCCCATCACCTTCTAGGCAGAGGCTGTCAACACAGCTTGCTATGTGCAAAACAGAGTTTTGGTAGTTAAGACACATGGTAAGACTCCTTATGAACTGTGGAACAAAAGAAGACCATTCATTGGTTTTCTCAGAACATTTAGATGTCCTTGCACCATCTTGAATACCAAAGATCAAATAGCCAAGTTTGCTGAGAAATAGCCAAGTATACAATCTTAGAACTAAAATAAAACATTGAGGAGTCAGCCAATGTGACTTTCAATGAACCACACCCTTGTGTAAAAGGTTTGGTCCGGATTTTGTTTGATCTTGACTTAGTTACCAACTGTTTTAACAAATCTTGTGAGAATGTTTCAGGATCTATAGATAACAGGTCAACAGAAGATCCTGATCCAATATTTGAGCTGAGAAGACCAAACAAGAAGACTACTTCAGCTCCAGTGGTGACTAACCCTGCAATTGAAGCTCCCATCAGCACTAGCATGACAAATACTGCTGATTCAAATGAATTGCCTTCAAATTTCAGCTCAGAGGCTCTGAATTCAAGAGGAGGAACTTCAAATACATGAGGAGGAACTGGAGGTGGTGACAGCGATCAAGAATTTCTTGATGCTGAAAACCACTCCATTAAAGACAACATGAATGATGTCACACACTCATTAGATCAAGTCTCCCTTGATAAGTGTGCTGATGTGGTGGGAGACACCTCATTGCCAGATCAGAATTTCTCAAATTTAGATCTGTCTAACTAACTTGCTGTGATCCCTCAACTTCGGATCCACAAGTCACATCCCTCCACAAACATCATTGGAAATAATGACTCAGGGGTAAGAACAAGAGGACAAGCTCATGACAGCCATGTTTGTCTACATTCTTATTTCTTATCCCAGATAGAACTGAAGAAGGTTGATGAGGCTTTGAAGGATGGAAGCTGGATTGAAGCTATACAAGATGAGCTGCTTCAAATCAGAAGACAGAAGGTTCGGAACTTATGTCCTCTTCCTCAAGGGAAGAGTGTCATAGGTACCAAATGGGTATTCAGGAACAAGAAAGATGATAAAGGATCATCATCAAGAACAAGGCTAGACTGGTTGTCCAAGGATACACTCAAGAAGAAGGAATTGATTACACTGATGTCTTTGCTCCAGTTGCAAGACTTGAAGCTGTAAGAATATTTCTGGCTTATGCTGCGTCCAAGGATTTCAAGGTCTACCAGCTTGATGTGAAGTGTGCTTTTCTCTATGGGGTGATTGATAAAGAAGTTTATATTAAACAACCACCTGGCTTTAGACCCAGATCATCCTGATTATGTCTGCAAGCTTGATAAAGCCCTTTATGGACTGCATCAAGCTCCAAGACAGTGGTATGAGACACTATCAACATACCTCTGTCAACATGGATACAAAAGAGGTACTATTGATGGGACTCTCTTCATCAACAAAACAGGAAATGACACATTGCTAGTTCAGATATATATGGATGACATCATCTTTGGTTCAACTAATCCAAAGCTCTGCAAAGACTTTGAGATGCTGATAAAGAATAGATTTGAAATGAGTGCCGTAGGGGAACTCAATTTCTTTCTAGGAATTCAAGTGAAGCAGGTTGAAGATGGCATCTTTATCGGTCAGTCAAAGTATGTACAGGACATACTTACAAGATTCAAGATGACTGACTGTAAGGTTGCAAAGACACCCATAGCCAGAAACCACTCCCTTGGTCCTGATCTTGAGGGGGAGTGTGTTGATAAACATCTCTAAAGGGCTATGATTGGGTCACTTATGTATCTTACTGCTAGCAGGCCTTATATCATGTTTGCCATATGCATATGTGCAAGATATCAAGCCAACCCCAAGATGTCACACCTAATCACTGTCAAAAGGATCCATAGATATCTCAAAGGTGCTCCAAATCTAGGCCTTTGGTATCCAAAGAATTTAGACTTTAATCTGTATGCTTATACAAATAGTGATTATGGTAGCTGTAACATGATTGCAAAGTCCACATCTAGGGGGTGTCAGTTCCTGGGTGGAAGGATAGTCTCTTGGCAATACAAGAAACAATCCTGTGTGTCTGCATCAACTGCTGAAGCTGAATACATTGCTGCTGCCAGCTGCTGTGCTCAAGTGCTTTGGATTCAGAATCAGATGCTAGACTATGGGTTCAATTTCAAAGAGACTCCCATCCACATAGACAACAACAGTGCCATCTCTATTACAGAGAATCCTGTGTAGCACTCAAGGACCAAACACATCAACATCAGGTATCATCTGATTAGGGATAATTTTGAAAAGGGATTGATAAAACTAATCAAAGTTAACACAAATGAACAATATGCCGATCTGTTCACAAAAGCGTTTGATGAACAGAGATTTAAATATCTTGTATCAGCTATTGGGATGATTAACTTTGAGTAGATTTTTCTTAATAACTTAATCAATATTGTTTCTTAAAACTGTGTGTCCTAGGTTGTCTATGAGATCACTTCATAAGTCCAGTTCTCTTTAGAAGAAAAACGAATTTTTAAAATGATATCTCTTAGAATGATGAAAATTTACCTTCGGAAGAAGCAAAAGTTGCATTCGGAAGAAATTCATGTCTAAATCGTTTAAACAGCTTATCTGATATTTACCTTCGGAAGAAATTCTTGAAGTATCTTCCGAAGCTTAAATTTTGGTATAAGTACTTAAATGCATTTTAGGAACAAATTTCTTCCGAAAGCAATTTAGTCTCGGAAGACTCATTTATTTCTTCCGAAGTCAAAATTTTCAAAACTCTTTGAAGTATCTTCCGAAAACAAACTTTTTGGGCACCTTTTTCAGAAGTAGGACCCACTTACGGATTTCAAAGTTTATCTTTTTGTCATAACTTTGTCTCAAATCCAAAGTATATCTTTCCAAACAGTTCTATTTCATCTCACTTCTCTCATTGTTCCTTAACCTAAAATTACCCCCAAATTTCATCTTCTTCTTCTTTCCTTCACTACAAAGCTTCTTCAAATGGCCAATCTTGATCGTCGTAACGACCCTGATTTCACCATGCACCTACACAGGCAACACAATCAAGTTGCTCTGTTAAACTCTGAGAAGGATCCAAGCTTCTCAGATGTGTGTAGGTATCTTTCTTTGTCTCATTACTTCACCTCCCTTACAATCGATCCTCCTCTCTATGAGGATCAGTTGCTTGAGTTCTGGCGGACCTATCAAGCGGTCACCATGGACGGGGAGAAGGCACTGTCTTCCACAGTGCAGGGGAGGACGGTTTTCATCACTCCAGCCATTATAAACACCCATTTGTAGCTGGATGATGAAACAGGTGAGCTGTCCTTTCCAAAAGATGCTGTCAACCAATCCTTTGCGCAGATGGGCTACGAAGGTGACTTTTCGGTCAAAACCTTCAGGAAGGGGAAGGTCTCATTCCAATGGAAATACCTCCTCCATGTCGTCATACACAGACTATCCAACAAACATGGAGGATGGGACCAGATTCCTGAAGACCTCTCCTTCATTGTCCATGGGATGGTTCAAGGGGTCAAATTCAGGTACTTTCAGTTTGTATTTACAAATTTACTAGTGAATTTGGATTCCTTAGAATATTACATGTTCCCCCGGTATGTTCAATATATTCTCAACTGTGAAATGGGACCACAGTTGAGGGGAACAAGTAATGTTCTTAAAACTTGCATATATGAGGCCTGGCATTTTCAAGATATTGAAAAAACAAACTGTTGGGTTCTCAGGGGTAGAAACAGCCCTTGTCCCGAAAATGTTTGAGCTCATTGCTCAGGGTGACATCCTAGCAGCCCCTACTAGTGGTGAACCAACACCCTCTACTTCTCACCCACCTCAAATACAACCCACCATCAAGTTCACCTACCAAAGAAAATCCAAGCGAACCCCTGCACATGCTACTAAGCATGTGTAGGCCCCCATATCACAACCCATACAGGAGGAAGTGGAATCTTGAGCTCCTACTTCCCCTAAGGAGCAGACCACTCCCATCTTTCAAACAATCAGTGCTAAGGTTCCTCATGCTCAGCCTGATGAGCTCATAACTCCACAAACAGCCTTAAGCCATCACCATCAACACTCTCTTGAGCCTCTTGATCTCAACCGCCCCATACCCAGCCTTGACTTCTAATCTGATGAAGATTTGGGTTTCAGTGAGTATCATGACTCTCCCCTCTCTACCTACACTCAAGGGGAGATGAGTACTCCTGCTTCACCCATGTCTAGCCCACATCAAACTCCCCAAAATGAGGTGGATCTTCCTGTGATTGTCCAGGAGATCCATATGGAAGAGGCTCTCACTGTTACCAGTGATTACATCTTTAAGACCTCAACCACGACAACCCAGCCTCTTGACACTGTCATTGGGCAGGGGAAATCCAGCAGCCAAGAACCCCATGCTGGTGGTGAAGGAGCAGACCTCGGTTCACCTCCTTCATCCCCCAATGATTCTTCAACTGAAGATGAGGGGAGTCTGAAACTCAGGGTGCACCAACTCTAAGACATCTGCACCCAACTAGTTTCACAGATAGCTTACCTTGAATCACAGGTGACTATCTTACAAAGGAGGGTCCATGACCAGTAACGTGAGATCACCGATCTCAAGGGCCAGTTAGCTGAGAGACCTATAGGACAAACTCATCCAGGTCCACAAGAACCTGTGGATGTTATGGATCACTTCCCCAGCTCACCTATGCATGAGGGTGATGCTACCAAAAAGGGGGAGGAAGTTCTGACAGTCACAGAACCTGGGAGTTCTTCCTCAAGTATGGACATACAGGACTCACCATCCTATCTTGCAGTTGTCCATGCTCATCAACCTCCTCTAGACAGTGATCTGGAACTGCTTATTCAGAAACTGTTTGAGGATGGAGTACCAAGAGCAATGTCTGCCCCATCTGAGAACCCAATCTGGGGTTAGGGGTATGATAATGATAGGAAAGCTCTTGTGATCTCTAGAGCTCAGGGTCAACAAGAAATTCTCAACATCTCCGCCCTGAGTTTCTATGAGAGTATAAACTTGGTAGATCTGGCACTTGTCAACCCAAGCAATAACAGACAAGCTATCAGATTAGTCAATCAAATTCAAGACTGGGTGCTGGCAGAATTCAAAAGGAGAACTGCATTATATAGACAGAGGCTAGCAGTTGAAGCCTTTGGTCAACTGGATGTTGAGGTAGACCCCAAGATTAGCTTTGAAGGGAAAGCCTTGACTGAAGGCCCAGAGGCTGAGACTGTGAACCTTGAGACAAGATCTCCTCCAGCACCCCATACCCTCAGTGAGGCACCAACTGGTGATGGTGCTTCACAACCTCTCTCTGGCCAGAGCTTAACTGCTGAATCAAGCAATGAAGGCCAAAGCTCTCCTCAGACTGAGTCATCAAGATCTGCAATTGACAAAGGCAAAAGGAAGATGACTCATGAAGAGATTGAAGAAGAAAAGAGAGAGAGGAAGAGGAAGCTGAGGGGAGAGAGTTCAAGTAGTTCCCTAGGATTCATGCAAGCTGCAATTCTGGCTGCCCTTGTACCAAACACTCAAGAAGATAAATTAAGGGCAGCCAGGCTCAACTATCTGGGGACCAGGAGCTACAACATAGATGAACTCATCTTTCTCCTCTTAGAGGAGTTAAATGAACTGGCTGACATTGAATTGTCAAAGGAGAGGAAGGAAGCAGAGGATGTAGGCTTGACCCTCAAACACAAGGAAGAAATAAGGAGAAAAAGGCTTTACAAGAACATTCCTATCCTCTCCCCAGTTCAAGAAAGTCCTGAGTCAGAGACTATGGCTGCTGAACAACCTCAGGTAGTTGATGAAGAAGAAAGATAAAAAATGATCAACTACCTATATTATTTGAATACAATAAGCAGCTGGAAGAGCAAGCCAAGAAAGAAAGGCAAGCTGCAAAGAAGAGGCAAAGGGAAGAAGCTGCGAAATCAAGAGCCATCATCCAGAAAAGTCAGAAAAAGTCTACAGATAGGCAGAGGATGATGAGCTTCTTGAAGCTGTATGGGTTCTCCGGAAGGAGGCTTGGTCCCATGTCTCTATCCATAAGGATGAGCACATAAGGGTGATCAAGCAGAAGATAAAAAGGGGAGAGCTTGTGGACCTCCATTCATCATCAAGTCAAGCTCAACCTGAAGTTGAGGTAAAGGTGGAACCTACAGAGACAACACCACCTGCACCTGAAGCTGCACAACAGCCAACTTCATCTTCTAACCCACAACAGGGTTCTCCTCCCTCTCCTTCTAAAACTGGGAGAGAGGAGATCCCAACTGAGAGGGAAACCACTGAAGAACCTGGTACTGAAAACCAACCCTCTCAGTTAAAATCATCAGGGAGGAAAAAGAGGATGGCCAAAAAAAGATCATATTCAAAGAAGAAAAGAAGAAAGGCATCCTCTTCCCAACCTCAGGATGAGTCAGAACATCCTGAGGAAGTGCATGAATAGGACTCTCAACCAACTCCTATCATAGTGGAGCCTCTCTTTGTTGGAAGACAAATTCTGTCCTGGACTTTTACTGAAGATCCAGACAGATGGTATGTCACTAGAGATCAGGGAGAACAACATGTCTACTTCACAAGTGACATGCTTGAACTCCCTCTGCATGATCTCTATGACATGAGAAGGTACTTCATAAGTCTGAAGAATCCAGATCTACTGATGAAGAAAGGAATTCTAAAGATCCTCATATGGACTATCCCAGTCTGAAGAACCTCTCTGTTTTGGTAGCATCAGCCTAGGGGGAGTTTGTAGGAACCTCTGAAGTTAAGAGGCTGATGCAACCAAAAGATAGCAAAACAACCAACTCTTCCAACATGCACTTCGGAACAAAGGTGAACTAGCTTCGGAAGTTTTACACACTCAAGAAAAAATGCTAAGTGTAAAATCTTCCGAAGCTAAAGTTCAGAAGAAACTGCTACAGAAGCTTTACACTGAACTTGGAAAATATTCTAAGTATAAAGTCTTCCGAAGCCAAAGACTCAACTCTTCCGAAGGTAAAAGATGAAGTCTTCTGAAGCTCTCAAGACAAAGTCTTCCAAAGCTGTTTAAAGACAAGACTGATTTTCCTCTGAAGAGAGAGAAAAGATACCTTTTACATCAACTTTGTCATAAAACAACCTACTTTTCGCTGCATGCTCTGGTAGTTCACCTGCTATCACTAATTGGTGAAACTTCCATACTTTATGATAAAGTAGATAAGGTCTTCACCTGTAAGTTTTTGTTCCTTCTTGTCTTTTTGTAATAGGAAAGTCAGTGAGCTATGGCTTGTTATAGTCACTAGTCAAAAGACAATCTGCCTTTTGACTTTAGGCTGATCTTGTTGTCTAGATTAGTCACTTCCAACTGTCTTTTTACATATTGACGGTTGTAGGATGTAGTATAAGTAGTTTCCGGTTCTTGTATTTAAAATATACTTGTACAACACTTGTAACAGAACTAGAGAAACAATATATAACTTCCTTGAAAATTTTATCTTGTGCTCTTTTTTGTTTTACTTGTGTTTATCTTGTATCTTCAGTAAAGGTTTACAGTTTCCTATTTGAATTGTTAAGTGATCTTAAGATCCTCCTAAGTGTGTTAACTAAGTGAAAGCTTAAGTACCCTTTAACGGTCCTGCACTTTTAAATTTTCTTAGAAATTCAATTAATAAATCCTTATTCTTTTATTTTAAAAATTATAAAAATTGTTATAAAATACAAATTATTATTAATTTTAAATTGTAATGAATCTCCTTTAATTTTCAAGAAATTCAATTTGATAAATTCTTCATTTTAGTTTATTTTATAAAATATATTTACAAATTCAATTATATATATTTAAAAGTAAATAAATAAATAAATAAATAAATAAATAAATAAATATATATATATATATATATATATATATATATATATATATAATATATATATATATATATATATATATATATATATATGTACTTATTTAAATTATGCATCTATTGTGAATAGTTTTAATCAATTAAATCTACAAATTTACTATGTTAACAAATAGTAAATAATAATTACTTGATAATAAAAGTTAACTTTTATTCTATCACAAAATTCTTATTTAATCATTTAAATATTAAAATATATCTATTTTAGAATTTAAAATCGTGGACTAAGCGATATAAAATTAACATCGTTATAATATTACATTGCTATCCAAAAAAATCCCAAATTTAAATCGTGAATTCCCGCGTACCGTTAACATTATAATAATCGTTGTTAACTTATAACGTCGTTCATTTAGGTTGAACCTTATTAAATCGTCGGCGTTTAATACAAGACTTCTTATATATTCATCTTTATAAGTCATGTGAGTTTTCCATACCCCATTTTATATTATTTTACACTTTTGGGGTGAAACATGTTAACCTTATTATAAACACACTTGTAAATACGTTTTCTACTCTTGTAACACTTGTGCAATTCATCTTATCTTGTCATAGTTATTTGGACTCTTGTAATTATCATGTGATAACACTTGTAAAATACAATCATTAACTATTGCTAGCCTAGCGACGTCATAGATCTATGGGTCTGACAAGCCTATTTGGTGCTAAAGCCAAGGTATTGCCGGCTCCTAGTGACGTATTCTTGATCACTATGGGAACCAAGTACACTTAGCTAATAGTATAATCATGTTGTGGCCATATTTGTCGAGGTTTGATTGTTACATTTGTTTATCCATTTATTATTACATTATTCATTAACCTATGACATGAATTGCCGTCTTAAAGTTTATATATTTATGTATGTTAAACCTATGAAAACTCACCAACATCATATGTTGACATTATTTTTAACATGTTTCAGGAAATGATCCCGTTTAATTGCTCTTGAAGACTTGAACACATCTAGGATTGGACCTAGAGATTAATAAAATGACATATTTTATCAAATGATGCTATTTGAATACTTGTTACATTGATTGTTTGAAACTTATGCTTTTCATCTATGTATGTCATGAAACTTGGAATTTAATAATATTTACACTTTGAAATAGCGTTGTGTGGCATGAACAATCTTAACCCTCACATCTCAACGTTTCTGCCGTTAAGATTGGGGTGTGACAACTATCACCATTATTGATTGTACCTTCAAAAAATCAAACCCATCGGTAATTTTCTTCCACTGTTGCTTGTTCTTCATCACCATCACATCCATTGCTTCAAAAAATCAAAACTATCTTTGATGTTCTTCATTATCGTTTGTTCTTTAGCACCATCACCATTTTAATTAGGCCATCTTTGACGAACGTGAATATGAATCAAAGTAAATCATGAAAGAAATTTGCTTGATGAACCTTACATCCGATCAATTGAGAGAGAGAATGAGAAAAATCAAATTAAATGATAGAGAGATTTAAGAGATTTTTAAAAAAATAGATAACTGCCAAAATTAATGAGTGTTAAAACTACTTAATTAACCTTTTAAATAAATAGAAACTGGTTAGAGCCTATGTATTACATGGATGAAAAAAATAAAACATGTCAAAATCATTAGTTTTATGAATATTTTATTTTCTAGATGTTATTAACCATTGATGAAATGAAAATATAATAAATATCTAAAATTATAACAAATAAAGAAATTAGAAATTATTATTCTATATTTAAAGATAAAATATGCGTGAAATCATATAATTTAGTATGTATAAATAAATTATTAAAATGAGAATATTTATATTTTAGACGTTTAATAGTTTAATTAACTTATTTTAAATAATTATCATTTAATATGAGAGGGACAAGAAACACAAACATAGATATGTTTGTTTTAACATATTTTAGTAATAAAGAAAAATCAAATTGATTATGGTTATAATTGTATTTATTATGAGAGAGAGGCGGTAAATAACTTTCATGATATGCTAGATTGATGATACATGTCATTTGATATGCTAAAATGATTACACATGTTTTAAAAAAATCTTTTTTTATTATATGCTATAGATATAATAATTTTATAAATTTTATGATTGGTGGAACTTGTTTTTCTTATAAGATTATGGTTTTCATTTTAACCCTGTTATATATATATATATATAGGGGCCGGTTACTATACAAAGTGTAATTTTCGTGCGAAGCGTACAAAGTCATCAGAGCGTGACACGTGGTTTTTATCTATTATAATTACGCAAGTTATATTCATAATTACGCAAGTTATATCTATTATTACGCAAAAAAAATTACTCACGTTATAAAAAATAATCACACAAGTTATATTTATAATTACGCAAGTTATATCATAGTTACGCAAGTTATGTTGATAATTACGCAGTGAATAATCACGCAAGTTATACGCACAGAACATAGACGTTTTCTTAAAAAAATATTATTTCTTTAAAAAAAAATATAGCAATATTATACTCATATTAAAGAGGATAAAATGTTTGTTTTTATGGTGTATTTTTTTTTTAAAAAACAATGTCATATGAAAAAGTTATACGTGTTTAAAAAACGAGAGGAGTTAAAAAAAAATCAACAATTATAGGCTATTTTCAATTCTACCCCTCCAGGCACATTCCTTGCGTGATTATTCCATCTTAAATCTAAACCGTTCATCTCCAAGATCGATGGTCCTTGTTGCTTCGTACTCTTCGCACGAAAACAACACTTTGTACCGTAAACTTTTCATATATATATATATAAATAAATAAATAAATAAATAAATAATATATATATATATATATATATATATATATATATATATATATATATATATATATATATATATATATATATATATATATATATATATATATATATATATATATATATATATATATATATATATATATATATATATATATATATATATATATATATATATATATATATATATATATATATATATATATATATATATATATATATATTGAACTAGCCTTAAAAAAGGCTATCCTACTCCTCTTTCTTCTACTTTAATTATATTTAAAAATTCAAAATTTCATCCACTCTCATAAATCCAAACCACCCGTTCAATCTAAACACGTTTACTTCTCAATTAAACCTAAACGGTCCCAACGCCAATCCATGTAACCTTTTCCATTATGATTCTAGCTACGTTTACTGCCCTCTGATGGATTTTGTTTTCGGGCAAAAATCTCCTCAAATAGATTTTGTTCCCGAGGCACAAAGTTGCTGTCGAAACAAAATGAAAAGCGTAAAAAGGAAAAGCAAAAAGAAAAAAAGCCGACAACGGAAGGAACCGTTCGTCAAAGTTCAAAATGGACTAGGAAGAAAAACTCGCACTGAATCGATCTTGGGTCAATGTATCCGAGGATCCAAACACTGGTAATATTTTTAGTATAAGTTTTTATAAATAAAATTATTTATCTATTTATTTACTAATATACGTTACTTAATTTTTTAACATTTTTAGGCGTTAACCAAAATTCCATAGCTTTTGAAGCCGCATTCTCGATAAATTTCATAACACAACAGGACAGAAGAATGCCATATGATGGGCATAGTAACATCGAAATGGATGGACATTAGGCTAGGTTATGCAGACGGGAAGACAAAATAACCAATTGAACTTGTTGATTCACAACGTATACAAGGAACAATTCTTTAAATATCGTTGATTCACGAAAATACCGACAATCAGGATAATCATACACTTGTGATAGGAAGAAAATGATTTTTCATAAAGTTCAAAACTAATTATCTCTCAATGTTTACATGAATAAAAAGGCAAGCCAAAAGCCAAATGTTCTTCAAAACATAAACGGGCCAAAAACTGGTCGATAAACAAAGTACAACAAAAACTAGAAATAAGACGAAAAGTATAATAACTCATGAAATAAGCCATTTTTTAGCCGGAACAATGACCCAAACCGCCAACGGCCGTTTGTAGAAACGTACTCCTCAAACCAACAGTCATTTTGACTGGTCGCACGCTCAAAACAAAGTCTTATAGCCCAAGTTATGGCCATTTTAGTAAAGCACTCTTTCGATGGTGGGCTTCCAAATAAAAGATGATCCGCTCCTCCACACTTGGGGCCGCACACTAAGTGACAACATCTAACGTGATTTACTACAATAATTTGCACAACTAAAGAAGCATTAAAAACAAGCTGATCATCTAAGGAATGTATCTACCAAACATCTTCATAACAAGGTTCAGCGTTTAATTATTCACAAGCTTGTGAGATAAAGCTTGTGAGATTGTGAGAATGTATAAAATGGTTGAGAATACCATTAATGGTTCAATCGTCAAAGATGAGAAAAGCATCGTCCAATATTGGACTGTTGTAGCCAAGGTACTTCAAATGCTCGTTGCCACAAGTTAGCCTAAACGACATGGATGACGAGCTAGAAGGCCGGGAAGAGTAAAAGGAAACGAGCAACATTGTCTACCGAACAATGTTTGGATAGTATTTCGGGGGTGATAACGTAATTTAACTAATAGCAAGTGGAAAAGTCGATAACATAGAGGCAACTAGTTTTAAGTTTATCCCACCAAATTCGTGAGTCGCCTTCAGTCATATAAACCAAACAACACGAAAGATTTTAAAAGGGCATTTATGTTCACTATTCATAAAAAGTCATGAAAAATCAAATTCACAATATGAACTTATACTATCTTGGAGAAAATGCCTACGAATGAGTTGTCGTTGCACTCCATGTAACAAACTCCTAATTAGCCCGTGTGTTATCTAAATGAAAACAATAACCCATAAAATTAACCGATTAAGTACTAGACTAGATATAACCATTAACCACTCGTTCAACCCTCAAACAACATAAAACCATGATGCAATATCTTGTTAATCTTTTTCAAATAAATACACATCTTTAAGTGAAAAAAAAAAAATAAAGTTCAACATATAATCTTTTTCATCAATATTATATCCCCCCTTTCCTCTCTCCTTCCTTTTCATGTCATCGTCTTTCCCATCACATTCCTCCGTCAACAATTGTTAATTCAATCACTACAATGTTGACTACATGATTGAATATATAGATTCCTCGTGCTCTTTTTTTTTTTTTTTTTTTTTATTGTAATGAACCCAATATTATCGATGGTGTTTGACCGTTAAATTAGATCAGCAATTACCTCATCTATTAAAAATATATATATATATAACCGAAAATGACAATTAAATTAACGTACGTGGTCTTGGTCTTGGTCTATGAGAAATAAACCAAAATCCATACAACAGTTTATCCGTGAGTGGAGTTATGATGGTTGAATTTTGAAGTTGCCTTTGTTTTACGTAATCTTAGACTTTTACTAAAGACTGAATCTAGTCGTATGAATTTTAATTAATTGTAAAATTTTGATTTTTCATATATTATGAACCATGATTCATCTTTTTAAATATAGAAGTGTAACTAAATTACAGAGAATAAAGCAATAAAATAATAATAAGACATCAATTCTATGCATAACAAAGTTTGGAAAGTAACAAATTAATATGTATGAGATATTGTATGTTAATTACTGCTTATTGCAATAATATTTATTATAACTAGAAAATATAATTTAAATAAGTTTCTTTTATAATTATCCTTATTATATTTTTACGAACAACATATCGCGGGATACGTTATGGGTTTGGGGTATGCAAAGTGCATGAAAAATGAATTAAAGATGGTGGCGGGTACTGTGCGGGAACACCACCTCACCCCTTGCGGGTTTGATGTGCCGCAGGTAATCGATCTACGTCGAATTGAAGAAAATTATTGAAAGAAAAGATGGTGCGGTTAGATGATATTGCGCGATATTAGTATGCGAACCATTCCAGCTTGTTAGCGATGGTGGCGGGAAGGTGCTTCCCGCGAAAGAACAGATTACACTCCGTTCACCCTTATTCTATAATATGATACTAAATCATCATGAAAAAAGATGTAAAATTGCAAGGAACATAAAATTTTCTAATCAAGATTTCATTTTACAGGATTAAAACCATAAAATAATATATCACCCCAAAAATGCTCCCATATATTTTGAAATATAATCTACTAAACTTATACAATATTTACATAAGTATCATTTCATTCCTATTTCACTACTAGAAAACTCTGAAATTTGCGACAGTTTTACGACAACTTTAGTTTTTTTCGCAAAAATCGTCAAGTTTACAACTTTTTTTTTTTCTAGTAGTGAATATTAATCTCTACTCCGGTATGATACTCAACATTCCGGTGGAGTAACGCCGCCGTCGCCCCCCACCGTCACTCCTCCCGCTTCTCGACCCAACGCTCCTTCCATCCGACACCCGACCCGAGCTCGTCGAACAACCATAGCCACTAGAACCCACAGGTGCAGTAAAACAAACATTTTTCCTACCACATTTCTCACACCCACTTTTAGCCAATGCAGCACTAGCCTTCACGGCCAATGCCGCCATCTCCTCTGGCTGCAGCCGCCGCCTCAACCGCGACAACGGTAGCGCAAAGTAAAGCTGCCCAGGTTGCAAAACGTCGTCGTCTCGAACAGCCGAGACGACGCCGTCAAACTCCATATCATCGGAGTTACATATGAA
Organism: Flaveria sonorensis; assembly: GCA_025506505.1. Taxonomy (NCBI): domain Eukaryota; kingdom Viridiplantae; phylum Streptophyta; class Magnoliopsida; order Asterales; family Asteraceae; genus Flaveria; species Flaveria sonorensis. Next base: position 10,460,147 of record CM046438.1, read on the forward strand.
TGTTGAAGGATGTTTTTGTAGAACAAGTGATACTTTTATTGGATATGGGTATTCTTGTAGGGTTCCGTCGTGTAATATCAGTTTAGCGGTGGTTATGGTGGTTGAATCACATGAACTGCAAATTCCCATTTGTTTGTGAGAGTTTTGAAGAAGATGAAGATGATATTATTGTGGTGTTGTGGTGGTGGTAATTGGTGTATATATATAGAATGAAATTATGGGCTAGATGTCCACGTCAGATGATATAAAAAGATTAATAATTGGTTAATTAATTTTTAATGGGCTTTTAGGAGTGTGATTATAGAAGTGGGCCAGGGTAGGTGTGAGTTGTGGATGACAGGCTGTGAGAATCAATAAATAGTAACTTTACGTTTTTATTGAGAAATGAGAAATTACACCGATGATAAGTGCTGACGTTTGTAGATAGGGAGTTGTGTTTATAACATTGAGAGATTGTGTTATGTTTAGAGTTTTAGAATTAAGGTATGTTATAAGTAAATTTTTTTAATGAAAAATGTACGATACCGTTTCGAAAAATAGATGTCATATTGATCGTATTCATCTGTTTGTTTCTTGGCGAGACCGCACCCTCAATCACTTTAGAAGGAAATCACAATTATGAAAATCCACTAGTTCAACTATGAGTATTTTTATTTAGAGTGAAACTTGAACCCAAAACTTTTACTATTTATAAGTAATTATAGACTAGGTTTTGGAATGAAGTAAAAAAATGATATCATCCAATAATTTATAAAAAGTTTTTATAAATTAGAGAACAAAACAAAATTCCTCCATCTCTCTTCTATTAAATTGTGTTATAAATATGCATAATGGTGTATAACTAATATGTAATAGTGTATAATCTTTCTACTATAATAAAACAGCAACTAATATGTAATAGTGTATTTTTTTACTATAATAAAACATTAACTATAATGAACACATGACAACACCACATTATTTATCATCAAAATTTCTCCACCTCTCTACTATTAAATAATTACATTAATCACTAATACTCTTATTTAAGAAACAAATGTTTTTACTATTGTTATTTCTAAATAATTAAATTTTTAAAACATAATTTTTTTTTCAAAAACATTAAAAATTTCTAAAAATACGAAATATTTAAAAATTAGCTTTTGTAAAAGTAGATTTTTTACAAACCAAAAACACCTAAAATTGGAAGTCATAATAAGAAAATTTTTAAAATGTAATTTTTTAAAAAAAGGTTTGTTTTGAAAGAAAATGTTTATTTAAAAAAAATAGTTTAAAAAGTTGATGTCGTTGTTTTATTATTTATAATCATTACTTTTACGTAAGTTCAATCATTTTATCTTAGAATATCGTTTTATAATTAATAAAATTTAATTATATATAATACTTAACCTGTGTAATACACGGGTTTACCAAAACTAGTGTTGTATAGTGTACGTGCTTATTATTATGCGTGGCGAGAGTGCGAATCTCCATACTCTAATAAAATAGTAACTATGAGAGACACGTGACACCACCACATTTCTTCTCATCAATTTTTTTCGCTTTTCAATCCTATTAATTAATCACGTTAATTTTTAATAATGCTATTTAACTTTTTTGGATTAAAATAATTTTTAATAAATGTAAAAAATAGATCCTTTATTATTGTTATTTCTAAAGAAATATTTTTTTATAAAATAATTTTTTTAAACATCAAACTTTTTAAAAATACGAAATATTTTAAAATGATGGTTATAAAAGTAAAGATTTTATAAACAAAAAAGTTTTCTGAATTATAATAAGAAATTTTTTAAAAATTATATTTTCCAAAAACGTTTGTTTTGAAACAAAATTTTCATTCTATATACTACAAGAAAGATTTTAATAATATTTTATCTTAAAATATCATTTTATAATTAATAAAATTTTATTTTATTTAATATTTTTTTATTTTACTCACATGATACACAAGTTTACTAAAACTAATGTATATATAGACTGTTGCGTACACCTTGCTAAATTAAAATACACGTATCATGTTTAGATGGTTTCTATGGATATATTCTTGATACAATACAAAATATAGTTGTCGAAAAAAGAAAAGAATAAAGCAAAACATATGCTTTTAAATTGTGTGGCATATGTTGTAACTTATATATGTCTTTCTTTATTCTTGAAAAAGGTGGGATGTGATTAAAGATAACCTTTATTAAGGGTATAATAACCTATGCGATTCTTAGATAACTTATCTAGATTGTATATTGTATTTGTTACTCAAATTAATACAGTAGAACGGCTTATAAAGACTTCGTTTGTGAATACAATAAATTTTGATACAAGAATATATTTCAAGAAAATGTTTTTTAAAATAACTAAGAAGCTTAGCTATAATTTTGCGAAATAGTTTTCGAAATCGCGGCCTGGGGTCAGTTACTATACAAACTGTTTTTTGTGTGCGAAGCGTACGAAATTTTAGGGTGGAATTATCACGCAAGAACAATAATAATCACGTAATAACAAAGTGATAGTTAAGCAAGACAAATTACACTCACGTGAAATTATCACGCAGAGATGGAATTATCACGCAAAAATACCTTCGTGCGTAATAATTTCACATTTACGTGATAATTTCATCTCTGCGTGATTAATTATTACCCTTGCGTCATAATTCCACCCTTAACGTCCATTCTTGCGTGATAATTTCGTACGCTTGGCACGAAAAAAACACTTTGTACCATAAACTTTCCTTTAACAAGTATATGATTATATTAATCGCCTTTTAAATGGACATTCTAATAATAAATTAGTGTAATTCTCAATCAAAGATTTAAGTTAAATATACAGAAAATGAGTGATCTTAGAAATAAGAGTAGATTTATAGTTGGTAGTTTGTCTACTTCATTCAAAAGTAATATAATTACATAAGCAAGAAATGATAAAGTATATAAAATGGGACAAACAAACCAATGGTAATTAAAGGTGTTGAATGATTAAAAACTTCTCGTTTGAACTAGTTTTGAAAGCTGAGCTCAAATGCGACTAACATAGAGAATACTTATTTGCTATGATGCAAATGTTATACAATTCGATATAAAGGTTTAGGTTCTTCTATTGAAATTAAATAAAGTCTAGTTGCTTAGTTAAAAAAAAGGGTTCTAATGCATTACAAAATTAAATTAATAAAACACTTGGTTAGTAAAAAAGCTCTATATTAGGAATATACTTAAAAAATCAAACATAACATATAAGTTGATTGTTTAATATAAAATCGAACTTTATTACATTTAAAAAAAAAAATCTTTAATGTGACATAGCCCGATTTCTTACTGTAAACCAGGTTATATCTTTTGAGGGGCTATTTAACAATAGTGGTTTTCTTAAATCTATGTGAAAGTAATTAGAAGCTTCTCGATCGATATATTCTTTTTAACTTGATATATATGCATCTTCGTGGCACTCTACAAAAGTGCGTTTGAATCGTCTTCAGTTCCACTAGGTACCTTCGTCCATCCTTCCTCATCATATCACATGGTTTTGTAGGCCACATGTTTTTGAAACACTATATACGACTGATATGCTAGGAATTCGTATTTTTAGATGATCAAACAATTAGATAAAAAACTGAGAGTCGTGAATTGCGAAGTTATTTCATGGTTTAATGCGAATAAAACAACTGGATAAAAACTCAGTATTTATTCAAGAAGTATGAATTGTGCGTGTGTTTTCGTAAACCAGAAGAACCAGATGATGACCCAAATTTTCGGGGATAAGGGCATAACTGCTTCAAGAAATCGCCTTTGGTTTGTACTCGAATTTCACTCAAGTGGAGCCCGATTTTAGTTCGGATTTCACATGTGAAATTTTAGAAAAATCAAGTTTTAATTCATTTTAATTTGATGAAGCAATTTTATCAAGATAAAAAAGATGAAACTGACATGCCAGCTCGACCCTAACTAGAGGATCTGCCCCTTAGAACACGCTAGGGTTTACCGCCTCTTGGACCTAGCTACTAGCCTACTAGGGTTGTTGCTCATAGGACCCAGCCAAGGGGCCGTTGCCCTCTTGAAACCGTCATTTCTCTAATAGCGAAGATCCTAATATACTTAAAGAAGTGTGCACTGCGCATCTTCGTTTGACTAGCTTGTTAAATAAATACTATGATCAAATTAAACAACTAGTCAATCCAATTATACTAAAATATCTAACATGAAAATGATATAGTATATAAATTATATTTTTTTTATTCTAATGCCTTTTACATTTGCTAGGAATTTTTGAATTAAAGTTATACCATGAAAATAGAGGATAATTTTCACATCATGAACGACATAAAGTGGAATTTGTTCGATAATAATTTTGACGGGCAAATGTTTTTTGTTTTGATAATTTGATATACAAATCGTAAAGGTTGAATATTATGTCAACATGGAATCGTTCTCTCGTAAATCTATTTTCAATCGGAAGCTAATTTTAGAATATATATATCACATCATTCGATTTTGTGTGATTTTCAAACATAGATACGATAAATTTATTTAAAAAAAAAGTTAAGCGTTTGTGTTCAAAACCAAATAGTTATGTTTGTGTGAAGCAAGCCGCATAAGAATATAAAATCATCGGGTGTATTCACCCCACAAGCTTACAGAGTTGATATGGTATTTGAGGGGTCTTGAGGAACACTGACGCGCATAATAGCGTTGCTAGTTCTTGGGGTGGAGTTGTCACATGGGGAGAATTCTTCTTCTATCGTCTTCTGCAAATAATTTTGTTTTAGGTTTGTTTTATGTATTTGCTTACTTGCACTATAGTACTTATCAAAGTATATATAGTATAAACATAGTATGTTTTCTATTAATAAAAAAAAGCATAAAATTTTATATACATACGTATTGAAGGATTTTATGCGGAACTGTTTTTTTTTTTTTTTGAAAACAAAGAGATTAAAATAAATCCTTCATTTTATCAAACTAAGATCTTTAAAAATAATAAAAAAATATTAAAAAGCAATATTTATTTATCTATCTTGAAATTAAAAAAAAAATATGAAGAAATTTATCTATTGAACCTACATATGCGCAAATTATGTATAGGTTATATTACCTAGATATGTCTAGATAACATTTAAAAATTTAAAAACATATAAAACAAATTATTTTAATGGTATTTTATGTATATACGTACAAATTTTTATGTAGAAATTAAAAAAACTTGAAAAACAAAGTATTAATAAAAAAATTAAAAAATTTTGTTTTGTTCTCGTAATTATTTAATATTCTGAAATGAACATCATCCCATATACATATCTATATCTTTATCTATCTTTACTATATAGTAAATAAATATATTGGGTGTCATGTGTCATTTTTCTATGACTTTAATTTTCCGCTCATCTTTTGCCACTTAATCATCTCTATCATCATACGTACACCAACTCCATTGTGCTACAACCAGTTTCGACCATTGGGGAGTATGTGTGACCGTTGTACAATGGTCCTAGTTAAAAAAACAAATTTTTAATTGAAAAATCACACTTATCATTATGTAATGTTTTTTTAAAATGTTGACTAATATTATCTTTATATTTTGTTTAACAAGTAATTATTTTATAACTAATAAATATTTAATTGTTTAAAAAAAATAATTTACATTAATATTAAACCACAACAGGTTGAACAGTTACTATATTATTTGTTTATTCACACTCTTTTGGTTTTCTCTTCCACTATCGGTTTTCTCTTGGGATTCCACCTACCACTGGCGACCACCACCGGCATCGTGTTCATTGTTTCCATCGATGGTCAGAGTACTCCATCGTTTACAACTCCTTTATGCGTAATGGTACAGGCTATTATTGCGTGCGTTTGCTCCCGACTGGTTGGTGTTGATTGTGGCAACGGTGGAGGTGCATGTTACGGGTTTTTGGTGGTCGCCGGTGTTTGCTATTGTTCTTGCCGGTGACGGTGGTTCTCCTCCTCGGTGTCGTTGATGTCGATGGTTGTTGTGATCTTTCGTATTTTGTTTAACTTCTTGTTATTCACGTATATCTTGTAAACGTTATAAATGAAACTATGAGGGTTCATCTGCAATTCTAATAATCCCAAAATACCTATTATTTTGTAACCTTAATTATACTTTTTATAACTGGGTTTGTTAGTGAATAAATAAATTAATAAAGTGCTAAATTTATAAATGTTCATATAAAAAAAATATATATATATACATATATTTTTAATAAATAGATAAATAAAATATATTTGTTAAAAAAATGTGATCTTGGACATTTAATTAAAATAAATAATTAAGTGATGAATTTTGATAAAATTAACAAGAATTATAAAACAATTAATTATCATTAAGAATTTAAAAGTTATAAATTATAAAATAAAAAGAATGAATTCAAACTGTAAATCTTCTAAACTCTAGGGACCAAAAATGAAACTTCTTTTAAAAACCCAAACACCACTCGTCGCCCTTTCCCCTCCGGCCAAACTCCGGCCAGCACTCAAACCACCAAGAACCACCGTATTAAATCAAATTAAACCACTCTTTACACTCATACAACAGTTTCGAAAATTAAGAACACCAAATTCGTAACCGAAGAATACCAAATTGTATACATTCAGTCCCTTCAAAACTGGTCGAATTGGTTCAATTAAACGCTTTGAAACGGTTGTATCATCATGAGGAACTCAATTAAGTGGTTAATTATCATTGAAATCGCGTTGTAAAAGCTTGAATCAAACCGAAACAGTCGCACTTAACATTGAAGTCGTCCGATCGAAACAGTCACCATGGAAATCCCTTTCAACTCTCCTAGCCTCTAATTTCATTATCAATCACCCGATCTTCGCATCCAATCCGGGGTTCTATCGCGACATATTCTTCAAAATTCTACCACATCTCGACTTCAATCAAGGTAAATTAAACACCTGTACAAACTCGATTAAGCAAGGGAAATCAAAGCCCCATGGTTAATTTCACTATCAACCTCGATTTGATGATCAATTTCGTCGATTCAAAACTAGGGTTCTTGAACCCAATTTGGGGATATGCGGAGCAGGGTGTTTAAAATTATTTAAAAACCAGATCTTGGCAGGCGTAGGCGCCCTAGCCTGCTGGTTAAAGCTCAAGAGGGAAAGGCAGAGGGTCCCGGGTTCGAACCCGAGCCCCTGTAATATTTTTAAATCTGAATTTTTTTATTAGTTTGATTCCAGAAAAATGTTGAAATATTATTAAATTGATATAACAATCATTTTAATAACTTATATTAAATCAGGTTTTATTTAGTAATTTTTAGAAATTATAAATTAATAAATCCTTCATTTTTCTATTTTATTTTATTTTATAAAATTATTATAAAATTTCTTATTTGTTTATTTAATTATTCTAAAACAATTATTTATTATCACTATTGGCTATACGATCTATAAGTATTCCAATAAAATCATTATACTATCACTTTGATATCTAAAAACCCCAAATTCCAAAGGAAACCATAGATTCTCGAGTAGTCTTTAAAACTATAAGAATTATAAGTTAACTTTAAATGCCGTTCTCTAGGTTGAATTTTAACAAACCTTCGGCGTTTAGTTCAAGTCTCCATATTTGTTCATCACTATCATCCATGCGAGTTTCCCATACCCCGTTTTACTTTAATTCACACGTTTTGGGGTGAAACATGTTACACGTATCAAAATCACACTTGTAAAGACGTTTAAATACTTGTAATGTACGTGCAATTCATTTTACATTTTATCATGGTTATTTAAGACTTGTGCAAATATTATGTGATAGACTCTTGTAAAAACAATCATTAACTATTGCTAGCCTAGCGACGTCATAGATCTATGGGTTTGACAAGCCTATTTGGTGCTAAAGCTGAGTTATTGCCGGCTCCTGATGAAGTATTCTTGTTCATCATAGGAACCAAGTACACTTAGCTAATCGTATATTTCGTTGTGGCCATATCTTTGTCAAGGTTTGATTGTATCATTATGCTATCCATATATTTTGCATTTTTTTAACCTATGACTTGAATTGCCTCTTTTAAAAGATTTTATATATGTATGTACAATCGATGGGAACTCACCAACATTATATGTTGACCGTATTTTCTAACATATTTTAGGAAATACTCAAGCTTAGTTGTTGATCTTGAAGATATGAAATCATCTAGGATTTGGACCTAGAGAAAAATAAAGGATTATTTTGGAATTGGATGTTTTAATTAAACTTATCTTATGATTGTTGGTTGGAGACCTATGTTATGAAATGTTATGTTATAAACTTGATGTTTAATAATATTTACACTTTGAAGTAGCGTTGTGTGGCTTGAACAATCTTAACCCTCACATCTCAACGTTTCCGTTGTTAAGGTTGGGGTGTGACAGAATGGTATCAGAGCCCATAACTATAGGGATTTAGGTTATTAGCAACGGTGACCTAGACTATGGTTAATATAGGGACCTTTTACATAAGCATTCTTTATGATCTTGTAAGCTTACAAATATGCATATTACATGATGCTACATGTTACATGATACATCCCTTATGTGCTACTTGACCTTACTTAGTGAAATTGTGCCTTAGGTGGTTAATTGAAATGACAAAACCTTTAACCTTGTATATCCCCGACTTCTTAATCCTCTTCATCTGTCACTAGTTCTAACATGCCTGGTCTCTTTCTAAAACTTATTCTCGACTACATGTGGAAATCATACGTAATATATCGATTGGACAAATCCTTTAGACATTATGTCTAAATTTTGAAAATCTCATCAAGATTTTAATTCTATTAGTCTATAAGAAAAATGTGTGACTCATAAACACCTGTTATCTGGATTTCCTGGCAAAAAGCCTTCGGGCTAAGGTAAGCATTTCGTATAAATCCCAATCAAATGTGGGACCAGTTATGCTTACCTGGGGATTTCTGGGATGAGTGACAAATTATGGTCAAAATACACATTCCTCAAGGCAAATTAGAGTTAAGTTACCTTGACGTGTCAACGTTCCTATTGGTTGTGTGATACCAAATGGAACCATCCTGTATACGTTTGTAAATTCCGAAGATTTATGTCCATTTGAACTGATTTTATCTTCAAAGCTCTAATATCTACTCTATTTTTTTTAGAATGTCTCGTCATCATGGAAAGCATGGTAGCTCCGACTGAAAACTCGCCGTTATGATCGCACGACAAATGGCTGCTGTCCTTCCTACCATGGTCGCTGAACTAAGTAGCACTCTAATGGCCAATGCTAGTAACAACGCAAATAGGAACAATGGTGGTAATGGTAACAAGGGGAAAGCAGCGACAATCAAGGAAGGAATAACCGAACCTGCACCTTCAAACACTTCAACTCTTGTAAACCAACTAGTTTTAGTAGGAAGGAGGGAGCCACTGGACTTCTCGAGTGGTTCGAGAGTATGGAGAACACTTTCATCAATAGTGAGTGTCCTCAAGTACTCAAGGTTCGTTATGCCGCGAGTGTTCTTCAACAACGGGCACTTACATGGTGGAATAGTGAAAAGAGGAACCGGGGTACGGAAATTGCATTGGCATTACCGTGGGAGGAGTTCAAGAACATTATGATCCAAAAGTTTTGACCGAGGAGTGAACTGCAAAAACTTGAGGAGGAATTTTGGAATCTCAAATAGGATAGTGGCAACCATTTAGCATACTCCACCAGGCATCATGAACTAAGCATGCTTTTACCGTATATGGTGGACACTGTACCTCGTAGTATTGAAAAGTTTATCAAAGGAGTACCACCCCAAATTCAAGATGCTGTAGTGGGAAGTAGGCCCACGACTCTGGAAGAAGCAATCAACATCACTGCTCAGCTCACTGAAAATCACATCAAAGCTGGTACCTTGACGGTGATGGGTGTTAAACAGACTAGGAAGGTGCTTCCAGAGGCGACAAAAGAGGTGAAGGCCGAATCCTCATTCAAGGGCAAGAAACGTAAGTTTACACCTGCTCGAAACTTTGCTGTGACAGCACCCAATGCACCACAAAAACAAGCTGCCATTACAAATCAAGCACCTATTGCTAGAGCTTACACTGGTCCACACCCGATGTGTAATATCTGCAAGTATCATCATGCGGGAAACAACTAGAGGTGTACAAACCGGTTTTTGGGGCCAAACCGGTCCGGTTTCAAACCGGTCCGGTTTCAAACCGGTCCGGTTTCAAACCGGTCCGGTTTCAACCGGTCCGGTACCGGTTTTAAGGCTAGGATGTTCAAACCTATTGAACCGGTCCGGGCCTGTTTGAAAACTGGTTCGGACCCAAACCGGTTCGGGTTTTCATTTTTTTTTAAATTTAAATTCAATCAGTTTTCAAACTCCCAAACAGTGCTCATGCGGCAAACAAAGCTCATGCACCCAAACAGTGCTCATGCGCCCAAACAGTCATGCGCCCAAACAGTGCTCATGCGCCAAACAGTCATGCGCCCAAACAATGCTCATGCGCCCAAACAGTACTCATGCGCCTGAACACTTAACCAAATTTCAGAAGTTTTTCACACAATAAATTCTTCAAAACTTGTTCAATTGATCTAAAACATTATTTATTTTTATCAAAGATTACACATTTATATAAATTATTTATAAATATTATAACATAAAACATAAAACATTAATTAAAAATATAATTATGATTTATGATACTTGAAAAATTAAATATGATTATTTATTTTTATCAAAGATTACATAAAATGCAAAATAAAGATACTATTCAAAACATATAAACAATTCAAATGACGTAAACTTTATTCTTCGCCACCAAAACCCGAGCTATTACGAAGGAACTCGTCATATGCCGCTTCATCATCGGTCATTCCGGGTGTCAATCCATCTTCTACTTCGTCTTCATATATTTCGGCTTCATATTCTAATTCTCCTTCAAGTGAGCATTTGTCTTGTATTCTTTTAGCTGCATCCAAATAACCCTTCAATCAAATACACATTTCAACTGTTTAGGGAGTGAGTCGGGTTCTTCGTATTGATATAATCCTGCCACTAACAGAAAAAACAGATTCCGAAGCTACCGTGGAAGCTTGGACGGTTAGTAAATCTCGGGTCATGGTGGATAGGATTGGAAATTGATCTTCCTTACCTTTCCACCAAGCCAGCAGGTCAAAAATTTTAAAATCTTGTGGAGTCATGATGGATAAAAAGTTTGTTCCACTATACCTCCCGATTTCACTACTCGGAGTGTTACCACATTGACGTTTATTACATTCAACTCTTAAAGTATTATACAAAGCAAACATTGAGTCACTTGAACCTTCGTCATGTGCCGCATGCCACATAGACTCATGTATGTTTGATGTTTCACCATATTTTGCTAAATAAACATCAAACATGTGGCCTAAATGCGTGTTAAAATTATTTTTCACACTTTGGGCATAATATGGGTTTTCTTCTTCTAAATCCAAATTAAAAGTAAATTTATCAAGTAAAGTTTCAACCCCCGACGTATTTAAACAAGGGTTTAAGGCAGCGGCACATGTAATAACCGGAGGCATTTCTTTAAAATATTTTTTAAGTTTTTCTTTCATTTGTGGTATCATATCCGAATAAGGTCTACCCCTACACGACAACTCATTTAATTTTAAAGTCATTAAGTAAATTTGGTGAAGTACTAATGGACTTGTTGGATAATAAACTCCAGAAAGACAAGTAGTTGCGGTTTTAAAAACATTAAGCATTTTGGATATTTCTTCAATAATAGCCCAACCCGATGAATGGTAAGTCGAAGCCTTTCCACGACTCACCGAAGTATTATGAAAGGCTATTAAACTTTCTTTTTGGTCAATAGCCTTTTCAAACATGTTACAAGTCGAATTCCATCTTGTAGGTACGTCTCAATTCGGACCTAAACATTTGGAATTTACGTCTTTACAAAACTTGCGATACCTACTATATCTTTGGTTACTGCTAAATATATCACGTAAAATTCTTTTAAAACTATCTTTTACCGTTTCAATAGTTTTTAAACCGTCTTGAACGACTAAGTTTATGATGTGCGCAACACATCGACTATGAAAAAACACACCGTCACAAATTGGTTTATATTTTAATTTTAGATGTTCTATCGCAAGCGTATTATTTGATGCGTTATCAAAAGATATAGAAATATTTTGTTTTCTAATTTATACGTTTTAATAACTTTATCAATAAGATAAAAAATGTTTTGCCCGGTGTGAGGATAATCAAACAATTCAAACGCAATCGTACGTTTCATCATTTGCCAAGAACCTGGTTCAACCCAATGGGCGGTGACACAAATGTACGAGTCCGGTGAACCGTGCGGAGTCAACCAAACGTCACTAGTTAAGTTAACACGGGTTTGTAAATTTTCAAAATAAGATATTAATTCATTTTTAGCTTTTTTCCACATTTTTAAGCAATCTCTTCTAAGTGTAGCACGACTTACATGTGAGTATCGCGGTTGGAGAGTTCGTTGAATTAGCCGAGTCAAACGTTTATTATCGAAATATTTGAATGACAAGTATTCTTGAATTACAAAATGCGTCATTTGCCCACGAACCACATCAACGTCATAAGCCCAAACATTCCCTTCGCTTGTCATCGAAGCTTGACCTTGAGACGGTTCACCTTTCAAAGCCTTACAATATTTATTCGCAATATGGTTTTTCAAAGTTGTATTTGCATCTTTTTTGAAAAACTTATGACAATACTTGCAACGAGCTTTGTTTGGACCGCTAGCCATTTGACATAAATCGTAATTGCACCATATTTCGGGGTTCCTATTCGTAGGAAGGATTGCGACCACCACGTTGCTTGAAGACGCATCACAACCAACGGATAATTGAGCACTTGATGAAGACATTTTGAAATGAACGAGAGTATTGAGAGTTTTTTTTTAATTAAACGAAAGTATTAAGCGTATTTGATAATAGATGGTGTTTTTTTGAGAGTAGAAAGCGTTTTAAGTTATTGTGGTTCAACCAAAACATTCAATACATATTTATGCTAGTTTAATGGGGGTAAAATGGTGAAAAAACACCAAAAAAAGGGTAAAAAACGGCTATATAACGGCTATATAGCCGTTATATAACGGCTATATAGCCGTTATATAACGGCTACTTTTTTGAAATTCGGTTTGAAAACCGGTTTGGGAACCGGTTTGGGCACCGGTTTGGGAACTGGTTTGGAATCGGACTGGTTTGAAACCGACTTCCACATACGAAACCTCTAACCGGTGTAGGAACCAGCGGTTCGGGACCGGTTTGGCCCAAACCGGTTTGGACCAGAAACCGGTTCTAGTTTTTTCGGCCAAACCGGTTCCCGAACCGGTTTTTTTGGCCACCTCTAGAAACAACCCATGTCGTATTTGCTCCCTTTGCGGGAAATATGGGCATTTGGTTGCTACGTATCACCATGCACCAAACAATGCTGCACTAGTTGCCAACCGAGCTTGTTACCACTGAGGGGAAACTGGCCATTTCTGCACGCAATGCCCCCGTCTCGCGGGAAATGTCCCACTAGCTCGAGGACGTGCTTTCAATATCAACGCAAATCGAGCACAGGCAAATAACGACGTGGTGATCGGTACGCCATTCTTTTCTGTTACTCGAAATCTTATTGAATAAATTTTACTTTGCTTTCCATATACCGACAATAGCCCTATATCTGAACAGGTATGTATCTTGTAAATAATAGCTATGCTTCTGTCTTGTTTGATTCGGGAGCGGATAAGAGTTTTGTGTCCTTAGAATTTGAACCCATACTTGCTAAGTCGCGCACTAAGCTAGAAAAGTCCCTTACGGTCGAAGTCGCTGATGAAAAATCCATCATTATTGACGACATCGTTCGTGATTGCATCTTGAGTCTTAACGAGCATGAGTTCTCTATTGATCTTATTCCCATGCAACCCGGGAGTTTTAACGTCATTATTGGCATGGATTGGTTAGCCAAACATTACGCGGAAATTATCTGCTTCGAGAAATGTATTCGAATTCCACTACCTTCGGGTGATACCTTAAAAGTTTTCGGGGAGAGATCATCTAAAGGACTCAAGATTATGTCGTGTACTAAGGCTCGAAAGTGCCTAAGTAAGAATTACATAGCCTTTTTGGCTTATGTAGTCAACAAGAAAGTCAAAGGGAAGGAGCTTAAGGATATTCCTATTATACGGGACTTCCTAGATGTATTTCCCGAGGACCTTAGTGGACTACCCCCCATTCCTGAGGTTGAGTTTAAGATTGACTTGATTCCTGGTGCAAACCCTGTGGTTAAGTCACCCAATCGTCTTGCGCCATCGGAAATGCAAGAACTAGCCAGTCAACTGCAAGAACTATCTGATAAGGGCTTTATCTGTCCTAGTTCTTCACCATGGGGTGCACCTGTGTTATTTGTGAAGAAGAAAGATGGTTCATTCTGCATGTGCATCGACTATCAGGAACTCAACAAACTCACCATAAAAAACCGATACCCTCTCCCTCGAATTGATGATCTTTTTGACTAACTTCAAGGAGCCACTCGATCTCAAAAATCGATCTATGTTCTGGTTATCACCAACTACGAGTCCATGACAATGATATTCCAAAATCTCATTTCGTACTTGATATGGACATTATGAGTTCATGGTTATGCCTTTTAGTTTGACTAAGTCTTTATGGATCTCATGAACCGGGTATGTAAACCATACCTAGACAAATTCGTGATTCTGTTCATCGACGATATTCTTATTTACTCCAAGACGAAAACCGATCACGAGTTGCACTTGCAACAAGTTCTTGAGCTTTTGAAGAAAGAACAGTTGTACGCAAAGTTTTCTAAGTGCGAATTTTGGCTTGAGGAAGTTCAATTTTTAGGCCATGTGGTGAATAGCCAAGGAATTCACATTGATCCTACGAAAATAGAAGCCGTGAAAAATTGGTGTGTTCCCAAAACTCCAACTGAAGTTCGTTCTTTTCTTGGACTAGCGGGTTACTACCGGAGATTTATTGCCAATTTCTCGAAGATTGCGAAACCGCTTACGACTCTTACTCAAAAAAATAAACACTTCGAGTGGGGACCCGATCAAGAGGAGGCTTTCGAGACTCTGAAAAACAAGTTATGTAATGCTCCTATTTTAACCCTTCCTAACGGGAATGATGATTTTACCATATATTATGATGCATCTAGTCAAGGCCTTGGTTGTGTACTCATGCAGCGAGGAAAGGTCATAGCTTATGCATCGAGACAATTGAAGGTTCATGAGGTGAATTACACCACCCATGATCTTGAACTTGGTGCCGTGGTTTTTGCCTTAAAAATTTGGAGGCATTACATTTACGGGACCCAATGCATAGTCTACACTAATCATAAGAGCCTTCAACATGTTTTCAGCCAAAAGGATCTTAATATGAGACAACGTCATTGGGTCGAGTTGATTAGTGACTACGACTGTGACATTTGTTACCATCCAGGAAAGGCGAATGTCATAACCGACGCGCTAAGTCGCAAAGCCCATAATAAAACCGTCTCACTCCAAGAAATTTGAGATCGACGACAATGGTTTGACACGCTGGGGGAATTTGACACCGAGATTCATGTGGATGTCAACGAGGCTACTATCATGCTTCAAAATATAAGGATTGATAGTGACCTCGAGTATTGCATCCGTGAAGCTCAACAAGTTGCTTTAACTGAGGGAAAGGAGGATGAAGAACTGGTTTATAATGTTCGGTCACCGCTTGAAACAAAACCGAATGGTATGTTGTATTTCTTGAACCGACTCTGTGTTCCGAATCGTGAGAATCTTCATAATTTCATCATGAATGAAGCTTATCAAACACATTATTCTATACACCCTGGGTCCGATAAGATGTATATGGACCTACTCGGGTAATATTGGTGGCCAGGAATGAAGAAAGACATCGCTTCATACGTATCCAAATGTCTTACGTGTGCAAAGGTCAAGGCGGAGCACCAACGACCTAGTGGATTACTTGAGCAACCCGAGATCCCTATGTGGAAATGGAAACACATATCCATGGACTTCATAACCAAGTTACCTCGTACTCCTCGTGGTCATGATAGTATATGGGTGATCGTCGACCATTTGACCAAAACCGCATACTTCATACCCATACGTGACACTTACAAAACTTCAAAGTTGGCTTGCATTTACATTGATGAGATTGTGAGTCGTCACGGGATGCCCTTACACATCATATCCGATCGTGATGCTCGTTTCACTTCACACTTTTGGTCGTCCATGCAAGAACTCTTGGGTACTCAATTGGATTTAAGCACGGCTTACCATCCGCAAACGGACGGTCAAACCGAGAGAACCATCCAAACTCTGGAGGATATGTTACGTCTTTGTGTTCTAGATTTTGGTGGTAACTGGGATACTCATTTACCGCTAGCGGAGTTTTCTTATAATAAAAGTTATCACTCAAGCATCAAAATGGCACCATTCGAAGCTCTATACGGTCGTAAATGTCGTTCCCCAATTTGTTGGACTGACATTGGTGAAAATTTCATTACCGGTCCTGAACTTATCCGAGAAACGATCGACAAAGTTTCTAAAATCCGTAATAATCTCGAGGTGGCTAGGAGTCGACAAAAGAGTTACACGGATAAAAGACGCAAGCCGTTAGAATTCCAAGTCGATGATATGGTTCTTCTTAAAGTCTCACCATGGAAGGGAACTGTTTGCTTTGGGAAGGGTAAGTTAGCTCCACGGTTTGTGAGACCTTTCAAGATTCTGAAAAGAGTCGGGAAGGTGGCCTATAAACTGGAACTACCCACTGAACTTAGCGGGGTCCATCCCGTTTTCCATGTCTCGAATTTTGAAAAAATGCTTGGCCGATGAAAGTCTGCATGTTCCTTTAGAGGATATCCAAATAGACGATTCCTTGTATTTTGTTGAGAAACCTATCGAGATCATGGATCGAACAATGAAGAAGACCAGAACGACTACCACCCAATCGTCAAAGTTCGTTGGGAAAATAAACGTGAAGCCGAGTTCACTTGGGAACGCGAGGATTACATGAAGAAGAAACATCCTCATCTGTTTATCTAGTCTTATCTTTAATTTCAGGACGAAATTTCTTAAAGTTGGGGAGACGGTGATCTTTCGTATTTTGTTTAACTTCTTGTTATTCCCGTATATCTTGTAAACGTTATAAATGAAACTACGAGGGTTCATCTACAATTCTAGTAATCCCAAAATACCAATTATTTTGTAACCTTAATTATACTTTTTATAACTGGATTTGTTAGTGAATAAATAAATTAATAAAGTGCTAAATTTATAAATGTTCATATAAAAAACTATATATATACATATATATATATATACATATATTTTTAATAAATAGATAAATAAAATCTATTTGTTAAAAAATGTGATCTTGGACATTTAATTAAAATAAATAATTAAGTGATGAATTTTGATAAAATTAACAAGAGTTATAAAACAATTAATTATCATTAAGAATTTAAAAGTTATAAATTATAAAATAAAAAGAATAAATTCAAACTGTAAATCTTCTAAACTCTAGGGACCAAAAATGAAACTTCTTTTAAAAACCCAAACACCACCCGACGCCCTTTCCCCTCCGGCCAGCACTCAAACCACCAAGAACCACCGTATTAAATCAAATTAAACCTCTCTTTACACTCGTACAACAGTTTTGAAAATTAAGAACAGCAAATTCGTAACCGAAGAATACCAAATTGGATACATTCAATCCCGTCAAAACTGGTCGAATTGGTTCAACTAAACGTTTAGAAATGGTTGTATCATCATGAGGAACTCAATTAAGTGGTTAATTATCATTGAAATCGCGTTGTAAAAGCTTGAATCAAACAGAAACAGTCGCACCTAACATTGAAGTCGTTCGATCGAAACAGTCACCATGGAACCATTATAAACACGGTTATACGTCCCATTTGATCCCTTTCAACTCTCCTAGCCTCTAATTTCATTATCAATTACCCGATCTTCGCATCCAATCCGGGGTTCTATCGCGACATATTCTTCAAAATTCTACCACATCTCGACTTCAATCAAGGTAAATTAAACACCTGTACAAACTCGATTAAGCAAGGGGAATCAAAACCCCATGGTTAATTTCACTATCAACCTCGATTCTATGATCAATTTCGTCGATTCAAAACTAGGGTTCTTGAACCCAATTTTGGGATTTGCGGAGCAGGGTGTTTAAAATGATTTAAAAACCAGATATTGGCAGGCGTAGGCGCCCTAGCCTGCTGGTTAAAGCTCAAGAGGGAAAGGCAGAGGGACCCGGGTTCGAACCCGAGCCCCTGCAATATTTTTAAATCTGATTTTTTTTATTAGTTTAATTCCAGAAAAATTTTGAAATATTATTAAATTGATATAAGAATCATTTTAATAACTTATACTAAATCAGGATTTATTTAGTAATTTTTAGAAATTATAAATTATTAAAGCCTTCCTTTTTCTATTTTATTTTATTTTATAAAATTATTATAAAATTTCTTATTTGTTTATTTAATTATTCTAAAAAAATTATTTATTATCACTTTTGGCTATACGATTTATAAGTATTCTAATAAAATTGTTATACTATCACTTTGATATCTAAAACCCCAAATTCCTGAGGAAACCGTAGATTCCCGAGTAGTCTTTAAAACTATAACAATTATAAGTTAACTTTAAATGCCGTTCTCTAGGTTGAATCTTAACAAACTTTCGGCGTTTAGTTCAAGTCTTCATATTTGTTCATCACTATCATCCATGTGAGTTTCCCATACCCCGGTTTACTTTAATTTACACGTTTTGGGGTGAAACATATTACACGTATCAAAATCACACTTGTAAAGACATTTAAATACTTGTAATGTACGTGCAATTCATTTTATATTTTGTCATGATTATTTGAGACTTGTGCAAATATTATGTGATAGACTCTTGTAAAAACAATCATTAACTATTGCTAGCCTAGAGACGTCATAAATCTATGGGCTTGACAAACCTATTTGGTGCTAAAGACGAGGTTATTGCCGACTCCTGATGACGTATTCTTGTTCATCATGGGAACCAAGTACACTTAGCTAATAGTATATTTCGTTGTGGCCATATCTTTGTCAAGGTTTGATTGTATCATTATGCTATCCATATATTTTGTATTTTTTTTAACCTATGACTTGAATTGTCTCTTTTAAAAGATTTTATATATGTATGTACAATCTATGGGAACTCACCAACATTATATGTTGATCATATTTTCTAACATGTTTCAGAAAATGCTCAAGCTTAGTTGTTGATGTTGAAGATATGAAATCATCTAGGATTTGGACCTAGAGAAAAATAAAAAATTATTTTGGAATTGGATGTTTTAATTAAACTTATGTTATGATTGTTGGTTGGAGACCTATGTTATGAAATGTTATGTTATAAACTTGATGTTTAATAATATTTACACTTTGAAGTAACGTTGTGTGGCTTGAACAATCTTAACACTCACATCTCAACGTTTCCGCCGTTAACGTTAGGGTGTGACAGTTGTGATGGTTGCCTTGGGACTTCTACTTCCATCCGGTGGCTACTAGGGTTTTCGAAGGTGTGCGATGGTTTTCTTAGGGACGGCGATGACGGTCACCCTTTTGGGTTTCCAGATCTGGTTGTCACGCTGCCTCTCGGTTGTTCTTCCTTTCCAGATCTGGAGTTTGATTCCCTGTTTTGGTTTGTCACGGCGGCGACGAGGTTGGTGCCACCGATTACGGCTTATCAGATTTGCGTTTTTCGTGGTCCACCGTAACATGCAGCGCCGGTCGCTGCCCGCATCCCGATTTCCATGCCTACTTTGGCTTATCGATGGTCGTGGTGGCGCTGGTGGTGGCTGTGTCTTCGTTGGTGGTGGTGTCGGTTGATAAACAGTTATTGTTGTGTATTGTTGTCGATGACGATGAATATTAATCATCCGAGACTTATTGTTGTAGTTTTGGTTTAGGGTTGTCGATGATGATGAGTTTCCTCTCATCGAAGACGAGGATTGTTCTTTCAGGTATGTTGTTGTTTCACTGTTTATTTGCAGGAAATCCGTGGGCAATGATGGTACGACCGGAATTATTTTGGTTGCTTGGGCGTGGCTACCATTTATGGTTAGCAGCGGCACCCGAAAGCCGGTTTTGAGCCCCGATGTAGCGGTGTGGAGGTCCATATGGCGATGATGATGTGAAGGATGATCGGTCTGTTGTCATGGTATGGTAAACCGACAAGCTTTCTGCCACAACGGACAGTTTGTTTATATGAACCAACGCGCGCTCTCGAACACACTAGTTAAATAAAAGTGAAAGATGATCATACTATAAAAGATGCAAGAAAAAACGAGGGAGACTGCTGATGAGACATTAAGACGGCAGAAGTTATTAGAAAGTAAAAGATGAGACATTAAGACGGTAGAAGTTATTAGAAAATAAAAGATGATTTGTCTAATAATAATTTTCACATTACAAAAACAACAAAAAATTATTCATTCTTGAGTTTAACTAGAACAAACCAGTTGACCCTTTTAATGCGTTTACTCATCACATTTTACCAAGATCTTAAACACAAGCTTCACCAAATAAGATTGAATAATAATAATAATAATATAATAACATATGAAAAGAAATCATGTGCAACCTGCCATGCAAAGCTGTACTAGGCTCCACTAGCTACCAATCCTCTTCATTTTCCATAAAAACTCAATTTTTATTTCATAAATCCGAACATCGATCTACACTCTCAGATTCCATATGCATCCAACTTCTCTCAAAACTGACTGAATAACAAGAATATGATCAGTTGTCACGTTCATAATTCACAAACAACCGACAACACAACAACAAAACTGCAACAGCAATGACTGTTGTCATACATAAATGTTTATTAACAACATGATTATCTGTTGTTGTCTGAGCATCTGCAACAAGATTCATCCTCGTGATCCATGCGCCATATGCGTTCATTGAAGGTCGTGATTCATACGTTATGCGTACATTAATGTTGATTATATCACACGTATGCTTGATTATTAAACAAATGTTAATGATTAGTATACTACAGAAAGTTTAGGTTGTTCTTCTTCTGTTGTGTTGGTTGTTGATTATAAAAGAGATTAGTGATTCTGTGTTATGTTTTAAACTTTTAATATTCCCACTTGCGTAACAACTTGTGATGAGAATATTCGTGTATGTATAGAAGTTTATTTATGGAATAATTCAGTTAGTTAAGAACTTAGATGCCAAAATGTATTGCCAATTATAATATATTAATCTCTAACGGTTTCGATTATCGGTTAACGATCCAACAAATTAATCATGACATTATAAGAAATGGGATCCGTTTTGGGTATTTTAGAAAAGGGGTTCAAAGAAGTTTCTAACAACTTACATTTGATATACATGTTAATTTATGAATTTTATAATGTGACATTAAGAGTTACAACTTACATATGTGAATTTTATAATAACTCGATTATTTAACCTCACTCGTTTTGACCTGACTTATTTTGACCAGGTCCGTATTTTGGCCTCCACATGTCCCAAAAACTTCTATATTTTTCCATTGACTATGCGTACGTGTATGTATGCAGTTCGAGTGATGTGTGAATGAATAGATGGAACGGCAAGTGAATGAGCAAGTGCAAAGACAAGTTGCTAAAATAAAGCGACGTATGCAAGAAGAGTTGCAACGAAGAGTGGACTTGTTATTGAGTAAACTTGGTAATAATCCCGGCAATCTTTCACCGTAGTTATAAGTCATATTTATCGTAATTGTTTTGGATTATGTAAGTACATGGATTGTAGTCGGATTATGTAAGTACATGTATTGTATTTGGATTATGTAATGGTATTTTGATCTAGATGGAATTATGTATTTTTAATATGTTTTCTGCTATTCTTTTTTCAAAAAAAAAATCTAGTTTTTCATTGAATTAAAATAAATCATTAAATCAAAATTTTGGTTGGAAATTTGTTACAAATTTTTGTCAAAAACATTAAAAGAAAAAATCAAAATTTTGGTCTAAAGTTTGTCGGAAACTTTTGTCAGTATTTTGTTGTAAATATACAAAATAAACAAAATTACGAGAGTTAATACCTCGTTAGACTTCTGTCAGAATCTTGTCAGAAAAGGAAACCTTAACTTGTCGAAAAGTGGACGAAAAACTTCATCAAAAGTTGTCGGAAATAGTTTTCAACAAGCTTTTTTCCGTCCAAAATAAAATAGTCAGCATTTTATCGGAAATAAGGATTTGCGACCATTTTCCTACAAATTTGCTTATCGGAGACCTCAGACTTTTCTAATAGTGGTTATGGATGTTCTTCTTGTTGTCAATTACTTAGTTGACCATCGTCTTGGAACTGGATCGATCCAGTCGGTTGGACCGTTGGACAGGAACCAGCTGTTGAAAACCCTCAACTTAACCGATCTGATATCGTATAGTTGAACACGCTTCCATTTGGATCGACTGGAAACCAAAATCGTGGCCTACCCAAGAAACCAAAAAGACCAACCCAAATTAAGTAACTGAACTGAAGTAATAGCCGATGATTCCGTTTTTAGCTTTCATCATAACTGATTCTTTGGTCAAAAATAACGGAATCGAACCGATCCCTTTTAATCTATTTTGTGATTTTCTGGAGGACAATTTATTTATGTATATTTTATCCTTAATGGTTGTATATATATATACTAGGCTAAAGACCCGTGTTACACACGGGTTCAATCCAAAAATATTATTGTTGTTTAAAAAAGTTCGTAAGTTATAATGTTGTTGATAATACTTTGTATATCGACTTTTATGTATAATTTTTAACATTAGCTACATCTAATATTAGTAGGTTTTCTTTATTAATATTTATACGTCTAAATAATGTATAATATGGAATGAAATAAACTTATAAATAAGAACTTTAAGTAATAAATAAATTAAATTGAACACGAAAAATAATATTTCAAATTCATAAACATCTACAACATTTGATGTTTTGTTGGTGATTTTTTCATCATTATCTAATATTAATAGTTTTAATATCTATCTACTTTTAACTCAAGATAATGCAACATAAAGCTGGCCATGATCTTTGTTTAAAAACAAACAAACTTTAGATAGCGATTGTCCTTGGCTCTTGTTTATTATCATTACAAAACACACTTCTAACAGGAACTGTCTTTTTTGAAATTTAAAAAAATTCATTTTGTCTGAAGGCGTTAAAGTCAACCGTGGAATAGAAGTGCGATTTTCAATATTACTTCCAGATACATCAAAACAATTTGCACACATATCAAACGAATTCTAATAAAACATAATAATAATATGGTAGTACATATAAAAAAATAAAGAAGTTTAAAAAGTTGAAGCATGTAATACTTCTTCACAGATAGATTGTTAAAGTAGATCACCTTCAAATCAAAAAAATAAAAGTAAAATAATATTAATCCAAAAACACAATTGTAGACAATGATAGGTTAAATCATAATCGCAGAGGATAAAAGCTCAAATATAACAAAAAACAAATACATTTTGTTGAAGAAAACTTGATGAAACCGAAGCTAAAATGAAAACTTGATGAAACCGAAGGTGATATCATTAGAATTTATAAATACAAAAATCGCGAGGTCGTAAAGCTGGGATGGTTGAGAAATATTTTAAAATCGGATATGATTTCATTTCCAAATAAGATACCCATGAATTCTTTCAAATTGAAGAGGAGTCGATGAAAAAATCTCATAACTTTTGTCAAGATTCGAATATAAACCAAGTATTTAATGGAAACACACAATCAAGGAATCGATTTCAGAGATGAAGAAAATCGTAAATGATTTCTACAGTTTTTGTTGATAAATTATTTGAAAAATAAGAAATATCAGGTATGATTTAATTTCCAAAAAAAGATGTGCTCTAATTTAGGGTTAAATTTCCAGATTTTCTCTAAATATCTCTTGTATCAGAAGTTGACTTTTAGTCAAATGAACCTAAACTAACACTAAGAACAGATACATATTTAGACGGAAAATAAAAAAAGTAGAGGTTTAAGAGAATGTCAAGTGGCATTAAAGTTATTATTTTATTAATAAGTATAGATTATGCAAAGTTAACCGATATCTTCTGGATTTCAACTTGCTGTCTTTATCTTGCCTATGCGTGATTTAAGGTTTGTACAAGAATTTTAGCAAGAATACGTGTAGTTGTTTATTTAGTTAAAATGCAATCTATGCAAATATGAATTTATTAAATGCTCTTTTAAAACAAGTGTAATGGTTTTAAAGCTTCGTTTAGTTAAAAGATTATAAAAAAGACAAAAATGAATTCACTCATCCCGGCCCTTAACGATTGTTAAGGGTTTGGCGAAACAAAGGTTTGAAGCCTCTTTTAAGGTATAGTGGCTTTAACGCCCTATTTGTATACAAATCAACAACTTTGGCGCCCCTAGGGGCACGTACCACGTCTGGTCTAAGAACATTATATATATATTAATTACAAAATTTCAAATCGTAACGTTTTAAGATTTTCAAAAATCATCACTTTAACTTTTTCATTGTTTCAAATCGACCACATTTACTTTGTCTCTTCTAAAAGCATTTCATACATCATCGGATTTGTCCAGGCTTATAGGTTATAATGGACACCTTTATAAGAGATAGAGAAGTCTATCAGTAGGAATATAATAATATATCTAATATATTCTATCCCTTACAAATTACAATTATTTTCACATATGAATAGTTATATTGATAGTATTTTAAGCTTAACAGATAATGCAAATATGAAAGCAATATTGAGATTGAACACTGAAAAAGAGATCAATTACTGAATTGCATGCATAAAAATGACAATAAGCAAAGCCTTGTATAAGCAACAAAAGCAATGAAAACATAACAGACTCCTACTAAAAAGAACACCACTAGACTATAGCCTCATATGGCTTTATTCAATAAACAGAAAGCAAAATACTGGGTCAATTCGAATCACGTGCATGCAACCGTTACAGTGGGTTTGACTCATTCTTCAACATATATATACTAAATATCATCTCTTAGTTTTATTAGTGTTGAATCAGATAATAGTTAAATTTTAATTTTGTGTTAAATTCTTTTGTGTATATACGGAATTCCCACGCATCGGGCGGTGGAATTTCACTAGTTAATAAGGAAGACTTGCAATTTATAACATATATTTATCAATCTAACCAAATAAACCACTAGTTTTATATTATTTATAAAATACTATCTTGTATTTTCATTTTTAAGTATTTTTTAAAAAATAAATTAATTTGAAAAAATCAGAAAAACAGGAAAAAAAACTTGGATACACCATGTAAAACTGGAAAATCTACAAAAATTGAGAAAATGGAAAAAATTGACGTGGAAAACAGAACGATTTCACTGTCAAGGCCGGGTTCTGAAAACACTCTTTACCATGTTAATGACCTGAAAAAAAAACATGTTACCACATGTTATTTTAAAAAGGTAACGTGTTTTTCTTTCCTTACTAATAATTGTCACATTTCATCTTCTCATACCATTATTGTCACATGTCATCTTCTCACACCTTCCATGTCAAACGTCTCTAGCATCAAAAGATAACCATTTAATGATCATATTAAATTCTAAAGACATTATTTATATTCTTTCAAATTATAAAACACATTTTTATTAAAAAATATAATTTCTTAAAAAATAAATAAATATGATTTTTTAATACAGAGAACTTATTTTGAATGACATTTAAAAAACAAATTAAAAAATTAGAATGTTTAAAAATCATTTTTTAGCAAAATTAAAAAAAAAAGTTAAAAAAATATTGTTATTACATTATTACTTAAGGTAATTGATTATACGTAATTCGAATCATTATTACTTAAAACAGTTTCAAAAAATATTGTTAAAATATAATTTCTAAATATTAATACTAATTATTTATTTAATATTTTAATCCTGTAAAACACAAGTTTCTAAACTAGTTTAGCAAAAAAAAAACGTGTTACCTATTTAAAACAATTCAAATCCACTGTAGTTTTATATAAACTTCGTTCAATTGGGCCCGAATGAGTTATCAAAACAGAAACTTAATTTAGGGCCTGGAGCGTGCATGTGTTATTAATATTATTATACCGTTAATATCGTTAAAATCAAACAACCTTTCACCACCAATACAGCATTTCAAACAACCCCAACTGCCTTACTAACTCTCATAAACTTGTATGCAATCCCTTAGTCAAATGTTACCAAAGCTCCCAACTAACCTCCCACCCCAACTTACTCTCAAACTCATCAAAACCTACTGCGATTCCAACGATCTAAGGCGTGCACGCCACCTGTTCGATAAAATTACCGACCCAGATTTGCACTCATGGACGGTGTTAATATCGGCTTATACGAGACAGGGTTTCGAAAAAGAGGCTATAAATCTGTATACCCAATTGAGGGATAGGGAAATCCAACCAGATAAATTTGTGCTTTTGTCGTTTGTCAAGGCGTGTGCCACATATGGAGATGTTCTTGAGGCCCAAAGAGCTCATAAAGATGCTGTTGCATTTGGGTTTCATCAAGATCTTCTTTTGGGGAACGCGATGATTGATATGTTTGGGAAGTGCAAGCATCTTGAAGGTGCGAAAAGAGTGTTTGATGATTTGCGGTTGAGGGATGTGATTTCTTGGACTTCTATTTGTTCTTGTTATGTTAGTTGTGGGATGCATAGAAAGGGGATTGAGGCGTTTAGAGAGATGGTTTTAAGTGGAGTGAGACCGAACGTGGTTTCACTTTCTTCGATTCTTCCTGCATGTTCTAGCTTAAAGTGTTTGAATTTGGGTAGAGAGATACATGGGTTTGTGGTGAGAAATGGAGTTGGGGAGAATGTGTTTGTTAGTAGCGCGCTTGTGGATATGTACGCGACTTGCTTATGCATCAAACAGGCTGGACTAGTGTTTAATAGAATGGTCATTAGGGATATTGTGTCTCATAATGTGATGATATCGGCATATTTTGAGAATGGAGAAGCTGCAAAAGCTCTTGATGTATTCAAAAGGATGAAACTTGGAGGCTCAAAGTTGAATTATGCATCATGGAATGCTGTTATATGTGGGTGTTTGCAGGCTGGGAGAACACAACAAGCATTAGAGTTACTTTCTGAAATGCAAAGCGCGGGGTTTAAGCCTAATCAGATTACACTGACAGCTGTCTTGACCGCGTGCACAAACTTAGAAAGCTTGCGAGGAGGTAAGGAGATTCATGGGTATATCTTTAGGCATGGTTTCTTAAATGACACAACAGCGTTAACCGCTCTTGTCTTCATGTATGCTAAATGTGGCAAACTTAAAATTTCTCAAAAGACTTTTGAGATGATATCCAGAAAAGATACTGTTGCTTGGAACACAATGATTATTGCAAACTCAATGCACGGGAATGGAAACGAAGCCTTGATGCTCTTTAACCAAATGCTGAACTCAGGTGTCAAACCCAATGCGGTTACTTTCACAGGGGTTCTTTCTGGTTGTAGCCACTCACGGTTAGTGGATGAAGGTCTGTTTGTTTTCAACTCAATGAGCCGGGTTCATATGATTGAACCAGATGCTGAGCATCACTCATGTGTGGTGGACATTCTGAGCCGTGCTGGTCGTTTACAAGAGGCATATCGGTTCATACAAGATATGGTAATTGAACCTACTGCTTCTGCTTGGGGTGCCTTGCTTGGTGCATGCAGAGTGTATAAGAATGTTGATTTGGCACGAATTGCAGCAAATCGGTTGTTTGAGATCGAGCCACACAATGCTGGAAATTATGTTTTGTTATCTAACATCTTTGTTAATGCTAAACTGTGGGGAGAAGCATCAGAAACTAGAAAGTTAATGAGAGATAAAGGCATCAAGAAAGAGCCCGGTTGTAGTTGGGTACAAGTCAAGAACAAGGTACACACTTTTGTTGTCGGTGATAAGAACAACGAACACAGTGATGATATTTACAAGTTCTTGAGTAGTATGAGCGAAAAAATGAGGCAAGCTGGGTACTTGCCCGACACAGAGTTTGTTCTCCAAGATCTTGATTGTGAGGAGAAGGAAGACACGTTGTGCAATCACAGTGAGAAACTTGCTGTGGCTTTTGGATTAATGAATTTGAACGGTAAATCATCGATCACTGTGTTTAAAAACTTGAGGATTTGTGGGGATTGCCATAACGCCATCAAGTTTATGGCAAAAATTGGCGGTGTGACTATAGTTGTGAGAGATTCATTAAGGTTTCATCATTTTACAGATGGACATTGTTCCTGTAAAGATTTTTGGTGATCTTTGTATCCTATAACATTTACTATTGCATTGATTGGAAGCAGTTTTTTATAATATTCAAGCAAACTAATACTGATTGGCGGTCGGGGAAGTTCTCAAAACACCATATTTTTATGATTGATCACAAAACCATATCCAAGACAAAGAAATACAATTTGAGTTAAAAACACACTCTTTTATCATTCCAACTGAGCATACCAAACACCTTGAATTTTCACATCTTTGGGAGCTTTGGCACCCAAGTCAGTATCAGAAGGCTGAATGCTCTCAAACACACCAATCACCTCACCAGTTTCAGGCTTGCTTGAGGTAACACTCAAGGTGATCTTCCCTGTTGAAGATGCAGCATTCTTAACATTCTCCTTAACAAGTTCCTCCTCATCTCCTCGCCCACCGGCTGGCAGAGCAACCGCATTGTCATAACCCGTGGACCCACCTCGGCCCTTTGGGTCAAGGAAAGATGAACCTCTGTAAGATGGCACTAGAAACTCCCCACCGAAGTTCTCAGGTGGACCTGATGCTACAAGTTGTTTGATTGTAAACAAGAACGGCACACGTTCACCACCAGGCAGCTGAACGGTCACTGCAGCGTAATCAATACCGTCTTTTTCTTCAAACTTGATGGTGCCATCAGGGGACACTTCCAACGGGCCTTCAATTTCATCAAGGGTGTAGGTCAAACGGGTCATCAGTTTGGTCTTTTGGAACTCGGGTGCAGAGTTCTTGCTCACACCCTCGGCTTTAACCGTGAAAGATGTGGGCTCTAAGCAGAACTTCTTGGCATTGTACTTCCCGGGCTTGACCGCAAAGCCGTTGACTCCACCTTCAATGGTTGGACACTGGTTAGCTGTACCTGTTCCTTTGACTTCCATGTAAGTCTTACTTTGGATTTCATCAAAAGTCAATCTTTTTGGACTTCCTTCAGCACTTGCACCCTGTTTCAACATCAACAATTTGAACAATAAGATCAAGAATTTGAATTTTCTTTATTTCTACTTTTTTTTGTTCAACAGTTAATTCGCACGCTATCTAACTAAACATACTCATGAATCTATATTAATGTCCACCATAGGCTAGAACCCTGAACCACTTACAGTGGAAATGTGTTGCAAAAATCGGTGCTAAGCACCGATTTATCGGTAATCAGTCACCAACCGATTCTTTTCAGCTAATCACTCAATTAATAAGTCAAAAGGTCAAAATTAGTCAAAATTTGATCAAAATCGGCAAAAAATAAGAGAAAATCAGTCAAAATTCAAAAATTATATATATAATTTTGAAAATATTGTATATATATTTTTAAATTCAAATTTAACATATAAAATTCCAATCCAATTAATGCCGATCAGTCCATAGTCGGTATACCACCGCCCGACCAGTGCATAGAGATTTTTACAACCATTTAAGGAACACATTTTCTACACACCATGATACTGTCTGGTTCCTTTAGTAAGAATTTGAATAATAAGATCAAGAGCGCGAGAAATGTACCGAAACAACGAGGGCAGAAGTCGCAAGAGCGAAGCCAGCGATCTTGGCTGCATCGGTGCATCTTTGTGCAAACTCCTTGAGATCAGTTTGAATGGAGCAAGTGACTCGGGCTCCAGCCGGCTCGACACCGAAGGCCCTGCAGAGGCTCTGGGAAGACTTGAGCTGCAACCGGTTCGAGTGACCGACCTTGGTTGGCTGCATGAATGTAGCAGCTGCTTGTAATGAAGCTGCCATTGTTGTAAGCTTGCAAACCTCAGTTCCCTTGTGTGTTTTGTGTAATAAAAGAGTGTGTTGTTGTGAAGTGTGATTCTAGTAAGTAGTTGCAGACAGTTGGATTGATGCAAGAAATGATTTGTGTGGTGGGCTTGACTTGAGCAAGATAAGCAGATAGGATAAGATGGTGTTCATTGGCTAATTTGGAGTTGTTTTTGATGGTTTTGTGTATTGCCATGTGGCATTCATGGTTTGTAGGAGAGAGAATTTTATGTCCACTCGATAGAAAAGTGATTATTAATGTCCTAATAAGACCCTTCAAACGCTTATTACTAATTAGTAAAAATTATTATTAAAAGTCATTAGAATGATAACAAATGATATGAATGTGGTGATTAATTATAAAAATGCACAAAATTTTCTTTTTTCTAACAAAATAACCATAGAACTCGTAAAGATTATGATGATAGAAAATAAAGAAAAACATCGCTCAAGACATCTACTATTATGCCCTTTAATCTTGACTCGGCCACTTCTAAGCTTATGGGGTGGCCACCAAGAGTCCATCGAACAAATGATGGATCGGATCCTACGAGTTCATATTGGATTCCTTATCTTACCTGATTTATGTTTTATTCAATTAGTTGTGTAAATATCAAGTTATAAGGGATAACAATTATAGTCTATTTATGTTTCTTTTTTTTCAAGTGTTGTAAGCTTATAAACGCCTGAGCCTATGGGATGCACATGTATGACTTTTCAAGCTAATGAAAGATATGAACAAACTTATGATATGATCTCTATTGTGTTTCATCTTGTGTTTCTGGTTTTATCTGTTTAATTGGTATTGAGCCACAATATGCCTCTATTTCTACTCCATTCTTTAAGACTAATCCAGATCACATTGGATTTGGTTGGTATCTTCAATCGTAGCCTAGGAACAAAAAAGGCCGTGACTTTCTGTTTTATCTAAATTCATTGATCGCAGCAAGATTAACTTCGACCAAAGCAGTTCACGGCCTAGAACAAGTCGGTTCTAGATCTCGCTGGACATGTTTTTTTTGATCTTGCGACTAAACTTAAAGTCAAGTTTCGTGTAAAAGTATCTACTGGAAAACATATCTGAATACATTTTAACCTACAGTCAAAGAAACAAGACAAAACTATGTGAACTTCGAATAACCAAATAGTGCAAGTGCGGGAGAAAACTTCTATTCCACTTTAAAGTCCCATTTAACAAGTACCAACTACGTCACGTGGTCTATTAGGATCCATGTGGTCTATTAGGATCAAAGTCATAACTCATGGTCAATGGGAAGTAGTAGAACCCGCAACCTGTACGTGAGCTGATGAGAAAAAGAATAGTGTCATTGTTGCCCACTTGTTTCAATCAATCACGGAAGAGCAAATCTTACAAGTTGCACAATATGAAAACGCGAAGGATATTGAGAATGCCATTAAGGCCTGATATGTTGATGAAGAAAGGTTATAGAAGCACGTCTACAAACCCTAACAACCGAGTTTGAAGCTATGAAGATGAAGAATACCAATTCCATCTATGACTTTGCTTGGAGACTATCTAGGCTTGTCACTAAGTTCCCCTCTCTTGATACACCGGTTGAAGAAAATAAGTTGGTGAGAACATTCCTTACATGCATGCCAAAACATTTTATAAATACTGTAGCCTTGATCGAACAAATGGTAGATCTTAAAACTCTAAATATTGAATAAACCATTAGAATACTAACAGCTTTCAAAGAACCTGTTAAAAGCGTTGAAGACGAAAGTGGTTCCCAATGTAAATTGTTCTTAGTAAATCTTTTCCATTTAACACTTCTGATGGTGCTCAAACAGGTTACAAAGGCAGGGAAGAGCTCAAGCAATCGTGACTGGAACCGAAGTCATGAAAAACCCACTAGAGGTCCCGCATTCAATGTTTATAATGTGAGTAACTTGGGCATTTATGTAAGTCTAAATGTGCACAGTTATATGTAATGAACTTATGGAACTTGAAACATTTGAGATGAGTGCTCCCATGGGATGAAATTTGAGTAAACACTATTGCACATAAGAGTAAGTTTTCCCCAATTGGTAAAGTAGTGGAAATCCATTAAAATGTAAATAGGGTGAGTGTTCCCAAATGGTGAAGTCACACATAAGTACCTAAGTAATTGCCTATTTCATTACCGAATTTGTGGTAGAGAATTAGTCATGTTAACATTGTTTTATCCCAATTGTTGTGGTGTAAAGTTGCTTGAATATCAAAAATGTTGTACCCATGCATGTCGACAAAATTTGATTGAATCCGAAATTGTGGATTTTTGCCTTTTTGTCACAAATGAATGAATCATGAAAGAGGCCTATAGGATTACATTAGGTTTATGGCGCTTAACCATAAGCATATGGTGACATTGAACGTTCATCGTGCTCTACAACGATGCTCGATAAAAATCGTTATAAAAGCATCGTAAAGTTACTATACATCACCACAACCTAACCGTTGGCTTTATGACAATTCCAGTCACAAATTTTATAACAAAAAATCCAGCAATATCTTGGTGTGTTCAAATCCCACGTGGAGTAGAATTAATCTATACCAAACTCATTTAAAAATATAAAACAAGATATTAATTTACAACAATTTATACTTCACGTTACATCACATTACATCAACTCACTCTCGCATACGAGAAAACATTTGCCCAGAGGAGCTTCTAGCCCGTGCAGACCCACTCCGGGGCACACACGGTGGCTGCCACCTCTCCCCCTCCCCCGTATCCACTGTCACCCTCCATATCTTCACCGACTTATCCAAACTCCCACTGTACACCGTCCACCGGCTCCGCCCACCCGCTGCCGCCCGCCGCTCATCCTCCACCGCCAAACACTTCACCGGCCCCGTATGCCCACTCAACACACACAAACACTTGTGCTCCCCACCTTTCTCTCTCCTCCACCCACATATGTTCGTATCCGCTGAACCACTAAACACCATATTATCCACCGTGGCAAGACACAACACCGCCAGTTTATGCCCTTTCAACTGCCCTCCTCCACCCAACAACCGCTCCCGGTCCCAGAAATGAAGCACCCCGTCCGACGAACCACCGTAAACCACCGTCCCTGCATGGTTAATAATCAACGACGTCACGGCACATTCTTGTTTCAATATGTTGTCTATGAAGAAATGCTTTGTTCTCTTCCCCTCATATTCCCTCCGCCATGCCTTCACCGTCCCGTCCGCTGAGCCGGAGAACACCATGCCATCGAATCCCGCCACGACCGAGTTGATTGCATCTTCGTGTGCTGTTATTGATTCTAAACACTTGAAGTCTGATACACTCCACACCTTCACCGTTGTGTCCCATGAACCTGAGTACAAAAGTGATTGATCTTCGCTTAAACTTAAGCTCGAAATCGCGTCGAAGTGTTTGATCCATATGTTCTTATGGCTACCACGTGCTTCGGTGTAGTTCTTTGGTTTCATTGATTTCTTGACGACAGATTTGAAGGTTGGTAACGTTCCCACGCGTTTGTGGACACTAGGGTTCTTCACGGATACCCTCCAAACCCTAATTTTCCCATCCTGATGGCCGGTGAATATTTTTTCACCAGCTATCACGATAGATTTGACCAGTCCGCTGTTAGATTTGAACCATGAGAATTCTTTATGGTTCTTCCAAACACGAATGTTCTTGCTATCAGATCCGGTGTATAATAAATCACCGGATGCTGCTAGCGAGTATATGTTTCCCTCTTCTCTAACGAGAGAAGCCATTAGACCGGTGTAGTTAGAATTAGCATCAGAATCCGCTGCTGATCTTTCTACATAAGATGCCCAAGGGGACCTTGTTAATGGGGACATTTGGTGGGAGGTTGAAGCCCCAAAGAACATACGCGATGTGTATGAATAATCTCTTTGAGGTGTTTCCTCCTCAGTTGGAGAATCTATATCCTCCAACTGCGGAGGAATGTCGCTATCTGACATGTTTCTTAGGCGGAAGGATAATTCGTCCACCATGTCCTTCGGACGTTGATCATTGTTGTTTGTAAACTTGCCGGCGGGCCTTTGGCGTGATACATTGGCATCATTGTATGAATTCGCCGTGAGGTCTCCTGCCGGTGAGTTTCTCATTGTGGTTTTGGTTATGTGATTAATGAACACAATATCGCGTATTTATTCGATCATGATTGTAGAATTGGTCTTAAATTGAGAGGGGATGATTGAGGATTGATTTGAAGGAAATAAGAATATCATGAAGAGGAAGATGATCGGAAAATTATGAAGGAATTGAAGAAGACGATGGAGGTAAACCGGTAATTAATAAAAAGGAAAGGAGGTCAAGATGCATGCATAATAGGTGGTGCATGATTTATGTTTATTTATAATACATGTTTTTACGAAACTAATTTATTAATTGTAAGATAAGAACCTCATGGACTAGTTTCGGTTATTGAAGATGAAATAAAAAAATTCTGAACTTTCACTAGTTTGTACCAAAAAAGGTTCAAGTAATTTAATTGATGTGGTTTAGAATTAAGACACCCCGTATGTTTGGAGATTTATTATTTTTTATATATGCTAATTTTATGATTTTATTTCGGAGAATATGTGTTATTTGAATAGGGTCCAATATATTTAGAGGTATTAGAATATTAATTGAATTTATACTTAGTTCTATCAAACGCTAATTAGATTTCGCATTTACATTAATGGGTGAAGCTTTCTTGAGGCCCGAGGGGGCCCCGGCCCCACCCTGTTTTTTCGCACGATAGTGGAAATTTATACATATTTCAGCCGGAAATTTTATATGTATTAAGTTGCCCCCCTCGGATTTGGGTCTCATGACTTTCAGCCCCCCATACACCTTTCATCAAGCTTCGCCATTGTTTACATTTGTATTTACTTTTATACCAATGTACCATAGGATTGTTCTTATAAATTTGTATACATTTTTCTTTAACTATTAATGGTAAAATGTTGTGTGATTGCTGATTGTTTGTTGTTTGGGTTATTCAAAATCCAATTAACCTATATAGATATAGAGGGTAAGTCGCGTATCATATTTACGGAAAGCATATTGTTAATATTACATGTTTCGTTTGATTTTAAAGAGTAAAATTTTAAACTTAAAGCTTTGATTGATTGAACTAAATTAATAGCAACCTAAAATACAATTAACTAAGGAAAAATTAACAGAAAAATACGAGATAAGAAACAAATAATCACAATCAGGTTTCAGAATTAATAACACTATGTAAAACCAGATTTATTTACCTAGTTGAAAACTTTTATAAAATTTTGGTTTATAGGATGATTACAAGACTAAGGACTCTGGTTATGCTGACTTAGTGATTCTCAATTAAACAATTAAAAATAATAATAATAAATGCTAGGATGCTATCTAAGCAACTGTCTTATTTGCAATGAAGGAATAATACAAGATAAAGGCATCCGACCATGTTGACGTTATAATCTGTAACCAAATAAGAACACATACTAAGATTTCGTGTAAATGAAAGTCCATCTAATCTTTAAGAATCCAGGTTTGAAGGTTAATATTTAATAGAACAATGACTGGTTGATTGACAATTGAATTAGAAAAAGAAAAATTGTTATTCAAAACAAAAGTAAAATACAAACTCTAATCATATGAGCACACTCAAATTATTCACTATTAAGATAATAGGAACCCCTTCAAGTTTTAGCAATGCTTATGAATCAAGTTGAATACATTTGCATAATCTAAAATTTAAACTCAATTGTTATCATAGTGAAGTTTAGCAATTTATAAAAAAAATAAAGCTTAAGTGTTATCACTACCAGAATCACCATTAAAATTAGCTAAAAACATTCCCTCCTTGTCTCTTTTTTTCTCCATCCCCTAAGGACGGATTCCTTCGAAACCCTCTCTTCCTTGCTTAAATAGTTGTCTAAAACAGACTTATCTCATATACATTTGTCGAGTGGGCTTAGAGCACACCCCCTAAGTGTAGAATATGTTGGGTTTCCACTTGGTACGCCAAAACCCGTATGTAATATGCCTACTGATCACCAAATGGTATGTTGGACAATTAGGCGTAGACTACTCTGACCTGGGCGTAGACTATGTTGGTCAAGTTTTACTCTTTCGTTTTGTCGTCCAATCTTTCTCACTTCGTGCGTATGAAGCCCAATTCTAACACTAATGGAATTTGTTAATCTGATTCGATTTATGATTATTAACAATTATATTGAAATGTTCCTTTAATTTAAATGGTGCTTAATAATTCATCAGGTAAATTAAGAATTGTCCGATTCATTTCTTTGTGAGATTGTGCAATTTATTTCTTTGTAAGATTGTTGTCAGTGAAATACCAGGGATCTTACTTAATAATAATCTAAGAGATTAGACAAGAATCATAATCTTAAGAACAAAAAAACCAAACACCATTACCAATCTCTACAAAAGAAGGTAATATATTTTCAAACACCATTGCTTTGGGACAAATGAAATATATAGTTAGTTCAAGCAGTAGGGAGATAAGAAAAAAAAAACTGATTACCCATTATTATAAAATTAGACTGTTAATCGTGATAAATCATGTATAGAAAGTAACTATTAGAAGAGACTATATTTGTGAGAGTGAATTATTCAAGCAATTAAACTTAATTGCAAACTAGTCATAAACCACATGATCTTATACAAAAGGACTGTTTCATGCGAAAGATCAACATTACAACACATGAATTTTTTATATACACATAATCACTGGTATCGGGCAACAATTTCCTGCAAATAAAGAGATACTTCCATAGATTTCGTCAACATGATCATATGACCAGCTCCCGAAAAAGATTTTACTTCACTCGGGGGACTGTCTTCTATGATAAATCTTTGAAATTCTTCATCCATCACATGGTCTCCTTCGCACACCACGTAAACCTTACTAATCGACCCGTATTTATCTTTAGTTAGAAGAAACTCCTTGCTCATGTCCTCTAAGAACAGCCAACTCGGTCTTATTAATGTATTAGCCAATGCCAAGTCCTAAGTACATCAAACCAACTTTTAATGGACCAACATTGACATGTTAAAATGACTAGACATGGTGATTAGTTAGCATCTATGACAACTTTAGTTTTGGACCCTCACAAGGACCAATTTGACATCATTTACCACCGGTCACATAGCCACTTAACTTTTTTTTTTTGAACGGTGATGACAATTCGAGCTCAGTGGCATGCCTCTTCATAGCCCAAGTATGTCCATACCTCAAACGGGATTGTAAATTTGCAATCGTCAATCGCTAATTTGACGTTCGAGGATGGTGCCAACTCGTTCCAGGAGGAAACCGACTAGCTACTAAAACCCCCTAATTTACATATACCTGGAGAGCTTATTGGTATTAATGGCTGCAAGATTTTTGTGTTGAAAGATTCAAACTTGTGACTTTAAGGCCACAGAATCTTTATCCACACTAACTGATGTCAGTTGAACAAATGACCACGGGCCATAGCCACTTAGTTTCCCACCTTGCGAGTCAACTTCAAGCGTGGATGGCAGTGATATTCATGAGCGGTGTTAGTGACAATGATGTTAATGATATTCGTCACTGGTCACATAGCAACTTAGTTTCCTCTTGTAAATTTTAAATTTTCATTTAGGGTGGTGGATGTGTCCACGACAAAGACCGGATGGTGGCGTAAGAACCCCCGGCCATATGTTTATATAAACAACAGGAAAATGCTTAAAAATCAAGGAAAAAGAGGCAATCAGCAAGCTCGAGGTCCAAACAAGGGTGAAGGATATCGTGGTAAATTAACATTTTTAATTTTTTGTTAAAAACATTAATTTTAGTTTCAAATTATATCATTTGTTTCAGTTTCAACATAGAAGTTTTATATTTTAGATTGAAATTGAAAAACTAATAAACTTTTAGTGGTAATAAATCAAAATCTACTTTAATAAAGCAAAATGTATATGTCACATCACATTTTTCTGTCTCTCCACCTAAGCTTCACTTAAGCATTACATATAAAATGAAAGTTAACAATTTAATAATTTTTTAATGTTATTACTTTATTACTTAAGGTAATTGATTATATGTAATTCGAATCATAATTTATTAAAAAATTTATTTTATAATTTCTAAAATTACTAACTATTAAATTAATATTTTAATTCAACCCATGTAAAACATGGGTTTCTATACTAGTCTATACTAATAAATCAAAATGTCTATAAACTACGTGTCATGGTTCTACTCTATTCACTTAGGCTACACCTATGATTTATACACGTGTCGCTACTAGAATAAAAGTTAACCAATTAATGACACATTAAATGCTGATAATTCATTATATACTTTGCAAATTAAATAATGGATTTTTTAATATGTTATAAACATGTTTATTTTTATTTAAAAAACATAATTTTTTTAAAACCAAAAGGTTATGAAATATCAAGTTTTTTTTAATACAAAAAACTTTTAGAAATAAAACTGTTAAAAAAGTATTTATAAAAAAATTGGAGTATTAAAAAACAATTTTTAAAATAAACGTTCTTAAAGATAGAAGTTTGAAAAAATATTGGTATTATTTTATTATTTAAAGTAGTTAATTATAAGTAATTTTAATAGTATTTTATCTCAAAAATTATTTTTTAATTTCTAAATATAAATAAATAATTATTGATTTAATATTTTTATTCAACTCGTATAATACTAGGTTTCTATATAAATATAACATCATGAGTTTTAATAATTGTTGAATTGATATGTGTTCCTTAGCTAGTTATTCATACAGTTAGTCATCGTCATACTGTGTCATTATTATCTATATTAAATAGCAACTCCAATGACAGAATATAGTTTTAAGACTTTTGAAACTTGGCACGAGGTTTTTGATTGTTTTGTATTAGAGCCACAGTTAATTTTAGTGAGGTAGTATCAATAAAATCACATGCAAGTTCTAATAATTGGATCAACTGATCATGTGTTTTTGTTTCACGTTTTCATTTTTAGAAATATTTAATAATTTGATGTGTTATCCACCCAATTCCATTGCTCATGACCTGAGAATTTATCTCTCACCCGTAAGTTTATACCGGTATTCACTTTTGTGGTTTCTGATAAGCCGATCCCATAACGAACAAAATCACGTCATATAAGACAGTAGAAAACGATCAACTCCCGCACGCATAGCGCGGGAGGAAACACTAGTTTTCATTAAATACCAATCTCTACTCCAGTATCAAATAACGAGCCGAACGCACCTCTGGTTGACAATTCCGGTACATCATGTTGGCCAAGTAACCTTCGCCTAGTTCGATCGACGCCGGTGATTCATTTTTGAACGTGAACCGGCAATCCATATACATCTCTGGCGTCAAATTCTTAAAGTACTTCAAAACAAAAACAAAAACAAAAACATAAGACTAGTCACTTGTTTAACCCACAAGATATATATACTGTATATTGATTTCGAAAGAACATTTCCCTACGTGTGTCATCTGCACGGCTGGCGGGTCCTTGCAATTCGGCATATAGGCGGTGATGAAAACGCCAACTGAGACGATGTGGGGGAACCTCTCCATGGCCAGAGAGATAGCAAGTCCACCAAAGCTATGTCCCACCAACACCACCCTTTCGTTGGCTGATAACGACTCGAGAAACTGAAGCAGTGGTTGTATGTAATCGGAGAAAGTGGCTATTTCCTCGAGCCGACTGGGGTGCACCCCGGAAGCACCAAGGTCCACAGCTGACACCCGGTGGCCCGCGGATTTTAGGTGGCTCATAACCTTATACCAACACCATGCTCCGTGACATAGCCCATGAACTAGCACAAAGTGCTTTTGTGAAGAGGGGATGGTTGCCATTTGCTTATGGGAAGAGGGTTTTATGGGTGTTTATGTTTTTGATAATATGTGTTTGGCATTTTATAGTAGAGTGTGAACCCACCTTACACATAATTTGGTAAATGCGTTTATTTTCTAACTATCCCCCATTCAAAAGTCAAATAAAAACAAAACACTTACTCCGCATTTTGTACAGAGCTTGTGTTTATAAACCTAACTCCACATGCAAAAGTAGACTCTTAATAGCCGTGTTTTCATAATCAAGTTGGACCAGCCGGACCGGAAACCCACGTAGAATTGGTCTGGTTATGTATATTTGAACTGTTTCCTTTTGAACCGGCCTATGAGGGTGCAGGTCCATATTGGAGTGTGCTAGGGTGTCCAAATCGCTCGAAACTAGATCGAAAAATGTTTGGAATCTAGCTTGTTTGATTTTGGTTCGATTGTAAACAAGCCTAGCAGCTCGGTTGGTTTGTAAATGAACCGAGCATGAGCAAAGGTAAGCTTGCTCCTTTTTGCTCGAATTAGTTTTTGGTTATTTAATATACACACACATCAATATACATTCATATTAGTTCAATAAAAAATCATAGAAGTTTATTTGTTCACTACTTGAATTTTAGTTCTACTTGTTTACCTAGGCTTTTGTTTAGTTCATTTTGTTAACTTATTAACTCTCTG
The DNA here is from genome assembly GCA_025506505.1 of Flaveria sonorensis. Classification (NCBI taxonomy): domain Eukaryota; kingdom Viridiplantae; phylum Streptophyta; class Magnoliopsida; order Asterales; family Asteraceae; genus Flaveria; species Flaveria sonorensis. The sequence goes on from CM046438.1 coordinate 10,500,629, forward strand.
TTCACTTAACTTTCCTTTCATGTAAATATTATAGAGGTTAATTTTTATAATTATCAATCTTTTTGTATTATCAATCATAATGGTTGATGCGAAAATGATTGCAGCAAACGTGATGAACGTGGGTTTAACCATAATTTATTTGATTTAAAGTTTTAATCGTGTTTTAGAGTTGTACTTATATTGTATGTATTTTTGTTAAATTAATGCTTGAATGTATGATAATTTGAAGTCTTGTATTAAATTTTAATTTGAAACCGAGTCAAACCAAGCAGAACGAGCACTCGGTTATAAACCGAACCGAGTTCGAGCATAAACATTTCGCTCGATTTCTTAAATTCTAACCGAACCGAGCAAGTCAGTTTGTAAACGAACCGAGTTCGAGCAGACTTTCGTTCGGTAACGGTTCGGTTCGTGAACAACCCCATTGTGTGCATGCAAGAGCTTTGAAGCATTGTGTTTGTAATTTTTTATATTAATTAATATAAATATTTTAAAACTTTAAAATGAAATAAAGAAAAAACAACCTAGCCCACACCAACCCATTAGCGCCATCGGTCATCCGTCAGCGTGTTGACAAAAATGGGTCATCTACGGGATTTCCGTCCGCCATGGACCACGTCACTATCCATGAGCTCACAAACACCCACATTGCAGCCACTCTAACGTTTTTAGTCTTGTTACCAATTTATCAATTAATGAAGCTTTTAGTTTGTGAAATACGTTGGGTGCTAATATTGGTAAAAGTGAGCATTACAATGATTTTAAGTAAGATCTGGTATGATATAGGTTCCGAAAAGAAAGATGAAAAAACACATTTATATGTTATTATGTTTTATAAGTTAATCATATAGATAAAACATATATTTGATTACTAATTCTAAATAAAAATAAGAGATAAAGGGAAGAGAGGTCCATCTACTCTTCACCCGCTCACCTTGAAAACTCCTTAGAAGGTAATCCTAGACGAGACCTTAGGAAAAACTCTCTAACGATCAAGTGAATGATCAGAAGGGCGGTTGATCAAGTCAATGATCAGAAGAACAATATACAGCCTGGATCAACCCAATCCTATGCCCAAAATTTAAACCTACAGGCCTAAACAACGTCTTTTTATACTTTGTGTACTGAAGCCCAACCGAAAACGTTAACCCTTAACTAAATATATATGCCCTATTGGGACCCTGGATGCTATATCAATAAACTTTGTTAGGACAGGGGCAATACATTGAAAGACTAATAAAGAAGCAAAATGTAAGAATATTAATCCATCATTTGCATATTAGTTCATATTCAAAGGTACATACATAAATTACAAAAGAAATAACATTGAACTGGAATGTTAATAAAAGAGAGAAATTTGAACCAATATGAACAAATGTAATAAGGTTAATACAATTATTGCCAAATTCTCATTTACACAGCTGTTTTTCTACAGAATCAACGACTTACACGTGAAGTTGTGGAAATGCAAGCAGCAGCGATTAAAACAATCAGCTGAGCATGGTAGGATGCCCAGTTTGGAGCATCCTCTTAAACATGTCCATCCCGAACGCTGAATCTGATGAACTAGACGTAAGGCAGCAGTTAACATTAGCAGTCAAAGCAAGACTAAATTATACAGACAAAGGATTCTTGATTTAGGTCTCACCTTGAGATAGTAATTTCATAGGGAAATGAGACCCCTTCCTTATTTGGTATTGGTGGGATGTGGTCTTTCTTCTCGTTAACAAATTTAATTATTTGAAATAATACTTCATGCAGAGAGGACTCGAGAGTTGCCCGCCTAGCATTTCGCTCATCAGATGCACTTTCTGTAATGTAGTACCATTTGTGGATATTCAAAGTTCAAACCATGTGTACAGAAAGCCAATAATAATAATATTCATTATACCTCCAGGGTCTAAAACTAATTTAGAATGATGTGATTTGCTAGAATGTGGTATCGGGTGTTGAGCAACATTTAAATTAATATACCATTGCTCCCAGTATAAGTGTTCGACCTTGTGAGTAAACCATGTTGCTTGTTTGTTCTTTACTTCAAAGAAAGATAAACATATCTGCATCATTAACAATTTAACGTTATCATAAACTAATCGATCAAGCACAGAGAGAAAGTGATTGATCACAAGAAACATTAAGTTTATTGTTGACACCTGGTTTTTCTTGTTTGGGTGTTTCTCTACCCTATCAATGAACTGATCAATCTTTTCATCTACTTTCTTCTCAAGCTCGGCATCACCACATTGCACCTAGAAAAACAAAGTCTCTGGATTTAACTAATATGGATCCAAGAATTCAACATTAAACCATTAGCTTGAATATTCATTCATTGATTAATAAGTAAATGAACATATTACAGTATATTCGTCTAAAGATGAGAATTTTAAGGTAAAAGATGTATATCGTCCAAGGATGCAGATAATACTTACATAAGTAATTTCAAAAAGTTCCAAATCAACGTCTTTGGGTCGCACCAGACCTAAAGCTCTGTGAAAGAAAATCGTGTGCAGGATACCTACAAGCATTTTGGTTATACCACTGACTACGTGTTATGTAGACGTCATTTGCCAGCTAAATTGCAAAAAGAATATCTTAGAACTACAAGACATAACTTGAACAGAGATGAAGAACTCGTAAAGAACATAATTATTCATTAAAATTATACAGAACAAGATACCTCTTTTTCAATAAGAAACCATGAATATAAATATTGTAGGCAATCATAAGAAAACCATAAAGTAGCATAACCCTTCATGGATGCCTGTGTATGACTAGAAAAGGGACCAAACATACAAACACAAAGTCCTAGGGCATCATATAGGGCACTAAACATAAACAGCTCACTGCATTCAAGAACAAAAATGTTCAAACACACATTATCATGGCTTCGGTCAAGTAAATTGAAACATATAATCAACGAAAAGTTGAAACAGTTTCTTTCTTTAGGTGCCCAAATGTACAAATCTTCTTGAAGAAACAGTTATTCTACTCAAGGATTAAACATGCCCCAAATTCATTGTTTTTATGTTTCAGTTCACTTAATTAAAAGAAACTGTTTCAATCCTGAAACAGTTGACACCAAATGAAAATACGAACAAATCGAGAACATAAGTAGATCTAATCAACACAAGCAACTTACATCGAAGAACTTCGCGTATCTCAAAAAACTCCACATCCTGTAAACAGAAGCAAATCAGAAGATATTCGATCGAAACTACAAGCAACGAAGGTAAGCTAAAGAAGAAAATCAACAAAACATCCGACGAATTCATCAATCGTAAAGTAAAATCATGTATATCGAACACTAAATTCAAGTGGATCATCGTTAATCAAGTGTATAGAAATCACCAGTTCTTTGAGTTGACAAACTTCACAGTTCATTGTATCTGTTGAATTCGAAAGTTGTAAGGTAAAATCGGTTTGAACGCCGATTCAGCTATGAGATTTTGCTTGCGGAAGAGCCCTAATTTTAAGCTTTATGAAGTAGCAAAATGTTTGAGTTTAATGGAGGTTTACGTATTGCACGTTGTTGGATCAGGTTGTTTAATCGGAATAAAATTGGACTTTTGTTTTTGGGGCATAATCCCACGAGCTATAATGTTAGTCAATAAGTGCCCTTCAAGTATGGGCATCTCGCAATAGGCTTTTTTTAAGACGTTTTGGATTTACAATAAGCCTTTGACCTGCCAATCATCAATATTCAAGTTTTACTCATTGTGATGAATTTCAATCGTTCCAATAATTTGACGCTCTAGGGAATCGGACCTGAGACACCTCTGAGGGGAAATACCATAACCAACAGGCTAGAATCCTGAAGGCATCCGGCAGTAGTTACTCGTAGTTTTGGAAAAGGGTATTTGCACACATTTTACTATGGGTATTGTACTTGTGTGCCTTAATAACTTGTTTGTCTATTTTAATCCTATCATTAATGTAACAAACAAGTAGTGGTTGTTGAGAGACATATACTATTAGGATATAAGTTACTATAGAAGAGTTCTAAAAGGAAATTTAAATGAGTCCTTACGATGAAGGGGTCGTAGTTAAAGTTGAAAAAATTGGCTTGTTGTATTAAACAAGTTGTGTTTGAAATGATATGTTGAATCAAAAGTGTCATTTAGTTAAGCACAAACTTGAAAATATATAATAAGCGTGATACACAACATGATACATTTAACACGATCAAATGTAACAAATTAATTAGCACGAATGACATGACTATTTGACATAATTATCTGTAAACTGTTCAATAACACAAATGACATGACATATTAAATATAAAGTTTGACATGACTCACTTATCATGGTTAACAAATATATTAAGATTAAAAGAAGTCAAGAAGGTAGTACTTTTAAATTAGGGTTAGCCTAGCGTAGGGAATTAAATTATGACATTACATTGTTTTGATAAACGGATCTTAAATGTGTCATGACAACTGTAAACTCTTTAACACGACTAGTTAAATGTGTTATGCGTGTCATAAACGAGTAAGATAGGTTGAACATGCTTTGAGACATTTTGTATCAATAATGTGTTAACCTATTTACTCCAAACACAACTCCTTTTACTTAATGTTAAGTCATGTTTTGTTAGTTGATCGAGTCAAAAACTACTAGTTGGCTTCGAGCTTTCTTTCACATGATTTTCATTTCTTTCATTTTCTCTTTGTAAGATAAATTGTATAAATTAATAATAAAAGCAACAAGATGAATGGTAACTCATCCATTTAATTTCTACCATATGTTACAGGGGTTAGTTAATTTAAACAATATTTTAAAACTAGTTTTAGTAAACCCGTGTGTTACACGGGTTTTATAATAAAATATTAAATAGAATAAAAATTATTAATTATAAAACGATAGACTAAGACATGATATGATTGAAATTATGTATGGGTAATAACTATAAGTAATAAAACAATAATATGAACTTTTAAAATTTTTTTGTTTTTGTTTCAAAGATAAATTAAACATTTTGTTTTAAAATAACGTTTTAAAAATTTTTCATTTTTAAAAATTCCCTTACTATAACTCCCTATTTTAATTATTTTTGTTTCATAAAAAAATTACTTTAAAAAAACCAATTTTAAATTATTACATAAAATAGTTTGATTTTTTAGAAAAAAAAATCTTTTTATAAAAAACTATCTCTATAGAAATAACATTAATGAAAGTTCTCTTTCTTAATTTATTAAAGAGTTAAATGCATTTTACATTCCTGATGTTTCATATAAATGGTCATTTGAATCCAAAAGTTTAAATTTTACCATTTGCATCCAAAAGTTTCACAAAAATTGTCATTCCACTTAACTACTCCTAATTAACGCTGTTTAGTTTTCCGTTAAGTTTATTAAATTATATGTATTTTAGTCAAAACAATTACAAATAAAAAATCAGCTCTACGTGATAAGTTTTAGGCGTTCAGTCTCCTTTGATAATCATCATTGCGATTTTAATTTACCAAAAATAATAGGTCAACATTTCTTTCATTTCATCAAGAAAGACATCTCTGGATATCATATTATATACAGTTATTGGATTTTAATAATCTCAACTTTTATTTATTGACTAGTATTAATTCCAATATTAATCCCAACTCAAAAAATGTTTACAGACACCCTCAACTTTAAGCTTATTTTCTACCAACGATCCATTAGTAAGAGAACTTTGGAGAAAAATAAGCTCAAAGTTGGGCGTTTCTGTAAACATTTCCCTAGTTGGGATTAATCCCGGCTAATAAATAAAATTTAGGATTATTAAAATCCAATTACCCTATTATATAAAATAAAATATAAGTATAACTAAACTAAAAGTGATTCATTTATAACTTTATAAAACACACAAAACATATATATATATATATATATATATATATATATATATATATATATGTATATATATGTATATATATGTATATATATATATATGTATATATATGTATATATATATGTATATATATATATATATATAAACAAACAAGTCATATAATATAAATTATTTGAATCATAACCATAAAAGACATATTATCATAAAAGTACAAGAATAATTAATAATATGACAATAACTACATATGAATAATAATCATAAAACATCAATCATCGTAATCGTAATTAAACTTTAAACCAAAGAAATCTATTTTTAATAAAACGGACAAAAGTAACACGATTACTAAACCAAAATACATTAACAAGACAAAACAATAAAAGACTATTATAGAGTTGAATCATAACTGTAATTATCAAAAGAAGCTAAATATATAAAAACTCTCACGTGAGTTGGTTCTTTATTTTATAATTTTTTATTAAAATAACTCTCATGTTGGAAACTTAACGTAAAAAGTTAACCGTGTTAGTGAGGTGTAGCAAAATGGATTCAAATGACAATTTTAGTGAAACCTTTGGATGCAAATGACAACATTTTAAACTTTTAGATTCAAATGCCAATTTTTATGAAACCTTAGTGACGTAAAACACATTTAACTCTTTATTAAAAAGTTAATTATAATGTAAAAATAAATAAATAATGTTATTAGTAATTAATGTGATTTTTTAATAGAAGAGAAGAGAGAAATTTTGTTTAAAATGAATGTAGTGCTGGTACGTGACACCCCCATTTACTCTTTTATTAGAGTAGAAAGATTATTTAGAGGCTTAAACTATTTGTTGCATTGTCGTAGTAAAGAGACTGGGCTGGGTTTTATGATTTGGCTTACTTATTATTGCAACTATTGGTGTTGGTATCATCATCATCTAAGTAATAAAGGTGAGGAACCCTTAATCAAACTGACAACTATTTTCTACGAGTCAATAAAATGACAACTATTTTCATAATAGTGTGTACACAATCACCATTTAAGTAATGAAGGTCAAGAACCCTGAAACAAAATCAAACTTGAAGAAAGATGAAACAAATACTTTTTTGATTGAAATCTGAATGGTTCTACCATTAAACATAGACCAACCAGCCCTATATAAACTAAACAAAAACAAATCTTACTATGATTCATACTAATAAAGATAAACTTACTAATTAATTGATAAATATTGACTTGTAACTAGACTAAAACTCCTAAAAACACCAATATTGCAGCTGCTTCATTCTAAGAATAAATCAACCTATATCAAATCTAATTTTGACCTTTTTATGTAAAATTAACAGAGATTAATTCCAACAATCACCCTCTTAATCTTTATTTTTTTTCACAATAATATTGGTCTCTCCTTATATTAAACAAAATAACCTGTATTTTTTTAACATCCTCTTTATCCTTTCACTTGGTACACTCATATGTAAAATGATCAAATTCATCACATTCAAAACACCTAAATTTTCTTTTATCTGTGTTTCCTCAACATCTACCATGTCCTCTTTCTCCTCTACCGAATCCTCTTCCTTGACCCATACCACGGCTTTGATTGCTATCGCCTCGTCCCTTTCTATCATGCCAACTTTTTGAATCTTCAACCTTTTGATCACTTGAAGTTGCTAGTAGAAGTTTTTTTTTATCATTCTCTTCCGGTTCATCATGACTTTTGAGGCCTTCTTCATGAGCTTTTATTCATCCCACTGCTTCCACGAAAGACATATCTTCAAGTTCTGAATATTGCTCCATAGATGCCATGATAGGTAGGAATTTCTTTGGAACCGAGTTAAGTAACTTACGTACAATCACTTCATCTTCAACACTTGAACAAAGGCTTTTAAACTTAGCTGCTATGCCAGTTAACTTACATGAGAAATCATCCATTATTTCACTTTCTTTCATATTCAACATCTCCATCTCGCTCCTTAAAGTATGTAAGCGAGCTTTCTGCACTCTCTCTGCTCCTAGATGTCAAATCCTGATTAATTCCCAAACATCCTTTGCATCCTTATGTTTTAATACCTAAAGTAGAACATCCTCAGGCAAAGTTTGGAAAATAAAAGCCATCATGTTCTTTTTACTTTCAACTACTTTTCCTATTACTTGATCAATTACCTCCCATAATCCATACACTTGCAAAATTGATTCCACTATAATTGACCAACTTGTATAATTAGTGGATGCCAATTTGGGACACTACAATAGAGTGTTGTCTTGCTTTCTTGCTGGTATAATTGGTTGGTTTGTCATTCTTGTCTTGCTTGCTTACTTTTTTTGCTAGACTTGCTTTCTTTCTTGTTTGATTTTCTTCCTTTCTTTCTCTTTTACTTTCTTTCTTTAACTTGCTTCCTTCTTTCTCGTTTTGTTTTCCTTTCTTTCTTTCTTTCTTCTTTTCTTCTTTCTCATTCTTTCTTTTTGATTCATTCATTCTTTTTTTTCTCTCTTTCGTCTTTCTTTTTGTTTTCTTCTCTCTCTCTCTCTCTCTTGCTTACTTTCACATGGATTCAAGGATTTTGAATACAAATTACTTCTTGTTGTCTTTATGTTTGAACAAAAAGCATTCTTCGATGTTGTTCTCTATTAGAACAGAACACAAACAGCTTTCTTTTGTTGTTTTCGAACCTAGATCAAGAGCTTGGTATGTCTCTGATGCCAATTGAAGGTCCAGAACCCTTTAATCTAACAGAAACAAAATCAAATCAGAAGAAAGAATAAATAAATACTTTTATTTAATTGAAATCTACATTATTCCACCTATTAAACATAGATCAAACATCCCTATTTAAACTAAACAAAAATAGATCCTACTATGACTCATACTTCTACCTACTAAAAATTAAACAACTAACTAAATCTTCCGGCTAATAATGATAAACATACTAATTAATTAATAAATAAAAGACTTTTAACTAGACTAAACTTCTACCAAAACTCCAATAATGTAGCCGCTTTATTCTGAGAATAAATCAAACGCATATCAAATTTGAATTTGACTTTTTATGTAAAATTAACAAAGATTAATTCCAACGTGTAAAACACATGCATATATTTTTTGGAGCATGTTACGGCTTTCCTTTTTTTAATCACACTATGGCCCCCTTCGTGTAATAAAGCCTAACTACTATAAATCTTACTATCATAATATACAAACATTTTTTGTATCACATGTTATTTTTTAAAACCATCTTTAACCATATGGCATGTTTTGAATTAGTCTACATTGTTTCCTAAAATATCTACATATTAATTCAAATAATAAATAAAAATATGTTCCTTCTTTATCTCCAAATCATAACTAATAATTGATTTTATTTTCAAGTTATCTACAATTTTAACATAAATATAAAATTCAATTCTAAAAACTCAAAGAATTTTATTCCAGATTAATTACTAATCATGATATTCCGTCAAACTTTTGGTTTTCATTTATTTGTATATTCTTGAATTTTAAATTATTACATTTGATTTCATTTTAAATCTAAATCATATTCATAAATTTATGAGGTTTCCAACTTTTTGATAAATTTTAAACAATAACTCAAAAATCATTTTAAAAAAGATGAAAGCTTTTATTTGATTTTTTATAGTTTTAACAAAGCAATTTCTACTTTTGTTGATTTCGAATTTTAATTTTTACTTTGAAAGAGTCCCTTTCAATAAATTGTTCAATAATCTATCTATTTTTTTCTATATAATGAAATGTTTTTTACTTAACTTCGGTTCATTTTAATGTAGTCAAATAAGATAATCATGTTGAACAACCTTGATGTTAAAGTTTAAGACCTTACATTAAGGTTCGTATAATACGATTCTAAATGCAATAAAGTAACCAAAACTCCAATGAAACCTATTATGTTGAAATGATGGTTTTGATAAATAGAATATTTATTTTCATCGAATATATATTTTTTAGCAATTATCATAACTTTTTATTAATTATTACTCATTACTTATAAATATCTTTAATAGTACTCTTATGCATGCAACTTACTTGAGTAGGTTTTTTGAAAAATGAGTGTGTTTTAATATTATCTGTCCTAATATCAAAAACATTTAATATTTTTTTCTACAATTAGCAAAAACATTAAATAATTTTAAGTATGTTAATAGTCCACATTAGATTTGGATTTTTTTACGATACCAAATTGTAAAACACTATAAGAGTTTCAGGTCGTTTCATTGACTTTTTCTGTTCAAATCCATTAGTGATAGAACTAATCTAGAAAATAGAACAATTGGTATCTCTTTTTTACTTAAGACAAAAAAGTAAGTAATTAATTGAATAATAAATGTTGTATGTAATGATGTATTTAATAATTTGTCAAATATTTTTATATATTTTCATTCAAAATTGTTGTATATAAAAATATGTAATTTGAATCTATAACAATTATGTCAATTTGTTAATTCAACCTTTTTCATTTAGATACAAAAGGTAAGATTACTGATATTGGTTTTAAAAAGCGCGCTTGAGGCATAAGGCCATTCTTGAGGCGAGGGTGTGCGCGTTTTGTGACATAAGGCGCATGGTGTACGAGAAGCGCAAGAAAAACGTGGTTTTCTATGAAAATAATCTCTGCGGCGCACGCTTCTTGTAGAGGATGTGTTTTTTTGCTTCAAAATGCTACACATGTTGCTAAAAAGGTTATACATTTAGGTAATATATATATTAAAACATATATAAACCTTATTATAGCTATATTTTGAGTGAAAGATGCTAAAAATCTATAGGATATATTAAAAAATTATATAAACGTTTAGTGTTTCGCGTACGAAAAACCCTCCGTTTTGCGCTTTGCGCTTCGGTTTTATACCTTGTCGCCTCGGTACGCTTCTCGCTTTTTAAAATCAAGTTACTAATAAAATAATAAATGTTGCATATAATGAAGTATTCAACAATTTATAAAATATTATTATATAACAATATTAATTTAAGTCTGTAACTTTTATCTCAATTTTATTAAGTTTAACATTTTTTTTCTTTTTCATCTTTGTATTACACGGGTTTATAAGCTAGTTTGTAATATAAAGGTTCCATCTTGTGGGAAAATTTCTTGTAATTTATATAAAGCTTAAAATTAAATGACAAAATGAACTATGATTTATGAAAGCTGAGGATTTATATACGTTGGGCTTTTATGGGCCTAATAGAAATTGGTCTATTTTTTCAATGGGTTTTAAACTAAAGAAAAAGTGTAGCACTGTAGCCCGCATCTCTCGATCATCTAAAATTCTAAATGAATAAGGAAAAGATCTTGACTCAGATTACATAGATTGAAATTTGTCCCAATAAAACAATCTTATACATTTACTCAACCACTGTAATTCACTGAAATTAAAAACCAAGGTGTACACAATGAAATGTTAAAACAACCAAAGTAACATTTAGGAAATCAGTTCTACCCTTTTAAAATGTTACACATAGCGTACCTCACTTCAACATAAGAATATTTCAATATAAATCGTATAAATAAGATTTATAGAATAAAAACAGTGAAATGACAATGTGAACTCGAGGTGGATTAATTCTGTTAACTTCAAACTCAAATGATAACCATTACATTTTTCCTCCATTAAAGTTATTCCCTCTACTCTAAGTTAGTTAAAACTTAAAGTATTCGGAAAATGACTCTCATTTTATAATTCGCTTTAGGCTTCTGTAGTTATTGAATCGGCCTTGTCTCTAACACAAGTTGCCAAACAACTTGTTCAGATTAGCAAATGAAAGCAAATACTTTAAGAATCGAATTATTTGAAATTTGGAATCATAGTGAGGTCTATTTTTTTTAACAACCAACTCACATACTAACTAAACGTATATCATTTGTTTACAACGAAACTTGAACCTTTCCAACACCTTGGTCCCGTGAGTGAAATCCTAAAACCACCTAGTGGAGAACGAATCAATCATAAACGCGTTTTTTTCTTCATCTTTGTTAATGATTTTAAACTGAAGAATTTAACATATGAGAGAGAAGTGAAGGGCAAGGGTTTATGCAAATCGAATATGGAGTTAGGTCTGTAAATGAACTGAATGAACATGAATATCAGCATGTTCGTGTTCATTCATTTAACTTTTACCAAACACGAGCACGAACACATAATCGAACATGATTTTTTGTTCATGTTCTTTCATTTATAAAATAAAAATGTTCGTATTTGTTCGATAGAAAGCTAAATGAACACTTCACGAACATAAATAACAATAATAAATGAACATAACCGAATAAACATAAAGGAACACACAAAAAAACCCTTAAATAACCATTTTGGAACTTTTATGATGGAAACTAAAATATCACTAAACTTTTAGGTTTCTAGTTTAAAAATAATACACTCATGTTTCAAATATTAACATATAATACAATTTATATTAATATATTTATATATATAAATAAACGAACAAAAAAAACGTAAATGAACGAATATATATGAACAAAATAAACGAATGTTCATGAACGTAAATGAATGAACAAAACATATGTTCAAGTTTGTTCAGTTAAGTAAACGAACACAAATTTTTCATTTGTTCATTTCCTAAATGAACTAACTTATCGAGGGGTTGTATAAGATGAGTTAAACGGGACGTAAACAAATAATTGTAAATAGGTAAACGGGTTGACTACTTGGCGGTTGACCTTATGAATAATTTTTTTGTTCTTTTTTAAATCTTAGATGGTTTGATGTGATGACATGTTTAATTAAGGATTAATTTCATATATATCTCTATAAAACTAGTTAAATATCATATATATTCAAACAAAATTTTAAATATCATATATGTCCCTATAAAACATATCAATATTATATATATTCTTTTAAGATAATTAAAATATCATATGTATCCATTTCATATATTTCATAAAAACAATTCATAATATAACCATTTAGATTTTATTAAAACTTTAAATCTTCATATTTACTTATATTTACTCATCTTTTTATGGGATTTTTTGTGTTTTTAAAACCAAATTTTTATTGCTTTTCTAAGTGACTCGATTTTTATAGTATTTTTCTATTATATCTTTTACTAGATTTCATAGTGATTTTTATACCTTTTTTAACTGTTTTCCCAGTCGTCTCGATTAATTTTAAACCTCTTAACAATAACGTTTTATTCATATAGGCTGTATTAATGTAGGTTAGACTTGTTCATAGCTTCTTTTCAGTTGGATACAAACTTCTATCAAAAAGATAAAAATAAATAAATAAAAACATAAAAGAACGATAAAAATTATAGTAGAAAGATGAGTTTAAAGTGTGTAATGTTTTAAGAAAATAAAGGTTAAATTGGCTATATTTTATATTATATGCATATAATATGTTAATATAAATATTATATTTTGATTATTTTATCCATATATATGGTATTTAGAATTTAGAATTTGTTTTAAATATATATGATATTTTAAAGGTTTTGTAGGATATATATATGATATTTGTCATGTTTTATAGAGATATATATGATATTAAAATTTTAGTTTGGATATATATGATATTTTGTAAGTTTGTAAGGATATATATGAAATTAACTCTTTAATTAAACACATTAAATAGGTCGAACACGATTTATTTATTAAAACGTTTAGACACTATGCACAGGTCTATTCGTGTCATGTTTTAAATTCTCACCTCCAATATTCACATAGACCTATGCAAACGAAATATTTTTCAAAAACAACTAGCAAAATTGACGAGTCAGTTTGGGTCGGCCAACAGGTCAAACTGAATTTAGATCAATACATCTACGACTTTAAAAAAATAACAATTAGAAAAGTTTTAATCTCAACCGCGTCCCAACAGTGTTTTTTTCCCACACAGCAATATAGAAATTACTACAAAGAACATTCATAATATTACAGAATTTGATTTTTTGGGGCGGTGATTTCTATTTGTTAGGGCGGTTTAACACCGCCCTTAAAAACCTCGCTCTAAAAAATACTTCATTTTATGGAGCGGTTATTTTATAGGGCGGTTTTTGGTTTTTTAGGGCGGTTTTTTAGGTGCGTTTTATTGGGCGAATTTTGCATTTATAGGGCGGTTTTGGTACATTTTATGGGGCGGTTTTTGGTGTATTTTATAGGGCGGTTTGGTACATTTTATAGAGCGGTTTTTTTGTGTATTTTATAGGGCGGTCTGGTGCATTTTATATTTCTTGTTTTAAAATAAATATATTCATTTTATTATATTTCCAGGATATATTTTCCTAAATTTCTAGAAATATTTTCATTGTTCTACTAACTCACCATATAAATCTCTAATCATATTACTAATATATATTATAAAACATCAAGATTGTACAACAATTTCTCAAACGATCAAAATAACAATAGTATTACAAACACTTAGTGTTTACTATACAAAATTTCGAGTTATAACACAATAATACCTTAAAATATGTGGACGTCTACCTAATATACATTTTGCTTATAAACTTTGGCATTAATTGTAAAATCAACTTGTCAATTTCCATTTCTGACATATAGCTTGTGTCATTCCAAGTCTAAAAACAAATAAATAAAAAACAAGATTTAATATATAAATAGTGCAATATGAAAAGTATACAAATTGATAAAAATAACTTACTTTCTTTGAAAATTGATGTTGAATATCTTTGACGAACTCATACATATGTTTTATAACCATAAAACCACATTCCTAATTTTGTAGTTGTTGCTTACACTGCATAAAAATCACAATTGTTAATTTAGTATTACCAACAAGGAATAAATATTAATAAGTAATTAGAAACATACATTAACCATTTCCCATTCAAATTCAACCCCAAAAACTCGATCAATTAAAGATGTAAGAGCGTAATATTTGAAATTCTTTTTTTCTTTTATAGAATCAAGAATATATCCCTTTTGTGTAGAAGGTGAAATGATCAATAACAACCAATGGAAACTACAAAAAAAAGTTATAGATAAATTAAGTATGCTTATGCTTATATATACATATAGTCTATACATAAATATTACCTAGCAAAATATGGTGCAACAAAAAATGGTTTTTCTATATGAAATGCATATATATTCATGATGTGTTCGTCAACAGCAGTGGGATTATTAGTGCACATATCACTTGTGATGTTCCCCAGATTAAAAAAAGCACATCTAGAATTGTCTAACCCATAAAAATACCTTAAATCGAGAAAAAGAATATAAAGTTAGTAAATTGATTTGTATAAATAAATGTTATTGACCATATAAAACAAAGATAACTTACATTGCAAACCAATGTATGATAGTGATATCTAACCAGTCGTTACAGAATACCTGTAACATCTCCCCCATGCTCACGACCTAAAAGCCTTACTAGTGGGTCTTCTTTCCCCTTAGCAAGAGTACCTTCCATCATCATTTCATGCTCAAGAAAAACCTATAAGATAAAAAATGTTAAAATATTCGACTATATATATATAATATTACATAACAAAATAAATATTTATTTACTTACCAAATCATTAGTTTTTTCACATGTGGTGTCTCCAAATTCATACGTGTTGTCTTTCTTTTTTTTAATTGCTCGACCCGCTAAAAATACCTTAGATCGTTCATTTTCAAGATTTTGTAGTTGTGGATAGGTTTCTTCAAGTTAAGCCCATCGACCTCCAGCATCAGGACTGAAACCTCTATATCCGGTTCGTCCTACACGAGCTTTATCTACATTCGCCTTTGCACTTAATTTTGCTTTGTTGCTTTTTGCCTTCACACAAATCAACAAATTATTAGTAATATATATAATAATAACAATAACAATAACAACAAGAACAACAACAACATCATCATCAACAACAAGAACAACAACAACAACAACAACAACAATAACAACAACAACAACAACAACAATAATAATAATAATAATAATAATAATAATAATAATAATAATAATAATTAACATACCAAAAATTGTTCACTGGTCTTTAATTTAACGAACTCATCCCAGTGTGCAGGATCGAGATAGGTATATTTGTCAAACGGAGTCATACCATTTTTAACAAACTTGTTATTAAGCATACTTCTAAAATTGGTACACGTCTTCCGACCTCTTTTAAACATAAATTCCTTTGGTTCGTCCGTCTGAATGTTTCACATCTCCTAAACATTTAAAAAGTAAAAAGTTAAACATAATTATGAACTAAAACTTTTCATATATTCAATAGTCTACTTAAATTTCTTACAAAAAATAAGTATCTTAGTTTTCAACCATAAATCTTCCCATAAGGTATCTTGAATATCCTTTATATCAACATGGTATGGAAGCATTTGTTTACATTTGAGACAAAACCATGACATTAACTTAACACCTCTATCACCAATCGGTTGATTGTTTTCATCAAACTCAACATTATAATAATCCTCTGCTAATTTCTTGGAACAAGAAGCAACACCACGTTTACCACGCCTAGACATTTCCTTCGTAGTTACTATTAAGAAAATACACAATGAGAGCTATTCTAGTTAAATACAACAAAATACATAAATACATACATACACACATAACACAACATAAGCATATACCTACAAACACTACATACATAAAAAATTACTATATACACAAATATCACATAAATAAATATCCATACATAAATACACACATTCTTCAAAAACAACAACTACATGCAACATATTAAAATGTTAAGCAAAACGACATATAGGGACCACTTGTAATTTCTTATTCCATCAACCGCTTCAAAAAATTTATCATAACATATAAATAGGATATTGATAACAAAGTAGGTTGAATAACATCACTTTTTATGTTGTTTGAATCTTACTTGATATGAAAAAACTTGAACTTGAAGTAGTACCAAAAGCACCTACAACATCAACAAAATACATCAATAATGGCGGCTTAATATAGAGATTTGAGTTCAAAAATAAAGTATATTGCAATGTTTGTGGGGAGAACCGACGACAAGGCAGAGAAGGCGACAGTGGCTCGGGCGAAGCCGATGGTGGAGACAGAGAAGGCGACGGCCGCGCGACGGTGGCAACAGAAAGGGCGACGGTCGGGCGGCTGTGAAGACTGAGAGGGCGATGGTCGCGACAGAAGGGTTGGGTTTGGGTTTGGGTCGCGCGACTGCAGGTAATGGCTTAGTTTGGGTATCGATTGCGCGCGATAATAAGGCCGCGTTTGTGATTTCAGGGATGTTTTAATTTAATAGGGCGGTGCCACGATTTTTAGGGCGGTTCACCCCAAAACCTCCCTGAAAAATCATATATTTTTTTTCCTAAAAAAATTTATAGGGGGTATTAGTGCCACGATTTTTTAGGGCGGTTCACCCCAAAACCGTCCTAAAAAATCATATATATATATTTTTTTTAAATTTTTATATATTCATTCGATACTTGTTACATATAATTATAATTTTATATAGTTGTTATAAAAAGTCATGTATATCACAATGATCAATTTTTTTTACTAATATAGTTTAATAATAAATTATTGTCTTGGGAGGTGTATATACACGTAAATAAATAATTTAAAACTTCACTGTTTTGTTTAATTTTGTATTTTGATGTGCATATAGTTGTTAATATTATTTTTTTATTGTAATATTTTCATAGTTGATTATTATTATTATACGTAAAAAATAAAACAATTAACAAAAAAGTAATATATTAAGAAATATTCATACAATTAACAATTTTTAAATCAATTAACCAAATAACCGAATATGTCTTCTTTTCACGATCCTTACCTATCCTGCATAAAATAAAATGATAATAATTATTTAACTATAATTTAAAAAATACTATTAAAATAACACAGATACACACCCACACACACATATATCAAACCTTGGCCATTAAGTTTCACCTGGCGTATCAATATATATCCATTTATTGTGATCAGATCGTAAGTATGTGTTGCCTTCAATTCCATCATTAATCGGTTGAATACCGACAGAAAATGGTGGTAGGTCGTCAAACTGATTGTATTCTTCCTCGTCGACGACATTGTCAACTCCTAGAATTCGACGTTTACCTTGCAATACTATATGGTATCTCGATTGGCTCGGGTCATCGATAAAGAATACTTGTGTGACTTGTTTTGCGAGAACGAATGGTTCAGATGCATAGCCATCACTTGTAAGGTCAACAAGTGTAAAACCACATTTGTCGACTTTAACGCTCCTATGGTTATTCACCCACTTACATTTGAACACAGGTATAGTAAAAGAATAATAGTCTAATTCCCATATTTCTTGAATCACACCGTAATTAGAATCTTTGGCAATTCTTAACATTCTGTCTTTGTTCATCCTATCGAATTCAGTCGTTGATGCAATTATTGTAACTCCACTATTCTGTACTACACTTTTTTCATCTTGATCTTTGGTGTAAAAAGTATAACCGTTGATGTCGTACCCTTGGTAAGATTTTACTTTAAAATCTGGGACATGTCCCAACCTCTTTACAATTTTATCAACAATATTAGTTGTCATGATCTTATTCTTCATCCAGCTAGAAAAGTCTTTGTTATGCTTCATTAAATACCACATATTATCCTTACCATGGTATGTCGTACGTAAAAAGTTCATGTGTTCTTCAACATACGGAGAAAGACAAGTCATGTGTTTCAAGACCAATAAATGTGCAGTTTGTAAACTATCACGACTTGGGATTACTATTTTCATGCCAACACCTCCAACCCCTTCAAGTTTACCTGAATGACTAGATTAAGGAACACCAATGCTTTTAACACCTTCTAAATAACCTGTACAGAACTCAATCACCTCTTCGGAAGAATATCCTTCAACAATACTACCCTTTGGCCGATTACGGTTTCTTACGTAACTTTTTAAGAAACTCATATATCTTTCAAAAGGGTACATGTACCGTAGAAATACAGGACCACATGTCTTAAATTTCTTCTACGATATGACATACCAGGTGAACCATCACATCAAAAAAAGAAGGTGGAAAATACATCTCTAGTTCATAGAGCGTGATAATAACTTCTTTTTGCAATGTATCCAGTGACTCGGGATCAATAATTTTTGAGTGAGCTGTGTTAAAAAATAAACAAAGTTTTGATATTGTATGTCAGATATTCTCTGGTAATAATCCACGCACTGCGATAGGAATCATATGTGTCATCAATAAATGACAATCATGAGATTTCATACCTAGCAATTTACAATCCTTCATCGAAACCAACTTTTTAATATTTGCAGAATAGTTAGATGGAACTTTAATATCATTCAAGCATTTACAAAACTTTGTTTTTTCTTCTTTTGACATGGTATAACATGCGGGTGGAAGATAAAAGCCCCTAGGTCTTTGAACAGGAGCAAGCTCTTTACGTATTCCCATTTCTTCCATGTCTTTACGAACATTAATACCATCTTTAGTTTTTCCGGGAATGTTTAACAATAAACCCAACAAGTTATCACACACGTTTTTTTCAATATGCATAACATCTAAACAATGTCTAACTTCTAAATGCCTCCAGTAAGGTAAGTCCCAAAAGATTGACCTTTTTTTCCAAGTGGCTCCTTTGTCGATACGAGTTCTTTTCCCTAACACGGTATTTAGCTTTTCAACTCATGTCAATGGATCAAATCGCTTCTTCATCGTTCCGTGCTCGGTATTTCCATCAAACTCTTTTTTTTTATTACGATAACTATGACAAGTTGGAAGGAATCTTCGATGTCCCAAGTATACAGTTTTCTTACAGTTATTTAACCATATTGAACTGGTCTCATTTTCACAAACAGGACAAGCAAACTTACCTTTCGTACTATATCCAGACAAGTTACCGTATGCAAAAAAATCACTTATGGTGCAAAAAATTATGGCTCTCAATTTAAAGTATTCTTTCTTGTAAGCATCATACATGTTTATACCCGAATTCCACATAGTCTTTAAGTCATCGATCAAAGGAGACAAATAAACATCAATGTCATTACCAGGTTGCCTCGGACCTTGGATCAACAAGGACATCATAATGTACTTTCGTTTTATGCATAACCATGATGGCAGATTGTATATGCATAGAAGAACTGGCCACGTACTATGACGACTACTCACGTTTCCAAAAGGATTGATTCCGTCTGAACTAAGTCCAAAACGTATATTTCGGATCTCGTCCTCGAACTCTGGATATATGTTATCAATTCTTCTCCACTGAGATGAGTCTGCAACATGCCTTAGTTTTCCATCATTTGTACGCTCATCTGAATACCAACGTAATAATTTTTCTTCTTTTTCATTTGAAAATAATCATTTTAGTCTCGGTATAATGGGAAAGTACCACAACATTTTAGCCGGTGGTCCATTTTTTGTCACATCATCATCAACTTCATCTATTTCTTTTTTACGTTTATACCTCGATACACCACATGTAACACATTTATGTTCCTTTTCGAACTCATTTCTATACAACATACAATCATTTGAACATGCATGTATTCTTTCAACTTCTAATCTAATTGGACACATCAACTTTTTAGCTTGATATGTAGAGATTGGTAGCTCATTATCTTCCAGAAGCATGTCATGTAAAACAACTAATAAATTTATGAAACTTTTATCACCCCATCCGTAGTTTGACTTTAAGTTAAACAACTTTAATACGACACTAAGCTTCGAGAAAGTTTTACAGCCGGGATATAACGGTTTCTCTGCCTCATCAAATAAATATTGTAATTTTTCTTGATCATCATCCCCAATATTAGGGTCTAAATCATGTACCATTTCATTTAAGTTGTCATTATTGTCATGAATGTATGAATCTTTGTTCTCCGTATTATTGTTATGTAAATTGAGCGACGATGTGCCACGATCAATAAGTGATTCACCATGCATTGACCAACAATTGTATCTAGGCATAAAACCATGTTTAAACAAATGAAACTCTATGTCTTTAATATCCTTAAACCTTTTAAAATTTTTACAAAGTGTACAAGGACAACTAATCGATTCATTTCCTTTATTCACTCGATCAGCTTTGGCCACCATAAGAAAACTTTAAACTCCTTTTATATATATTGAGCTAGAACGTTCGATCTTGTACATCCAAACTTTACGATCCATCTGATAATAAACAAATAAACAAATATGATATGAAGTGTATGAAATGATGTAATTCGGTAGCTCTAAGACAGTGGATCCTAACCCACTTTTTGAATATTTTATCTCATATGTATATATTTAATGCTTAACTATTTAAGAAAAAATCGACAGCATTTTCCTTTAACTCCTCAAGTAAACGGAAAAACCGTAAACTCGAAGGAGTAAAGAGGAAATGATGTTGATTTTTTCTTAAATAGTGAACACGTTTAACTATATACATCCTAAATGAGATAGAATATTCAAAAAGTCGTCCCAAAACGGGAAAAATCTGAAATTTATCTCTATAAGATAAATTTCAGACGGGTATTTTCTAAGGGGTCCTAGCTAAATAATATGTATAAACATATATATAAATAGTGAGTGTGTGTATATATTACATATGTATAATTTTATAAATATAATACAATATATGCAAATCATATGTGCTTATAATGACAATCAAATATATGTTCTATCATTAAATTAAATGATTATATAACATACTATATCAAAAAAAACTATATATAAGTAGATGATTAAAACTTGCTAACTTTCTGAAATCTTGAATAACCTCTTGAAGAAACTCTTGAAGAAACTTAGTACACTTTTAAACAAATATGTTGGTGATGATTATACAGACTTGAATCACTGAAACAAAACATTATATAAATTATATCATTAATAAACACAATCTACAATAATCAAATGTAAAAAGATTAAAATACACTAACGTACCTTAATATCTTTACTCATTTGAGAATAACAAAGAAGATGATTAATATAAAGTTGTTGAGAAAATGATGAAGATGGAAGTTTAAAATTAATATGACAGAGAGAGTTTGAGGTTAAAGACGATAAAAGTTCTAATATTTTAAAAAGTTGACGTTATTTGATAGTTTTATTGGGGCGGTTTGAAGACAAAACCGCCCTAAAAAATAATACAAAAACCGCCCTAAAAAAATATATGAATTTTATAGGGCGGTTAGTGGAGAGAACCGTCCTAAAAAATCGTACAAAAACCGCCCTAAAAAATTATATGGATTTTATAGGGCGGTTAGGGGAGAGAACCGCCCTATAAAATCATACAACCGCCCTAAAAAATCATCACAAAACCGCCCTAAAAAATAAGCATTCATTTTTTAAGGCGAATCTCTATCGAACCGTCCTAACAAATCAGTTAGGGCCGCCACAAAAAATTAATTTGTACTAGTGATAGAAATCGCAAGGTTGAATTGATTCATCCCACTGATGACTTTCAGTACCATTTTTCTTCTTCAAGTCTCTCTTAATCCTTAAACTACAAGAAAACATAACACTCATAGCAAAATCCACCCGAAAACTCCGGATCAGTTAACGAAGCGATTCGTTTCCGCCACTAGAAATGGCACTGGAGCTCGTTGCAGGAGCCGGTCTAGGTGCTGCTTTTGGTGAACTGCTGAAAGAAGTTCTAGACCGATGCAACTCTCGAATCCGATACACTATTCACAGGCCTCGAAACAACCCTGAAAAACATCGAGCCGGTGTTCACTAAAATCGCGGAGTTGAGCCAAGTGTTGAACCGTCCTGTAAAGAAACCGCAACGTTCACCAGCCTCCTAGAGCACGGGAAGGAGCTCGTCGTCGAGTGCCCGAGGATCGGAGCATGGAATGTAATGGAGAAAGAAAGCCATGCAAATAAGCAGATACACTTAGACAATGAGCTCCTGAGGTTCTTTCACATAGATATGCAGGCGCTTTTGGTGAGCACTAACTTAAAGTATTTTGGCGGGAATTAACGGTTTAACTGCTCCAAGCCGTGCAGGCGGGTTTTCTGGTTCGTGCAGCGTCCCAGGGCTCCCGGAGTTTGTTGTTGGTTTGGACGATCATCGAGTGTTGGTGGTTTCAGTACCTGGAGGTTTTGGTAAGACAACTTTGGTCAAGAAGCTTTGTCATGATGATGAAATCAAAGGTACCCATGTTTTCTTTTTGTTCGATTAATCGATTGTTGTATTGATCGACTTAATTCGGATTGTTAATTCGTTAGATTGTATGTTGACACTTTGACAGGCATATTTGGTGATAATATCCTCTATTTAACTGTCTCAACAGAGACCAGCCTAATGAGCATCGCGCGAAACCTCTTTAAACATTATGGTATAAATGATTTTGATTTTAAAACAGAAGAAGATGCGAAGAATCAAATCGAGAATGATAATGTGCAAATCCCAATGCATTTGTATTACAACATATTCACGGATATATACGGGAGGTATTACAAATTAGATGGAGATGATTTCTCCTAATTGAAAATACAAAATGGAAACAGTGATATGGAAATAAAGTGGTCAAAGAGAATATATTGCGGTGATTGATTGATCCACAATTGTCGCCTATTACCCCCCGTCAATGGGAGACGGATAGGACTCGAGTCGAAGCATTGCTTGAAATTTTTCAAATAATGGTTTCGGTAGGCTCTTGGTGAAGATGTCCGCAATTTGGTTGTCCGTGGAGATAAACCGTGTGTGAAGTCGTCCTGCAGCCACTAGTTCTCGAACAAAATGGTAGTCGAGATCGATGTGTTTGGCTCTTTTGTGAGAGATGGGATTTTGGCTTAAGAATAATGCACTTTTGTTGTCACAAAAAAGCGTTGGAGGTCCCGGTGGTAATGCGCGAAGTTCACGTAGAAGATGTGTTATCCAGATGAGTTCCGACGCCGTGTTTGCCATAGCCCTGTATTCCGATTCACAGCTTGAACGAGAGACGGTTGGTTGTTTCTTTGCACTCCAAGAGACTAAGTTTCCACCTAAATAAATGCAATAGCCATAGGTGGATCTTCGAGTGTCAATGCAACGAGCCCAATCTGCATCAGAAAAACCTAATAAAGTAGTGTTAGGTGGCCTATCAAACGTTAGACCATGTGATAATGTGCCTTTGAGGTAACGAAGAATTCTTTTAACAAGTTGAAAGTGAGATGTGGTGGGATTTTGAAGAAATTGACTTGCTTGGTTAACAGCATAAGAGAGATCCGGACGAGTGATGGTAAGATATTGAAGTGCACCCACTAGCGAGCGATAGAGAGAAGGGTCATGGAATGGTTGACCGGTCGAGTGGAAGATGTCTTTGGGAGTGAGTGGTGTGGCAACGGGTTTAGAGTCAAGGAGACCGGCACGAGAGAGAATGTCGTAGGCATATTTTGATTGGTTTAGGAAGAGTCCGGATTTTGTGTGAGTGACTTCCAAGCCAAGAAAGAAGCTAAGAAGACCGAGATCTTTGATGTTGAACTCTTTGTGAAGACGAGATGTGAATGAGGAAATGAAATTTTCATTATTTCCCGTGATGATGATGTCATCGACATATACGAGGAGATATATTAAGGTTGCATCACGGTCGAAGACAAACAAGGAGGGGTCGGCTCTGCTACAGTTGAAACCAAGTGTGAGAAGGAACGCACTTAGGCGTTGAAACCAAGCTCGTGGTGCTTGTTTTAGGCCATAGATTGCTCGATTTAGTTTGCACACATGAGTGGGATGTTTGGGATCCTTAAATCCCGATGGTTGTTCCATGAAAACGGTTTCGGTGAGGTTGCCATTAAGAAAAGCATTGTTGACATCAAGTTGTCGCAACTTCCACCTTTGAATGGTGGCAAGTCTAAGTACCACTCGAATGGTGGATGATTTTACCACAGGGCTAAAGGTGTGAGAAAAGTTGATTCCCGGTACTTGATTGAAGCCTTGAGCGACTAACCGTGCTTCGTATCGATCAATGGAGCCATCGACTTTGTATTTTATCCGATAGATCCATTTAGAACCGATGATGTTTGTAGAAGAAGGACGTGGAACAAGTTGCCAGGTATGATTTCGATATAGGGCTTTAATTTCGTCATGCATGGCGTGTTTCCATTTAGTGTCTTTTAAGGCAGTTTTGATGCCTTTGGGTACGTGAACGGAGAGAAGAGAATGATGAAGATGATGGTTGGATAAAGAGGTAAGGTTGGCAAAATGTCTCAGTTTGAAGATACCGGCTTTAGATCTAGTGGTCATGGGGTGAGCATTTGCGGTTTGAGAGTTGTTGGTGTCGGATGGCTGAGCCGATGACGCATGAGTGGGATCGGTATTGGTAGAAGTGGGTTCGGGTGTAGTGGAGTTTTGAGGAGAATTGGTTTGGGCCGGTGATGTGGGCTGAGAAGGCGTAGAGGGTGGGCCGTAGGAAGTAGGTTCGGGTTCAAGAGTGGGAGTGGTTGATGGGCTGGGTACAGGTGGAAGTGGGCTGGATGTGAGCGTTGGTGGGTGAGTGTGGGTGTGTGGTTGAGAGAGTTCTGATGGACAGTGAGGACGAGGATAGTTTGTTTGTGAATGTTGGACAGTGGGTAAGGGTGGTGTAGTGGAGGTGTGTTGAGTTGGGGAGGGTATGGTGTCTTCAAAGTTTGTGAAAGGGATGAGGGAAATATCCGTAGAGGTAGATGCGGATTTAAAGGGAAGTTGGTCCTCATCAAATTTGGCATGTCTTGTGATGTAAATGCAACCCGTGGTGGAGTCAAGACATCGAAAGCCTTTGTGTTTCGGACTATAACCGATAAAAATGCAAGGTGTGCTTCTAGGTAAGAGTTTATTTTTGGTATAGTCACGAAGGTAAGGATAGACAAGACAACAAAAAACTCGTATGTTTGAGTAAGTTGGTGGTTGATTGAATAGAATTTCAAAGGGAGATTTGTTGTTAAGGATTTGTGTTGGGAGTTGGTTGATGATGTAAGTAGCGGAAGTGAAGGCGTCAATCCAAAGGGTGGATGGAGCATTCGCATTGAACATCATTGCTAGACCGGTTTCGGTGATATGACGATGTTTTCGTTCCGCTCTTCCGTTTTGTTACGGTGTATGAGGACATGATAAACGATGTTGTATCCCGTTTTGTTGAAAAAGATATTTGACACGATTATTTATGAACTCGGTTCCACCATCACTTTGAAAAACTTTGACATTTGTTGAGAATTGATTTTGTACAAGGTTTAAAAAAGTGATTAAAGTATTGTAAAAGTCAGATTCAGCCTTGAGGGGATAAAACCAAGTGAACCGAGAGTGGTCGTTTACAAAAATAACGTAGTACAAATAGCCATCAGTAGAGGCTATTGGTGCGGGTCCCCAAAGGTCACAATGAATTAAGTCTAGAGTGTGTTGAGCGCGTTTATAATTTTCAATAAAAGGTAAACGTTTGGCTTTTGATAACTCACACGAATTGCAAAGACCCGGTTTGGGTAATAATGAGGTAACAAATACATGACCAAGTTTGTTTAAAGTAGCAATTGTATCAAACGAAACATGACCAAGGCGATTATGCCATTTATTGAAAGAAGCACGACGATGAGAAGCCGAGAGCGCAGCAACGAGAGACTTGTGACCTTGGGTAAGAACATAGAAGCCATTTTCGCAAATGCCTCTAGCTAGAACTTCCGCCGTTTTGCGGTCCTGTATGTGAAAGTAATTGTTAGAAAACAAGACATCAACCGGTGAGTCATTTGTGAGTCTACTTATGGATAGTAGATTCTTTGTGAGATTTGGAACAACGATGACATTTTGTAAGGGAATAGAATCGTTTAAGTTTGTTTTCCCTATATGAGTTACGGGTAAAGATTGGCCGTTTCCAAAAGTGACACTCATGTTACCGGTTTGTTTTTGAAAAAAATTTAGACCGTTTTTGTGTTTTAACATATATGTGGTTGCACCTGAATCGGCGGTCCAATCCGGAGTGTCCGGATTGATGTTGCACTGTGCGTGAAACGCGTGTGCTAAGTTAGCATCGATGGGAGCAGCCTTTTTTGTATATGAAGCGAGATTTGGGCAGGCACTTGCATAGTGTCCGTCGGTTCGACATAACTGGCAATGAGGACGACGTTTCGTGTAGTTGTTTCCACGACCCCGATTGGAGTTGTTGCGTCCACGACCACAGGATGAAGTACGATTATTCTTGGACTGATTTGCATAGAAGGCTGCTTCCGGTTGTTGAGAACCATGAATTTTTTGTAGGAAGATCTCCTGGTTCTCGGCATTAGCCAAGAGGTCATGAAAAGATGGAGCAGGGTGAATTGTACGCTGAGAGGTGGAGAAGTTTTCAAAACTAGCTCCCAATCCACAGAGGAACCAATGCCTTTTATCTTCATCACTAGCCGGGTGTCCAATGGCGGCTAGTTGGTCGAAAATGGCCTTAAACTTCCGACCGAAGTCTGAGACTGAGGAAGTACCTTTTTGGAGGTTGTGGATGCGCTCAATAAAGCAGTGGCTGTAGGCGTTAGCCAGAGCTGTCCAAACCAAACGGGCTGTGGAGTGTCCAGCCATGGCTTCCTCTGTGAGAGTAGAATTTATAAGTAGAAGAACTTTCTGATCGGTTGTCTTCCAGGTTAGGAATTCGGGATTCTTGGTAGTTTCAGTGTCTTTGGTTAGGGTTTCGGGTTGCAGCTGTGTGGTGCCATCGACATGGTGTAGAAGGCCAAGATAGGATAAAACAAGAGTTATTTGCTTCTCCTAAGGTAGGTAATTTGTTGAGGTAAGTTTGATGTTGATTAGGTGAGTGAGATAGTGGAGAGGGATGGAAGAGAAGTCAGCAGTGGTAGACATGGTGGTGCGAAAAAAAGAAGGAACAGAGGAGCAGAAACAGAGAGATGGGTAGGGATCTCTTATTTAGGCTGATACCATGATAATGTGAAAATCCCAATGCATTTGTATTACAACATATTCACGGATATATACCGGAGGTATTACAAATTAGATGGAGATGATTTCTCCTAATTGAAAATACAAAATGGAAACAGTAATATGGAAATAAAGTGGTCAAAGAGAATATATTGTGGTGATTGATTGATCCACAATTGTCGCCTATTAGAGAACATGATCAGACTAAAGGGATGTGGTAAAATGTTGTTAGTGCTTGATGATGTCTGGTGTAAATCAGAATATGTTATTCAGGATCTTAAGTTTGAGATACCAGGATACAAACTTTTGGTCACATCAAGGTCCTTGTGTGCAAGGTATAACTCCACATATGATTTGAGCTTGTTGAATGCAGAAGATGCAAAGACTCTTTTCTGTCACTACGCGTTCGCAACTAATGGGAACGCGATTAATAATTTGCCAACTGATCTAGTGAACAAGGTAGATTTGAAACATTTTGTTTATATCATATGAGGTTGCTAGTTCTCATGTGTTTTTGTTTGTGCTTGTGGATGTAGATGATTGCATTCTGCAAAAGGATTCCATTAGCCTTGACAGTTGTTGGTGCTTCGCTTTGTGGTCGACCTGAGGTCATATGGAGATCCACTCTCTAGAAATGGTCCGAAGGTCGATCCATTTTAGAGATGCATGAACAGTTGCTCCTTGTTCTCCAGACCAGTATTGATGCATTGGATGAGTTGCATAAAAACTGTTTCTTGGACTTGGGTTCGTTTCCTGAGGATGAACAGATTTCGGGTATGGCGTTAATGGATATGTGGGTGGAGTTGTACAAGCTTGATGACGAGGGCATATACGCCGGTGAAAACCTTCTTGAACATTGTTCAAAACAGGTACTCCTGCATTTTGAAAAAAAGATTTTATCACGCCATTGATCAACTAACCATCATATGATGTTATAGGAAAGCTGCAGGTGAAACAGAAGGCCATCGTAGTCAGTATCGCGTGACGCAACATGATGTGCTTAGAGAGTTGGCTATCCATCTAAGCAAGCAAGAGCCCGAAGCAGAACGAGAACGACTGTTCATGGAAATCCATGGGAATAACTTTCCTGAATGGTGGACTCGAGCCACTCAACAACCGGTCAATGCACGCATCATATCTATTTCAACAGGTTCATGGCCACTTTTACTCTTTTATAAATTCACAACCTGTGGAAAACTATATGCACCATCTTATCTGTTTAATAACCTTAATTCAAAATGTTTAACTACAGATGAAGAATTCAGCTCTACTTGGTGTGATCTAAACGCGCCGAATGTAGGAGAGTTGATATTGAATATAAGGAGTGAAAACTACACTCTGCCTCGATTCATCGAGAGAATGAGCCAACTGAAGGTTTTGATCATCACAGGCTATGGAGTATATCCTACACAACTACAAAATCTTCAAGTTTTAGGATCTTTATCCAAACTAAGTAGAATCAGATTCGAACACGTTTCAGTTTCTTCATCTGTTCAAGTCATCTTCACACTGAAGACTCTAAAGAAACTCACCTTTTTCATTTGTAAGATCGGTGATGCTCTCAACGAACGTGCCACCGAGTCTCCTTACATGCTGGAACACCTCAAAGAGCTCGAAATCGATTTATGTTATGACCTGAAGGAACTGCCTGCAGGACTATTTAGTTCTGTTCATCTTCAGAAACTGATCATAACCAACTGCCAAGAGCTAAATGGTCTTTCTAAAGAATTAGGGAATCTATCAAATCTTGAAGTCTTGAGGCTTCATTGCTGAACAAAACTTAAGGAACTGCCTGAATCAATCGAAAGCCTGCGTAAACTGAGGTTAGTTGATATATCTAACTGTTCGAGTATAACTGCATTGCCTGAACAGATTGGTGAGCTAAGCAGCTTGAGAGTGATCGATATCAGCGGTTGTGAAGGGTTAGAGAAGTTGCCAATGTCGTTGACCCGATTGAAGCAGCTTGAAGATGTGTGGTGTGATGATGAGAGATTATATTTGTGGAAGAACATTGAAAGTGACCATTGTGATGTGAAGATAAATCCATATAAAAATTTACACAACATGACAAAAAATTTACACTACCGGATTAAAATTTAACACTACCGACAAAAAAAAAGAGGGCCCCCGGGCCTCAACTATCCTCCGCCCTTGTTTATGTCGTTGGTGCATGAGCGCGAGTGTACGACGCTCACATTTAACAAATTTGATCTCCCATATCTTCATTAATATTGTTATGGTCCATCTTTGAGTCTTCAACCAATCAACCTCTGTATCAATCCTTGACAAGTTGACCTTCATGTCAAGCATACATTGGTCTTGATTTAGCAGAGGTTAATATCTTGGGTTTTTTACTTGAACCTCGCATTGCTTGAAATTAAATATGCGGTGTGTTTTTATGTTTTTAACAATCACAATTATTTAACTGTTAGTTAACAATTATATTTGTAAAGAAAGTAAAATATTTGAAAACAAACTATTGTAATGATCATATTTGTTAATTTATTAGATGTAAACCAAGTAAGTTCAGTCATTCATTATAGAGAAGTCACACAATAAATGTCGGAAATTTTTGGGGTTCGGTTGTATAATTCTACACATTAAGTTTTTCGATTTGGTTCGCTTTAGATCAGGTTGAGTCGGTTCACACAATAAAAATATAAAACCAAAACAGATAATAAAAATACATCAACTTATTTTCAATACCTAAATTGAGGATTTGTAGTTGTCAAGAATGAAATATGAGAGGGGGCTGGGTCTAACCATATACAGAGGGGCGACCAATGGGAGGCGGCTCCTACATCATACTCTTACAAAAACTAGGTAGTTGGGGGGGTTAGGACGGTAGCGACAATCAAACCGTTTAGAATCAAATTTATGATCAAACTTTTAATTATTGCTAATATTGTCAATTGTAATTAATTTTTTTATTAATTATTATGTTAATTGTTTATAGGGATAATGGAGTAATGAGTTTATTTTTTTTAAACAGTTATAACGCATATGAGTAATATGATTTAGAATAATGAAACAATGAGCTTAATTGG